>CM053793.1:141148479-141751812 GCA_028749045.1 Cupressus sempervirens
TTTATCTCCTTCTTTAATTTTTCAATGTCCACTTTACCTTTACCTTTATCTTTGATTTGATTTTCTAATGGTAATTGAGTCCTGCAATTCTTGCTTAAATGTCCAAACTTGTGACATTTGGAATATGCATAGTTAGGTGCATAACTCTGCCTCCGATTTGTCCAATAAGGTTTTGTTTGTGATCTACACTCATAAGATCTATTTCCATACTTCTGAAAATTATTGAAATATCCTTCAAATCTAGGTGTGGTAGGTGCATTCCTCATTCTTTTCCTACACTCATGTATTTGATATTCTTGTTTCTTGCAATAAAAATAATAACCAGTAAAATTTTGTTAAGGATTTTGCATACCGTGTTTACTTTAGCAAATGTTTTTAGAATGACCAAGTTTTTCACAGTGATAGCATGTTGGTTTGCCTTTGTGCTTTGCATTTTTTAGGTCACCATATTTAGATGATTCTCCTTGCTTGGTACATGAATGTCCAAACTGTCAATTTCTCCAGATGACTTCATAAGTTCTTGAAAGTATTTTATTGCCTCATTTGAATCTTTCCATAAGTTCTTTCTCAATTTTCAGTTCATTCTTCAATATGTCCTTCTGTGATATGAGATTTTCTATTTCCACATCCCTTTGGTTTAATTCCTAATTTGCAAACATCAAATGATTCATCATGTCCAATTGGGTGTTTGTGAGATTTTGCACATATGATATTCTTTCTTCAAGTTTGGTAGTCATCACCCTTTTGTCTTCCTCATCCATAGCCTTGTGTTCTTCAACTTTCTTCTTTTGCTTAGTCACTTCAAAATCTTAATGATTTGATTTCATGTTCCCTTTTCAGTCCTCTTATTTCTTTATTTAAGAGTTTGTTCTTTTCAAATAGATCTGTAGATGCTTTGTCATTTGGGTTAATTGGTTCAAACAATCCTTCAAACTCAACTTATTCATAGGAAGATTGTTTATTCTGGATAGCCAATTCCTTTCTTCTTTTTAACCATTTCTTCAGATCTTATCTTATTTTCTCAATTTTTTGTAGTACAAGTTGTATATCAATCACCTAATTGTCAATAACCTTGTTTAATTTATAAGCCTCCATCTCCAAGATCTAATCTCTAAGTGATTAAGATTCTCCAAGAGAACCAAATGCTCTGATAACAATTGTTGATTGATGGAAGTATAAATAGAACAATGAGTTATTGAGAGTGGGAAGGGGGTGAATCAAAATCTTGAACACTTTTTCTTTTCAACAATTCATTCACATATTCACCAGTTTTCTTATGCATTGCAAAACTTGTAAAAGTAAACTTTTTGTAACATATATATATCTAATCTATCACATGCATGAAAATAAATACATAACACAATATTTTCTACCTAGAAACCCTCCAAGGTGAAGGTAAAAATGGAGTGGGGATGACACAAGTTAACCTGTTGGGTTAAAATGTTTTACCAGAATATATGATCTATCTCGTGAGGGGTATGTCCTATTAAAAGCTTTTAAGACTGTTAGGTCTCACCTTGTTAGTGGATTTAAAACTTACAATAAAGTAAGGACTTTGTTAGGAGATCTACGTAGATCTGTTAAGACCACTCTATCAAGAGATTCATCCTAATTCAAGTTGATTAATATTGATTCAATACATGACTATCGGTTTGCTCTGTAAGCTAATTTTGAGTCTCCTCTTTACAAACTGATCCTTTCTTTTATCTGATAAAGCTTTTATTTTCCTTCACTACACTGATTAGATCACTTGTTTTGCCATAAAATAATATAACACTTCTACTTGACTTCTTGATCTTTCACTTCATTTATTCACATATATTGTTTCTCTCTTTGCAGCTCATTTGATTCTTCATTCTTTCACACACATCTAATCTAGGTTAAAAAATTCTCTATTTAAAGAGTTTCATAAAGAGTTTTCTAGATGCTTCCTTATCTCGCCTCTTCATCTAAGTTGATAATCACAAAACATAGGGATATGTGGTCCACATCATAAAATGCATATTCTCTGTAACAACCTCTACAAATATTAAATGTTCCTTCCATGTCATCTTGAAAATGTTTTACCTCAAAGTTTGTATCATTTCTAACTTGTATGTAAACTCTGCAGTGCTTGATACTTGTTGTCTTTGATACTCAACATGTTGCTAATGCTCAATCTATACTGTGCTCAACACTTTCTCTATAACTCAACACTTCTATGCTTAAATTGCTTGGTAAGTGTTGAACTCGACTTGTATAAGAAATACTCAATGTCCACATACTTACTCAGTTCCTGTAGAGCTTGGGACATACATACTTATCTACATGACTTGGCCTATAATGAGTAGCATAGTCATAGTGATGACCGTCTAACTCTACCTAGCGAATGACTAAGTGTTGGAAACTAATAGACAATAATAGTTAGGGATACCAACACCCCCCCTTTCCTCAACATCTTGGTGTCCAATTAAGAATTCCAACAAAAACAAAGGACATACCATACATAAATACACAAATTATGATACCTAGTGTTTCATACTCTTCTGGACCAAATATTATAATAACTAGTATTTTATATGAAAGGTAAATATGTCATTATATGAAAGGTAAATACTAGGTAATACTAGATATACAAGGTAAAAATTATGATACCTAGCATTCAAACCTAGTTTTAGTTAAAAGGTAAATAGTTATAGAAGGAAAAAGGACCCACTATCCAAACAACTTTTGGAGCAAGACCACTGAACTTCACTGTCCAACTGATCTCTCAACTATTCCTTGCAGAATAACTGTTCGTATTTTATCCTCTTTCCTCTATCTTATCAACCAGACCAATCACTATCATACCTTGTAGACTAGGTCACAAAAATATCAAACCTTGGATCTCAAAATAAAACCTTGGCAATGAAGTTTTCTCCAACTTTGCCTTGCTCTACTTATCTTCACATATCAAGCTAATTACTCAACGTTTATATCCTTTTTCCTCTTTTTTCTCTTCTTTCCTTCTTTTTTTAATAACAAAGGATAATATCCTTCCTTTATAACGAGTCCATAAAACAATTCCCTTGAGTCAACTATTACACCACCTCAATTATTTATTATAGGACCTCATTAAGAACACATTTTTCTTAGCGATAACATCAATCTGTCACCTTCTAAATTGAATAATTTTCCACACATCATATATTATGATCAGCAAGTGTAGCCATGCCATCTCTAGCATGTCTTCTACATGCCTTTAACGTTGCTTCTCAAAATAACAACTCTACTAAGAGATATAAAAAGTTTACCAAAACATGCTTCTATAAACTCTATCTCTAAACAGTCTTCACCAAAACTTGCATAACTTCTTCCAGACTCAATATTTTTTGCACTTGAGGTTAGCTGCATATACTAGACACTTATCGGTGACATCATTAGTTACTAGCTATATCTGCTATTACATAATATACTATGATTAGCATAGTTATGACTTGTTAGGAAAGCAGAGTTATGGGATTGGAAGACTAGAAAAATCCATTTTGGGCTATTGATGATTTTGGTTATTCTTACGATAGCGAGGCATGGAGGAGTGATGTAGCAGCATCCTAGGGTAATTGGTTATCTTGCATGATTAAGGATTTTAGTGGAGTTGAGTGGACCTATTTGGGTCTTAGTTAATTGTTTTTAATGTATTTAATAAGTATTGTAAGCCTTTAAGACATTTGGTATTTAGTTTATGCTGGAGGCCAACTTTTGGCTCTTTAAGTAGTTAATTTGAGGGATATTTAATTTGTAGTTTACTAGTCTGACTTGTCACTTAGTTGGGTATAAGTAGGGGGTCTTGTGGAGTCTTTAGTCATTATTTCATTCATTCATTCAGGAGGAGGAGTGAGTGTGGAGAGTAGCTAAGGAGTGAGTTTTTCATGAGTCTGTGGACAAAGCACCAAATGTAAGGTAGTTTACAATAGGATTGTGATTATCATCCATCTTGGAGAAGAGTATGGAAGATGGAGAAGCCAAGTGAGCGAAGTTTTCTAGAGTGTGTGGATAGAGCACCAAATGTGAGGCAGTTTACACTTGGATCTTGGATAAAGTTTGAGAAGGGCTAGTAGCTAAGGCTTAGAAAACAAGGAGATTGCTTGGTGGGCTTGTGAGCACAATTTGATATCTTCCTTGGAGGTTTCTACCAGAGTGTGGATCTAGACTAGCTAGTGTTTGGGTTGGATCTTGAGGGATCTTGCAAAATTACTATTGTAATTGCTTATGTATATGGCCATAACTCTGAAGGCCTTACAACTGGGCATGTTGGATGTAAATATTATGATTATATTATGAGAATTTATATTATTTTGGATATAATTATCTGTGTTATTAGTCCCTACCTCGCATAAGGTAGGGTAGTAATGTTTTCGGTGGTGGTCACCATCAATTTTTTCAACCATCAATTTTTTCAACCAGGGCTAATAAATCTCTCTCTAAGGTTGAAAAAACCTTTTATTTTTAAATTAATTTTGAATCAAAAATTCTTGTTTTCTCATTGGCTAGAGGCAATTATGCTCGGGGTAAAAATATTTTTTTGACACCAAAAACTAGAGAAAAAAAGATCTCTGGAAACTTCTTTTGGATTCATTTCAGCAAAAAAAAAAAAAATTAAGGATTGTAAACAACTAAAGGACAACATGACCTTAGATCAACACCCTCGCCCGCTAGCCAACCATGGGGAGTTGTTCTATTTCTACATTTTGGTTCTTGATCAATGTAAATAAAATTAGCATCATTTAATCTATAAAAGGTAGGAGGTTGAAAAGAATTCTACCTTGTGATTTCAACTCGGACGATGCATTGAGACATTGTGATCACCCCTTCATTGTTTGACAATACATTGAAGCCTTTCCAATTTCTCCCCAAATTGGAGATAGTTTAGAAATTTCTAGATCAAAAATGTCAATTGACAAGTGTAAATGAAAATCAACCCATGCTCATCTAGGTTTGAAAGGAAATCTGTGTAAAAATAGTATGCCACAAAAATCTAGACAAAAACATTATGAATTACACCCCAAGAACATTATAACACTTGTTGCATTTGAAAAGCACAATTTGTGGCGCCAAACCCACCATACAAAAATACATTCCCTCTTTGTCCATTCTCCACTTGTTTCAATTCCACCTGTTGTTTGTGATCTATTCTCTCACATCTTCTACAACAGTTTGCCAAACAAGTAGGAGCTTGTGAACAGGACATGGGTACAATATGGAAAATGGAAGGTGAAAGAAACAACCAAAAATAGGTACTATTCATGGCATATTGAAAACATCATTGCTCAACATCCAATGAAACATGGGAAAAAATCCAAGACTTTGTGGCAAAATTTTTAGATGTTGCCTCAATTTCATCAACATAGGTACTGCAAAACTTTCCTCGCAACACACAACACTTTCTTTACCACAAAGCTCATACCTTACCCTATTCTTCCTCCCTACTACCTTTGAAATATAGTTTTCCAAACATTTGGGCAAAATATACATTTGATAATGTATATTATTGGTACCCTAAATGGTAGTACTCAATTATATGTTTGCTACAACAAAGAATCACTTCTTTCCGATAATTGTTCATCTTTGTGTTGGACTTACTTGACTAGCATCCATCCCCAAAAAGAAGCTTTAAATTTAATTTGTATTTACCTCCATTTTTGCATAATGCAATTTGAAACTGATCACACACTATGGATAACACCATTGCCTATGCAGACCATATTTTTTGTCAAAATACAAATGGAAAAACAAACAATACAAAGGTCAAAATAGCTCTGAGACACATCAATCCATCAGGCAGGGCCATGGTGGCATATTACTTTAGCAGAAGACCCTTTAGTTCTTATAGACATCTATCTCATCTAGGTAGAAGACCCTACAAACAAGAGGAAAGTTGTAATCTTATTTGATATCGATGTGTGGTGCGTATGAGGGCAGTGTGTTGAGAACACAAATACTTTGCGGTGATTGAGTTGAGTCAAACTACTAGTTGGCAATGATTAGTTCACCACAGAGTGAGAGGAACAAATACTTGGGAATGATTAAGCTACTCATCTTGCATGCAACTATTATAATGTGTTTTTAACTGAACCTAAAATAAGGTATTGTATAGATTTATTGAGGGGAGCTAATGCAAAAAAAAACTTTTGTGGCTTCATCGACAATGGAAATGGCAATAATAAATATATTAATCTCAAGCTTTAAAGTAACAACAATAATAAATATGACTAGGAAAACTCAATTGGATGGCGAGCGGGAGTGGGAACAGTGGTTTGGTTGGGAATTTGATTTTGAATTTGATTTTAAAGTAACAACAATAATAAATATGACTAGGAACACTCAACTGGATGGCAGGCAGGAGTGGGAACAGTGGTTTTGGGTGGGAATTTGATTTTGAGTGGGAACAGTGATTTGGGTGGGAATTTGATTTTGAATTTTGAATAAATATATTAATCTCAAGCTTTAAAGTAACAAAAATAATAAATATGACTAGGAACACTCAACTGGATGGCGGGCGGGAGTGGGAACAGTGGTTTGGGTGGGAATTTGATTTTGAATTTGATAATGTGTTTTTAACTTAACCTAAAATAAGGTATTGTATAGATTTATTGAGGGGAGCTAATGCAAAAAAAAAAAATTGTGGCTTCATCAACAATGGAAATGGCAATAATAAATATATTAATCTCAAGCTTTAAAGTAACAACAATAATAAATATGACTAGGAACACTCAACTGGATGGCGGGCGAGAGTGGGAATAATGGTTTGGGTATGAATTTGATTTTGAATTCTATGCCAGGTTTGTAATCACTATCAACAGTGGGTGATTCCTCTGTTTCTAGAGATGTTGTGGATGGGGGTACATTGGAGGACCCGAGAGGAGGTGAGATTTTGGAGGACTCGGGAGGAAGGCCCAAGCTGATTAAAAAATGGTTGAGCTTGTTTGGAGTGCGCCCCACTGGAAAATCTAGCTTCCCACTAGTTAAAGATATGTTAGCAAAGGATAAAGGTAAGTTTTCCATTGAAATCCCTGACTAGATCATTGTCAAAAACATTTCAAGCATGGATTCAACTCTGGTTGGAAGGTTTATTGGGGCTAGACCTAACATTGATGATGTGAGGAGTTTTGTGTGAAAGAAATGGCATTTGAAGGGTCAAGTTGATGTTTCAATGATGGCTAAAGGGTGTTTCTCTTTTTACTTTACCTGTGATGAGGATAAACAGGATATCCTTTGCAGAAGTCCTTGGGTAATGGTGAGGCATACATTGATCCTCCAGAAATGGTCTCCCAATCTTTATGCTATGGATGACTCTGACATTCAAGCCTCAGTATGGGTTCAGTTACCTAGCCTCCCCCTTGAGTTTTGGGTGGAAGATGTTTTCCAGGGTATAGCCAATACTTTTGGTGAGCTCCTTTCCTTAGATCCAGTGACTATGTCTCGAAAAAGGATGAACTATGCAAGATTTTGTGTCAAAGTTTCACAAGGGGTGGATATGCCTGAAACCATATCCTTAAAATCCAAACTGGGAATATGGGACCAACACATTGAATTTGAATCTTTCCCCTTTGTCTGCTTTCACTACAAGAAAGCTAGGCATTGGGCCAAGAAATGTCCCTCTTTAAGACACCAGCCCAAAAGAATAAGAAAGTATAGATGCAGAAGGATATCATTAGGGCAGGCGAATCCATCAAGGGTGATGGGGTGACTTCTAATGGGTCTACCTCTCTTAAGGAATAGAAAAAGGATGCAGAGATTGTAAAGACAAATGGGGTGGTGGTAGGTGAGAGCTCTGCTTTGAAGGAACAGAGTTCTGGCCTAAATAAGGATGCAGGTAATGATGGGGTTGAGATGGTTAGGCCTCCTCTCTAGAAGCAACAAAATAGTTTAGTTTGTGAAGTAGAGGATGGTCAATCCAGGCTGGATTCATCAAAGGTAATGGAGAGAAGTTTACAGATTAATGCTTAGAACATGAAGGAGATCTCTAATAAAGATAGCTTAAAGAAGACCCCAGAGGATAAGGATGTTAATCCTAAGGATGGGTTGGGTCCTACAGTTGTTGGGACCCAAATGGAGTTTGTTCTGCCTTCAGGTCTTGTTGTCAAGGATTCTTTAAAGAAAGGAAACTTTGTTAGAAGTGTAGTTGAAAACCTACTTTCTATTTCTCAAGATGGGGAAGCCTATTGGGAAGAGGAGGGCTATGTTGTTGATTGGATTCCAATTGGTAAAAAAGTTAGGGGCAAAAATCAGGGTAGGAAAAATGAGGGGGAGACTACGCCTTCTGAGAACATGAAGAAAGGCCCCAAGAATAAAGTGAAAATCCTACAGAGTAGGTTAGATGGACTCTCATCTAAGTCCCTTGGAACTACTCTTAAGAATGGGGATGTTGAGTCTTCCCCCTCCCCAATGGACAGACCTACCAATTTGCAAATGAGAACAACTGAGACCAATAGGAGCATTGCTGATGGTAGTTAGAGAACCATCCTTGAAGCCAAAAATTTCCATAAATTATGAAGCTAATTTCATGGAATATTTGAGGGTTAAATAACCCTTATAAACAAGATATTATGAAGAATATGATAAGAGATAATAGGCTAGATATTTTGGTTATTCAAGAAACAAAGATGCTCAAGAATAAGGTGGAATGTCTTCCAATTTTCAAGGGTGGAAGGATTATAGGAAATGATTCAAAGGGAGCTTCAAGTGGTATGGTTGTTTTTTGGAAGAATAGATGGATTCAAGGGGAGATTATTTCCCAAAACACGAATATGATGAATATTAGATTCAAAAACTCTAAGGATGACTTTAGCTGGGTTCTCACTAAATCTATGCTACCAACTCTAAATGGGGTAGGAAGGCTTTATGGGCTGAAATCTCTAATCAGAGGAATCTTTTTGCTAAAGAGAATTGGATTGTTATGGGGGACTTCAATACTTTGCTAAAAGAAAATGAAAAATGGGGGGGGGGGGGGGGGGGGAGCCAGACTAATCTAGAGAATAGAATTGATTTAATGGAGTTTATAGATCAACATCTTCTACATGATATTGATTTGCATGGGTTTGATTATATGTGGACTAATAGAAGGACTGGTAAGGATCTTGTATAGGTCAGGTTGGATCGTGCTCTCATTAGCAGTGACTGGCTCCTAAAGTATAAATGTAATCTTAGTGCCCAAGTAAGAGTGGAATCAGATCATTACCCCATTTTTTTGGTTGCTGAAAAGATAAATTTTCATAAGAATTTCACATTAAGGTTTGAAAATATGTGGACTCTTCATCCTGGCCTGGAGTCTCTCATTAAGCAGTGGTGGGGTATTCAAGTTGAAGGCACAACAATGTTTAGAGTTGCTGCAAAACTAAAAAATATTAAGATTTGGAACAAAAAAATATTTGGTAATATTTTTTAGAACAAAAAAAAGATTTTGGAGGAACTTAAGGTCATCCAAGATAGGATTCAGATTAAGGGTTATGTGACTTTTACTAGGGAAGAGGAAAGCAGCAAATTGGTTGAACTTCATGACATCATCTCTAAAGAGGAAATGTTTTGGAGACATCACTCTAGAAAGGTCTTTTTGAGGATGGTGATCGTAATACTAAGTACTTTAATGTGACTACTCTCAAGCATAGGATGGTAAATAGAATTTGTAGACTCAATATGGATGAGGGTCCTACAGATGACGAAGAGACTATCAAAAGATAGGCAATGGATTTTTTTTTAAATCTGCTACAAGGCTCCAATCTAGACTTGGAAAAGTAGGAAGTGTTCCTTGAGTGCATCCCTTCTTGTATCTCTAAGGATCAGAATAGGTTTCTCTACTCTATCATATCATTTGATGAGATTTCTAAGGCTATTTTTTTCCTTTGAAGGAGACAAAGCCCTTGGTCCTAATGGATTCTCATTCCTATTTTTTCATAAGTATTGGCATATTATTGGGGAGGATGTTTATAATGGTGTGAAGAAATTTTTTGGGTCTAGGAACATCCTTAAAGAGCTGAATAGTACCTTCCTTGCTCTTATTCCTAAAAAAGTCGGGTGCAGACAGTATGGATTTGTTCTGACCCATTAGTCTATGTAATTTATTTTATAAGATCTTTTCTAAGGTTCTTACCCTAAGGATTTTGTCTCCTCTTCCTCTCATTCTAGTTAGCAAAATGGGTTTGTTCCTGGTAAACAGATTATGGACTCCATTATTACTATGCATGAAAATCTTCATTCTCTCTCAGTGTCTAAAAAGGAAGGTTTTTTGCTCAAGCTTGACCTCTCTAAAGCTTATGACAAAGTGGACTGGCACTTTCTTCTTCGTGTCCTTGAATCTTTTGGCTTTAATAAGAGAGTTTGGGATCTTATCTTTATGCTGGTGTCATTGATATCTTTTTCAGTGCTTGTCAATGGTTCCCCTACTTCTTTTTTCAAGGCTTCCAGAGGCCTCAGACAAGGTGACCCTATTTCTCCAATTCTTTTTATGATCTTTCCTAAATGTTTGGGGAGATTTGTTGATAATATGGTTCATAAAGGGGACTTTGTGGGCCTTAATCCCTCCTCGTCGACTCTAGTATGTTCTCACCAACAATTTGTTGATGACTCTATTGTTATGGGAGAAGCCTTGGTGAAGAATGCCAGGAATATTAAGAAGGCTCTGGTTGACTATGGTAATGCTACTGGCCAAATTATTAATTGGAATAAAAGCCTAATCTATTTTATGAATGTCAGCATTGAAAGACAATTGAAGATAAAAAAATTTATTGGTTGCAAGATTGGATCTTTGCCTGGTTCTTATTTGGGTTTACCCTTGGGCTTATCTCCTCCCAATAGTTTCTGGAACTCGTTGATTGATAAAATCCAATCAAAACTTGTGAGCTAGAAAGGATCCCTTCTCAGTCAGGCAGGTAAGGTGGTTGTTTTGAAATCTATTTTGCAAAGTATTTTGCTTTATGCTTTAAGTCTTTTCAAAATTCTTAGAAAATATGCTCTTGCTATTGAAAAGATCCAGAAAACTTTTTTGTGGACAGGTATGGAGAATTAAAAAAGACTCCCTCTCATTGCTTGGGAAAATGTTTGTATGCCTCTAAAGAAGGGAGGGCTTGGTTTACAAAGGGTTACTTGTATGAATGATTTTTTATTGGCTAAACTTTTATGGAGATGGCACAAAGAGGTTGGGAATGGAAGAATATTTGGAATGATAAGAATAACATAGATAACTTTGATTTTGACCACTTCCTTAATTGTAATATGGAGCAAGGGGGATCTATGATTTGGAGGAATGTTCAAAAACTCAGACATATAATTAGAAAAGGGGTAAAATGGAAGGTTGGTAATGGTAGGAGAGTTCTTTTTTGGGAAGATATTTGGATTTTGGATCACCCTTTGTGTGATGATCCAAGATAGAACAAGTGTATGGAGCTTTGTAAGACTTAGATTGGAACTCTTGTTGCGGATTATTGGAAAGAGGGAGAATGGGTGGACCTCAATAGAGTGGATCCCAATTTGGTCAAACTCAGAAAGTGTCTAAATGCTTTCTTCCTTAACCAAAATGAGGATGAGCTGATTTGGAATAATGATCCCAGTGGTGTTTTTTCTATTGCTTCAACCTATGTTGATTCCTTTGATGTTGTTGAAGAACCATGTTGGGCTAAGGCTTGGATGAAGGGTATGGCACCCAAAGTCAATATTTTCTTTTGGACCCTTTTGCAGAATAAAATTCTCACTTGGATAATCTTAAAAAGAGAGGGATTATTATTATTAATAGATGTGTTCTCTGCAAGAATGATGGGGAATCAATTAACCATATCTCTCTGCATTGTGCTTTCTCTAAAATGATTTGGGATAAAATTTGTTGCTTATTGAATGTTGAATGGGTGTTCCCTTCCTCTATTCAGCTGTTCTTCACCAGTTGGAAGGCTCCCTCAATGAATACTCTGATTGTTAAACTATGGGACTTCATTCTTCTGTATGTGAGTTGGGGTATTTGGAAAGAGCGTAATGATAGGATCTTTAGAGATGTGGAATCCAGTCTGACTCAGGTTTTCCTTAAGATAAAGATTCTTATGACAGAGAATATTAAAACTTTGGGATCAGAACAACATCCTTGTAATGACTGGGAAGCCAATGTTCTTCATAATTGGAATTTGACAAGTATGAGTAAGGGTGTTCATAGACCTAATCCTAGGGAACATGCAAGATGGTATTGTCCTCCTGACAATTATTTTAAGATAAACTTTGATGGGGCCTCGAAAGGAAACCTGGGTAAAGCAGGGTGTGGTATTGTGATTAGGAATTCCAATGGAGATAATATGGGAAGTATGGCTATACCAATTAGAATTAAAACCAATCACATTGCTAAAGCCTAGTCGGCTCTTCATGATCTTATTTATGCTAAGAAAATGAACTTGAATAATATTTGGGTGGGGGGGGATTCATTCAATATTATTAATTATCTTTAAAAAGTAACAATACCTTCATGAACAATTATTAGTATTATTGATGAGGCTATCCATATCATAAATTCCTTCGACACTTGTATTATTTCTCATAATTTTAGAGAAGCTAATGGTGTTTTTGATTGGGCAGTGAATGTGGCATGTAGAAATGATTACACTATTGTTTGGGGAATTTGTGATCCCTTACCTCTGGATGGTCGCCAACTTTTTAATCATGATAAATGAAGGTCTTTGCAAAGGGTTTTTTAATTATGACAAGGCTAGTACATGATTATCATGTGGAGTTAAGTGGCTGCAGGATTTGGGCTTTTAATTCCAATGATTTGTGCTTTGTTTCACATAGATTCTAGGTCTTTTGTGCTATTTTTCTTTTGGTTTTCTGGAAGACTCTTTAATTTTGGGAATTGTAGATGATGAAGCTTTTTTTTTTCAGTGATAGAGATATGGGAGGAAAGAGGAAAAGGGTGGAACCAATGAGCTGTATGGAGTGGATGAAGAAGGAGGAGGTGTGGGATATCCTGAGGTAGGGTAATTTTACTGACTATATGGAGAGGCTTAATGGCAATAACCTGGCCATCACACAATAGCTTATCAAAACATGGAAAGAGGGCTTCGTTATGGTTGGCAACAAGCGTATGGAGATTTTGGAGGAGGTGATTACAGAGGCCACAGGCTTGGAGCTTGAGGGTATCAATTTCTATAGGGAGCGAAAACTATCTGACAGAGCTATTGAGGAATTCATGGAATCCAAACATGAGAAGAGTTGACTGGTCAAAATTGGAGAGTCTTATATCAATCTGGCCTCTGTCTCGCGCCCATGGCACTTTTTGTTTGTTTGTGATTATGGAGTATTTGACCCAGGATGAGAGGTTTACAAAATGTTATGGGTATCACTTTATGTTGGCCAACCACTTTAGGCATAGTGTGAAGATTAATTTCCCTTATTATTTGAAGTAGTCTCTTAGCATTTTTGTTCAAGCCATTCAAAAATATTTGAATGGCGAACATGTTTGCCATGAGGGCCTCATGGTACTCATCATGAATGTTTTAAAATCCAAGAGGATAGTAAGGAGCAGAGGCCACATGAAGGATGTTGATTATGATATGGAGGGGAGCATCCAGGAGAAGGGTTATGACTTTGAAACCCAGGATGAAGCCGAAGGGGGTGAGGAGAATGTGAACAAGGGCACTAGGGGTAGTTCAAGGAAGAAGAAAAGAGGGTTTGGTCACTCTAATTTAGAGGAGAGTGATTTTGTAGAAGAATTGGTGAGGGATTATGAATCAAAAAGTGATATTAAGGGTAAGCAGATTAAGGGTAGTTTGGTTGAGAAGGCTTCTTCCCCATCGGATAATGAGACCTTATCTCACAGGTTGGAAAGGAAAAGATTTCCTTCAAGACGTCTCGAGAAGCATTTGGGACATAAAGGAGACTTGGGAGATGAGGATTCTTAGGAACAAGGGACCCTCCTCGATTCTGGTGAGAAGTATGTTGGTACTCCAGGGGCTCTGAAAGGGATGTATGGTAACCCTAGTGTTATTCTAAAAGAAATTGGGGTTATGAAAAATCAAATGCAGATGCCTGGTAGGGATATGGAAGTTTTAAGGAAGGAAGTTGGACATGCTTGCAAGATTGCCTGTGGAGAACACACTCTTGGGCAACATATTGACAGATTAATGGAGGTGATCGAGAGTGTTGAGGATGTCAAAAACCTAATGCCTAAGATCCTACAACTGGAGGCTAAGAATAGGGCAATGGACAAAGATTTTACTGCCAACCAGGGAAAGATCACAAAAATGGAAACCAAGATGAGCAACCTTGAAAAACTGATTAAACAAATGGTTGAAAATGTCACTACTTTGTTGAAGAAATTGGAGACGGAGAAAGGTCAGGATTCTCCTCAGGTTGTGGAAAGTCAAGGTCCCAGCAAGCATACCAGGGCTCACTCCAAGAAGACTGAAGACATGGGCAAAAAGGATGAGGTGAAGGTAGTGGCTAAAAACATGCAAATTTTGGTGGGACCAGGCATTGGACTTGATCAAGGCTACTTAGTTGGTTCTTTGTTGTCTTGTTTGTTATCTTTTTGCTAGCTTTTTGTTGTCTTTTTGTTGCCTTTTTCAATAGATCTGTTTATGACCTCTTTTTTGTTCTCCTTGGAGGTCTGTTTTGTGTTTGCTCTTAACTGCTATCTCAGATTCTAGCTAGACGTTTTGTATTTTGTATAAAAGTTTTGGGTCCTTTAAAACCTTCTTTTGCTTAATCAAAACAACAATAATAAATACATAAATTTGATTTAGTAATTTTTCATAGATATCCTGTCAGGTCTCTAGAAACATGTACCATTATGTATTATTATCTTTATACCTAGGGATGATATCTCTAGGCAGAGGCTCCCATTCGAAATGACTGACAAATCTCAGCTACAAAAAATGATTTAATGATTTTCACCAAACACAAGAGATAGGAAATAACTATACCAACTTAATAATAACAAACAAATAGCTATTATAAAATACAAACTTTTAAAGACAGGTACACAATATCTAAATACACATGTAGAGAACAACACACAACTAGCAACAACTCAGTCGATTAAATAGTCCACTTGGCATAATATCAAATGTTCTGCCCTAACAAAATGTTCATGCCACCATGTCCACGTCACCTAGTTCTAGGGCTATATGTCTCCTTCTAGATTTATATAATATTTGTAATCTATATAATTGTAATCTATATGTTTTTTATTTGCTTGAAGATAATTAATCTTGTTTTTCTTTTAATATATGTATCCTTCTAGATTTATATACTAGTTGTAATCTATATGTTGTAAATTTGCTTGAAGATAATTAATCTTGTTTATTTTATATTGTCAATAGACATATAAGACAATTACCTAATTACCTTATAACTTGCATTGTCTTAACATTTTCAATTTGAGTTCTATTGAACTTTCTTATTTTTCCATTGATAAGCATTCGTCTTCTAAACACTTTTAATGTTTCTTGATAGGCTGGGCTCCAATAGATAGAATCTTACATTATGCCAACTGCCTCAACAAACATATGTTAGAGATCATTTCTATGAGATTAAGCTAGAAGTTCCTAGAATTGAAATTGATGTTTCAAGTTTGAAAATCAATTGTCCATAGTGAGCAACCATGGAAATTTGCAGAGCATTCACACTTAGATTTAGGAAATGAAAATATCAATGAGAAGCTTCTACAACTGCACAAGTCCTTATTTCCCTTCTTTGTAATGTGCCACATTGATACAACTTTGTAAAATATTGTTCATGCATATGGATCATAAGACATGGTATTTGAGACATTGCCACATATGTATGTAATATTATGTAAATTTATAGTTATTTATAAAGTTAAATAACAATAATACATTAAAGTTTTTAAGTATAATTTAGAATTTTATTTGAAACAATAGATGTAGAATTATTGTATATTAATATTTACTTGTATTTAAACTAAAATTTAAATTATATATTATTATATTAATATTCTATAATAAAAATTATTTATATAATCTAAAAATAAATATTATAACCTTTTACTTCTAAATATATTGAAGATGTAATTTTTATTATTATTTAAAGTTTCATGATAAAAAATTGATTGCTTGATCTAATGTATTAAGTTGTTGAACATTGTTAGATAAATCAACTTTAGTGATTCATTGATTTTCCAAATCAATACTCGGAATTATCGTTGTGTTTGGCTTGAATCATGGTCGTCCAAATGTGTATACGACAAATGGGTTGTCTGTTCTTTCAAAATTTCATTTCACTCGAAGCACATATATTTTGGAGAAGGTACCAATCTAGCATTTGGAGAATTATGATATTAAATTATTATCATTATTATATATTTTCAACTTATCAGACATAAACATGAAACGCAGTGTCAATTATAAATAAAATTCAAATAAAATTTAAAATAAAGAAATGAATTTTTGAACTTTGACATTGGCTCAAGCAAAAATGATTAGACTTTTAGGGCGCCATATTATCATTTAGGATTCCAATTTATTCTTTTTATTATTAACCATTACTCTCCTTCTTAAGCTATTAAAAAAAATAAAGGTAGATAAAATATAATACAAGAAAATATTTTTAAAAATTATATGTTTATTCTTGCATTTAGAGCAGGGGTGTAAACAAATTAGATGGAATAAAAGTAAATAAGTTTCAAATTATTATTTTAAGGTTTGATTTCATTTAGGGTAAATATCTAATTTGAAGTAAATGCATATTTATTATATTATATTTATGTTTTTATTTGATTTAATATTCTAAAACCGAAAATATAGAACAAGTCACAAATGAATGTATAAAAAATGATACAAAAAAAGGTACTAATTAATTAAGAAAATTTGGATACACAATATATTAAAAAATAAAGTTAGAAATGAGTTGAACTAAAATAAATATATAATTATATAGAAATATCTATGACTAAAAAAATATAATTTAAATGCACAATCAAGTAAGGATTAGCTAAATGTCAAATTTAGAGATCATCTAGGCTTGGCATTTGCAACCATGTCTAGAGGCATTCCGCTTAAAAGTAAGGAGTAGAGTCTTACAAAACCACATTGTCATTGTATATCTTCATTCTTGATTGTTTAGTGTTAATAGATTAAAAACATATTGAAACTATATTTTTATTCATCTTAGGTTATATCACATCTCTCTAAGATAAAGCTAATTATAACTCTATAACTTTTTAGTTTTAAATTTTTGTAACATTTTAACTAATTTTGAAAGCATATATATTTCCTAACAACAAAAACTTAGAATCGCTCTTATTGCTTTAGTTGTCCTTATTACAAGAGGCAAGGACTCTTGCTCCTACAAAGCTCTTGTTATTTATTCTTCCATTGTGTAGTTATTTGCTGGAGGCTCGGACATCTCTTATTTGGAGATTCTCCTGTGTTGCACTGCATCAAGGAGTAACATATCAAACCACAAATGACAACAAATAGAAATAATAAAAAATACATTTTATTACCACTAACCTCAAAGTCAAGCCAACAGTTCCCTATGAGATTCTTTTGGTGAAGGCAGGCAAGTTCTTAGTGAAAGCCTCGACAATTATTCAATTGCTTAGTTATCTTTAAAAAGTGGGTAAAATGGATGCGCATTGCTGGCCTAGAATGGTGGTTGACAAGGAGCTAGGCTGTCAGAAGAGGACGTAGTAAGAAATAAAATAACAAATGACTCAACAAATGGAACATTGGCTACCAAGAGTGCTTGGAAACCAGCTTAGAAATATAAAAAAAATGGGTGGTAGATAAAACTAGGTCTGCCATGTGGACAGAGCCAATAGGTAGATAAAAGGCCTACTATGTCAAAGAATTTAATCTTGCATGCGAGCATGACGACAAGGAGTATTTAGAAACCAAGGTCAAAGGAAGGGCAAAAAATGTAATCACCCAATTGAGGTTTGCATCACATTGTTAGAGGTGTGAAATTGGCATATGGAAGGTTCCTAAAGAAGAGTGGGAGGACAAAATTTGTAGGTTTTGCAAAGAAGGGGTGGTAGAAACATAATGACATTATGTGAAAGAATGCACTGCATACGATGATATACACAACCAATACAAGGACACTTTACAGGTGAACAACATAAAAAAGCTTTTTGAAGGGTCAAGACTTCACAAGGGGACCATCTTACTTACACTAATCCACAACAGAAGGGACAGAGTGGAGAAATCTCAGCAGATCGATAAATGGGTTCTCTTTTGGTCCCTTAGACTGTTGGTCTTGTGGACGCCATTAAAAGTCTTTCATTTCATTTAATTTCAAAAAGTGTAGGGTTCGTTTGTTTGTCGGCATAGGAATAGAAAATTAGAATGGAAAATTTGAATAGGAATGGAAATGGGGAATGAGAATGGAAAAGAGCAATCCCATTCTTGTTTGGTTCGCCTGGTATTTGATTGCAATATGTTACTCCCTTGTTTGGTTGTACAAAACTGGAATTGGAATACAATTAAGTTTATATTTTAATATATATTATTTATTTTAATATAGTTTTATTTTTGATTAATTATTTCAATTTATTGTAAAGAGTTTTTTTTTTTCATTCTATTTTATTCAATGAAATTCATTTATGTCAACATTTTTTAATGAATAGATATAAACATAAAAATATTATACACAATAATATAATCATGAAATTAGTAAAATTTACTCATCATGATTGATTATTGAGGTCAACAAATTTGATGAATTAAGTTGTACGTCGATTTGAGTTTTAAATTCATTTAATATATTTTATTTGTTTCACTATATTATTATATTTGGTTACTTATTTCAATTTATTGTAAAGAATTTTTTTTTCATTCTATTTCATTAAATGAAATTAATAAGAAATTAATTTATTTCAACATTTTTTAAATGAATAGATATAAACATAAAAATGTTATACACAATAATATAATCTTGAAATTACTAAAATTTGCTCATCGTTTAATACAAAATCATATAAAAAGGTTTAGTCTCCATGAGTCTTCACAACAAAATGGTCATTTCATTGCTAAAATTAGAATCACCATCACCAATAGTGTGTTTATAAAAAATAGAATAGAATTAAGTCTACGTTGAAAAATAATTTTGGCTTTCACCATGGAACCAATCTCCCTAGCAACTATCTCTCGCACAATGCACAACTTACAACCCTTCCTATCTTCTGTAGATTTTGATGTGGTTGATGTAGATGAGCTATCTTTGGCCCACTCAAAGAAATTGTAGCCATTGTCCCCCTGCATTCCAAAAATACATTAGGGCTTGCCACAATAATAAAATATAAAATAAAAATATAAAAGATTAGTAATAACCTTTCTTTTATCTGGACAACACAAAAACCTATGCCCAGGATTATCCTTTGTACGTGACATCTTCATTACTATAGGTCCATCAACACATTGGAGAAGTTGTCAAATCCATCGACCCTATATAAATAATGAACAAATATAATGAGAAATTACTAAAAAAGTATAAAATATATTCTAATATCTATATTCAATGGACTATGTTGTCACTCCTCAGTCCAATCCCACTAGCGATGCAAATACCTCTTGACTTAAATTTTTTGACACATGACACATGACTTTCAATTGTATATTGTTGCAAATGCCTGAACACTCTGTAATATATATATGTAGCTAGCATACCAATGCATGCATTTTATATATCATAAAGAAAAGATAGGATGTGGAGAGATTGAGAAGCATAATTTACTGGGATGGTGTTTTTGCAGTAGGGGTGTTGACATCACTGATTTATTCCCAACCGTATTAGTTATATAGCTATTATTGACAACTATTGTAGTGCGAAAAAATTGCTAGAGGCATTGAGATTGTTAGAGAAAATGATAGCATTCAACACTAACAATGGCAAAGACACAAGAACTGGTACACATACTTATATTAAACCATAAGCCATATATATATATATATATATATTCCTCACACAAAGACATATAAAAATCACAATTAGAGTGTTGATGGCAATATTTATAGTCCCAAATACCATAGTGAAGGGAAAATTTAAATGTGTAATTGTGTGTAAATCCACATCTTCAAATGTGTCTATGTCATTCTAAATCCTAGAAGTCAATTTGACCAAAAGATTGTGAAAAAGAGGGTTGGTTCTAAATGTTGATGCAAGTTATCCCAATACTTTGCCAATACAAACTCCTATTAGTATTTCCAGGGTACAAATAAAGAGGTCAAAAGGTATGACACTTAAAACACCCACCTAGGCTGGAAGCACTACCTTTGAACATGGAGCAGTCGTCCAAGATAACATGGAAGCAACAAGAAGGGTGAGCAACATCACTAATGGATATTACAATTGCAAAGCACACATCTTCAAGTCTCACCTCAACAATCATCTACTCAATCAAATATGAAGAATTCAAATCCAAATCAAACTAATGCATAATCAACATTATCACATTTCCACAATCTACACAAATAAACAACAATGGTGAAGATGCAAGAACTCGTACAATAAGCAACATCACTAACAAATAGTACAATTGAAAAGCACACGTCTTCAGATCTCACCCCAGTAATCATTTGCTCAATCAAACTAATGCATAGTTAACATTATCAGATTACCACAATCCATATAAATGATAGCATTCAACACTAAACAATAATGGTGAAGATGCAAGAACTGGTACAGAGATGTATATTAAACTGCAAGCAACATCACTAACGAATAGTACAATTACAAAGCACAAGGTCTCACCCCAGCAATCATCTGCTCAATCAAATATGAAGAATTCAAATCCAACTCAAAACTAATGCATAGTTAACATTATCATATTTCCACAATCCACATAAATAATAGCATTCAACACTAAACAACAATGTTAAAGATGCAAGAACTGGTACAAAGATGTATATTAAACCATAAGCCATATATATTTTCCTCACATGCAAACAGAAAATTCCAGATGTCTTACTCCTATAGATATAATTGGAAGAAACCAATACATTAGCAGTAGATGAAAATCTGAGCATGTACAAAATAGAAGCAGCAGATGAAAATTTGATCATGCACAAAATAGTAGCAACATATGAAAATTTGATCATGCAAACAAGTTATAATTTGAAAAAATATGATCATGCAAAAGTGTGATAAAGTCAAAATGAAGACACAAACTAAACATGAAATGTCGTCTTGGGAAATCATTACAATCCTCAAATTTTATATTGGAAATACTCTTCTTTCTCCTCTGGACTCATCTCTAAGAACCCCCAAGCTTTTGTGGGTTCTGAAGTAAAAGTATCATAAGCCACAATCAAAGTCTGTTGACTAAGTCCAGATATGGCCTTGAGGGCTGCAAATGCAGTTGATATATCTTACTTCGTTTCTCCTTTATCAACTTTTACTATTTGAGAGTCCCTCATGCCTTCTCGTATATCTTGTATGCTTTCACATATCACATCTAAAGAAGAAACCATGCTTGCCTTCCTCTTCGTGGTCCTCCTCAATGATGGTGTGGAAGCATTTTGTCTAACAAATGTACTAGAATCATTCGTCCCAATGAACCCTTCATCAAATTTGGGAGTGCCATCCATAGGCGTAGTGAAGCCCCCATCATTGTCAAGATCAACCGCCTCATCAAAAAGGTGCCCATCTTCATTCTCTTGGGTTGTTGCAGCTGTAATTCCATCAACAATGTCATTCCCAACAATGATTTCCAAGTCATTGTAATAGAGGAATGGTTGCTTCTTGTACACTCTAGCATTCTTGAAATCCGTTTGCTACATGAAGGCAAATAATGTATTAAATATTTATCTTTCATTAGTATTAATTAAGAGATATTTAACTTAACTTATAAACATTGTGTAGAGTACATTACCTTTAAAAACTCTTCCCATACAACATCATCAACGTCCACACATTGAGTAGTTTCATTCCATGTGAAACCGCTCATATTTCTCAAGTCTTTCATCATTCGATAAGCTTGCTTCCATGTTTTCAATTTATTGTCAAAGTTGTCTCTTACAAGATTCATCTTCATATCCAAATTGGACCTCCTTTCAATGTTGCTCCAAGCTTCTTTCCAAAACCCCCCTTCTCCTTTTCTTCCTAACATGACTTGCTGAAGGAGTATATCGAGCAATTTTCATTCCATATCTCGAGTCCAAACAACTTTCACATTTCTAGGTGTGGAAGCAATAGTACTGACATGAAGCCCCTCATCAATGCTCGTCAAGAGATTGGTGAATGGCATTTTCAACAATTGTTAGCTGGAAAATAATATTTTAGATGCATAAAACAAGATTAAAATTTATGACAGAATATTGGAGTATTAGACTATAAATTTATGACAGAATATTGGACGATGACCTAAGAGCATATGTTAACAAATTCAGCTGGGATCTCAAATATGTTGGAATTCAAGTGCTCCTAACAGATGCAAGAATATAATGGTTGGTGTAAGTTTCCAAATAAAATATAACATAAATGTACTCTATCTTAAAGCTAATTTATTCATTTCACCAATTAGTTATGTTTTTAACAAATTCAGTTGGGATCTCAAATATGCTAGAATTCGAGTGCTCCTAATAGATGTAAGAATATAATGGTTGGTGTAAATTTCCAAATAAAATATAACATAAATGTACTCTATCTTAAAGCTAATTTATTCATTTCACCAATCAGTTATATTTCCAAGGGGGAAGCGCAATTCTCAACATACAGAAATCATGCAAAAAGCTTTTTGTGTTCACTTCTTCTAGACAGTCCCCTTGATCCCAAATATCATTGAAGAGAAGTAATGTCACCATTGTTTAGGTGACAGCTCAAGTTAGGGACTCTCAAACCATGACATTAACCATGAGAGTTGCAATGATGTACTAGTAACTCATCCACTAACACTAGCTAAAAAGGGGACATTATAGTAGAGGAGTTGGTAGAGATAGAAGAAAGAGAAGATTGATTACACTTTGAAGGTGCCTTATGTTGCTGAACATCCAACTTTAAGAAAGCTAGAAAGCATACTACAATGAAGTGACAGCAAGAAGCTCTAAGTCCCTTAAGAGATGAAAAAATATGAGACAACTAAACATAATGACATCAGTAGTATGTAATGACCCTTACTATAAAGGCCACTGAAACCCTCAAACTGGACTTAGGAATTTTGTCAAACAGTTGGCATGTAACTGAATAAGGCTGCAATATTACTAATTGTTGTACAACGAAACCTCAATATATGATGCCAATAATGTATGAACAACAATTCCAGATTATAACACTACCAATCTAAGAGATAGATGACAATATGAAACTCAAATATGAAGTCCAATGCAATTCTGATTTTTATGACAACAAATAGAACTAATTACAATGAGAGACTGTCACAACTATGCACTTCTAATACATCAAGCTCTTGACAATGCAATGTTATGATATGAACAATAACCCAATTCAGATTTGGAATGCAAATGATGAAACTTTTACAGCACCTGGAATAGCTCCAATTTTGCCAGACATGAATGCTGAATTAATGCCACATGAAGACCTCACAATCTGCCCCAAACCGACTCACAAAATTGCTGCTGCTGCCCAACTGACAGGGCCGTACAGGTACGACCTGGTACGACTGCTAGATAAAAATATTGCAGCATTTTTTGTCACTCCAAAAGCAATAAATCTGGGTGCCTAGGGTTGCTGAATAACCCCCTAAAATATGAAATTCATCCGTCAAGCCAATTAGGAGTTATGAGCAAAAACGTGGGTCCAAACCTTGGATTGGCAGTCTAAAAATAATGCACAACTGTGTCTTCAAACCCTGTTAATCAATCCACAAATGCTAGGGCACAACTGAAACCCTTATTCCAACCAAAGTAAACCCTTATAACTGAATCTCAATGAAGTCCAAATGAGATGGTTGAATTACCAACTCCTCAAATGCAACAATTCAGGTGATATTTCACACCCTCAAAGTCACCAATCCAAGGGAGTGATTCGTTCCCAAAGATCAAATAATAATTTGCAGACCCAAGAGACTACAAATTTGCTCCACAATGGAAGAAGTAGAAGAAATCTCAAATCCAAGAATGTCCAAAATGAGAGGCCCAGCCCTCTATTTATTCACTTTTCTAAGAAGTTGCTAGAACTTCTAGAAACATCCTTTATAAAATCTCATTATAATGCACTTTTTCTAGAACTTCTAGAAACATCCTTTATAAAATCTCATTATAATGCACTTTTTATAATAAAGTAATTTTATAAAATAAAAAGTGCAACTCAACTTAAAATTATAACATGTAGGCCCCAATAACACATAATAATAAAATATAACCTCTTAACACTTCTTCAAGAGCAAGCTTCAAGAGCAAGATATGACCATTTGATCCGCAGAATTGACTCTCTCTCCACACCATTTGCCTACGAGAGTCTGGAATAGGCAAAATCCATGATCAATGTCATGTCGAACTAAAGAGGGGACATTACAGTCCGCCCCTCCTGAAATTGCTTGGCCTCAAGCAATCTCAACGCCGGGTGCTGCAAAATAGCTTCCCCCTCCCAAGTAGCATCCTCAACAGGTAGATCTTTCCACTTAACCAAGTATTCTCTGATCACTCTTCTACGAAGCTGCTTTTCTCTACTCTCCAGGATGGATTCTGGCACTAAAATCAATTTTCCCTCACCATCTAAAGGAGGTAATACTGCGGAAGGCACCACATTCTGACCCAACGCCTTCTTGAGGCGGGACACATGAAACACATTGTGCACCCTGCTGTCTGTCGGAAGCTCCAACTCATAAGCCACCTCACCAATTCGCCTGATAACCCTGAATGGTCTGTAATAACGTGGCTTGAGTTTCTCTGCACCATTCTTCTTAAGAGTAGATTGCCTGTATGGCTGCAACATGAGGTAAACCATATCATCCACCTCAAAACTATGCTCAGTCCTCTTCTGGTCTGCATACTGCTTCTGCTGGTTCTGAGCTCTCGCAATATTATCTTTAAGAGTAGCAACTATATCCTTACTCTCCTGTAATAATTCTCCTGCACTGGGTACTCGACTGTCACCCAACAACAAATCCAAGAAACTAGGTGCTTCATAACTGTAAAGTGCCATGAAGGGTGTCATCTGTATAGTGATGTGATATGTAGTATTATAACAATACTCGCAGAGATATATCCATTTGACCCAAGCTCGCTGCTGAGCTGCCACATAATTCCTTAAATACCCTTCCACCCATTTGTTCACAATCTCCGTCTGACCATCGGTTTGTGGGTGATAGCTAGTGCTGGGTGTAAGCTCTGTGCCACATAACCGGAATACCTCCTGCCAAAAATGACTCATGAAACGGCTATCCCTGTCACTCACAATGTTCTGAGGCAATCAGTGCAATCTGAAAACCTCTCGAAAGAAAACCTCTACCACCTGAGCTGCTGAGTGGGTAGTGGTGATAGGAAAGAAATGAGCATATTTTGTTAATCTATCTACCACCACATAAATACAATCCCATCCTTGTACCTTGGGCAAACCTGTGATAAAGTCCATGGAGATGCACTCCCACTTCCTGTCAGGGATCGGAAGTGGCTGTAGGAACCCTGCCGGATTGGTGTGTTCTTGTTTGTTTTGCTAGCAAACAAGACACTCTCGAACGTACTGCAAAACATCAGCTTTCAGCCCCTTCCAAGTGAACTGCTCTCGAACTGACCTGTAAGTCTTGAAGTACCCGGGATGGCCTACTGTCGGTGAGTCGTGAAATGTTCTCAAAATCAATTGCTTAACCTTCGATCCTAGGACTAGGTAAATCCTGTTCTTGTAAATGATTAAATCATCTACAAGTGTGTATCTGGTATCAATCACTGTTCCCTCCACTATATCGGAGGCCCATGTATCCCTGGCATACTCTGCTATAATCAAGTGTCACCAATCCTCTGATATCTGAACCATAAGAGTGAGGTGTGGTCTTCGAGAAAGAGCATCTGCAACAACATTTTGAGTTCCCTTGACATATGAGATGTCAAAATCATATGCCTGCAACTTACTTACCCACTTTTGCTGGCGATCATTCAGGTCCCGCTGTCCCAAGAAATGCCTCAAACTGTTATGATCAGTTTTAATACAAAACTTGCTACCCACAAGATATTGTCTGAATTTGGCCAAAGCATGCATGATGGCCAACATCTCCTTATCATATATATTGAATGAACGCTCGGGGCCTCTGAGCTTCCTGCTCTCATAAGCTATGGGGTGCTTATTCTGCATAAGTACAACACCTACTCCCTCTCCAGATGCATCACATTGAAGCTCAAATGGCTTCGTGAAATCAGGTAATGCTAGAACTGGGCACGTAGTCATTATCTCCTTAAATCTCATAAAACAGTCCTGTGCCTTCTGAGTCCACACAAATTCCCCTTTTTTCAGTAGATCTATCATGGGAGCTGCATGTCGTGAGTAGCCACTGACAAACCTGCGATAGAAACCACATAAACCAAAGAACCCCCTCAACTGTGTAAGGTTCTTTGGTGGAGGCCAATCAACAATAGCGCGAATCTTTTCAGGATCCATCTGCACTAATAATGTGTCCCAAATATAACAGCTCGGTCATCCCTAAGTCACATTTGGACTCTTTTGCATACAAGGACTCCTTCTGTAAAATGCTTAACACTGTCTCCAAATGCTCTAGATGCTCCTGCCATGATCGGCTATAGATCAAAATGCCATCAAAAAACACCAGCACGAATTTCCTCAACTGATGGTGGAAAACTCTGTTCATAGTGGACTAGAAAGTGGCAGGTGCATTGGCCAGACCGAAAGGCATGACTACAAACTCAAAGTGCCCACAATGACATCTGAAAGCAGTTTTCTCAATATCCTGTTCACGGACTCTGATCTGGTGATATCCTGTTCTCAAATCAATTTTCGTGAAATAACAAGCCCCATGCAATTCATCTATCAACTCATCAATGCGAGGAATGGGATACCTATTCTTACTGGTTCTCTTATTTAATTCCCTGTAATCAACACACATCCGAAGAGTTCCATCCTTCTTTTTTACCAAAACAACAGAAGATGCAAAAGGTGACTTACTTGGTCGGATGTGCCCCATAGCTAGCAACTCCTCGATGGTCCTTTCGATCTCATCCTTGAGTCACTTTGGGTGTCGATATGGTGTGATCATGATAGGCTTAGCACCTTCCTCCAGCTCAATAACATGCTCAATGCCTCTGTCCGGTGGCCTTCTTGGTGGAATCTCACTGAATACCTTTTCGTACTTAATCCTCAATTTCTGAATATCAGGATGATATTCCATCTTATGTTGCTCCTCCTGTGTAGGTGTCAAAGTACAAACTACTGCCCACTCTATATCATTATGCCTAGTTAATCTCTCCAGCCGCCTAAATGAGATAGTTTTGATGTCTCCATTACGGATAGCCTTAAGCACATGAGTCCTACCATTCACTTCGAATTGTATCTCCATATCCTCTAGTCTCAAGGTAACCACCTTCAATGAATGTAGCCACTGCATTCCAAGTACTATATCCATGTCACCCATGTTGACCACATGATAGTCCGCCTTAAACTCATAGTTGTTCAGGCGCAAAGGTAGGTCTCGTACCATCCTGTCACAACGAAGAGTGTATCCATCAGCTACCTTGACTCTTAGTCCCACAAACTCCTCAGTAATGAGTCCACGCTTCTCCACGAATCATGCATCAATGAAATTATGTGTGGCACTTGTGTCCAATAATGTAATAATCTTCTGCCCAGCCAAAACTCCCCGAAGTCTGAAAGATCCCTCTCTGGATACTAGACAGTCGTGCTTCCTATAAATGTAGCTCTGTTCCCTGCTGTTGCCCTGCACTGTCTATCTCCTGCTCTCCCTCTGCTTCATCAAGATCCTTGTCATGATGTTCTGAACTATCTGAATCTGAACCTTCGTAATAAGCCCACATTGCTCGGTTGGTCTTCCCTTTTGGCCTCATAGAACAGTCATGGCCATACTCATACGGGCCTTTGCAATAGAAGCATAGCTTCTTCCTACGCAAGTCATTAAGTGTCTCCTTTTCCAACCTCTTACTTTCCTCCTTAGGTAGTTGTGTCTCTCTATGAAAGGGTTTCCTGTCCCTATCTTCTCCTGAAGGGAAACTCTTTGCCTGGAATTTATTTTTAGAAGCTGAAGAGGAATCCATGTCACGAGCTTTCTTAATGGCTTCCTGCAAAGTGGGAGGGTTGAGAGCTTTAATCCACCCTCTCAACGGATCAACTAGCCCATCCATAAATAAAACCAATAGCCTCCGTTCAGATACATCTGTTACTAACACTGCAAGTTTCTGAAACTCTGAAATGTATGTTTCCAATGATCCCCATTGTTTAAGCTGAGCTAACTCCTTGAAATGGAGTTCTGGATCCTTCTTATCAAAATGTTCAATTAGTCTCTCCGTAAACTCCACATATGAGGTAATGTGTGCATGACCCATAGTGATCATACCATGATGCCACCACTCGTGTGCTAACCCATCCAGGTGAATTGCTGCATACTTAATAGCTTCTTCCTCAGACATAGGGTTCAATTGAAAGTATGTGTCAAGTTTTTGAACCCAAGCTCTTGCTGTAGACTTCCCTGAACCATCATAATATGGTAACCGAAGTTTCCCTACTTTCTTTCGTAGCTCATAGCTCTGAGTCCTGTCATGTCCACGGGGCATATGCTTCATCCGCACATCCATATACTCTCTAAAGGTGATTGCAGCTGTAAAATCTGGACCTCCTGCTTCCCAATCTCTCCTTAGCTGATCCTGTATGTCAGTGATCTAGGGTTCTGGTACTGGCTGCTCTGGAGCTCTAGGAAGGAACGTGGGAATCATAGGTCTCAAACTCACTGTCCTAGCTTGTTGGGGTGCATGATCGAAATTGTTCCCAATTTGTTCGCCTCCATTATGTATCCCATCCTGATTATTCCCATTCTGATTGTTACCATTCTGATTAGTTCCTCCACCTATGTTAGCGTTCAACCCCATTTGACGAGCCATCATCTGCATCATAAGCTCCATTCTCTGATTTTGTTCCTGTGCTCTTTGTTCGGCTAATCGCTATCCCTGTGCCAAGGTGTCTAATAATTGTAAAAATCTTTCCTCTTGCTGATCTGGACCGACATTCTCGCCTCTATCCATATTGTAGTCGTAGTCTTGATCAAAGAATACCTCCCCTGTGTCTGTATGACTGGATTCTATGTCCACCTGTAGAGATGAGCTAGACTGTTCGCTCTGTAGGTCTGAAATCCTATCTTGTCTTGCTTTGGTATTGTGGAAATTATAAAGCCTCTGTCGCATGCTCATAAATGTTCTGATTTTAGTGTTTTGACATTTCGTCAAACACTTTCCCTTCTATCCAGCTGTTCCAAATTCCCTATAAGACCTCCACAGGATGGCAGGACTTATAGCTCTGATACCACTATAATGACCCTTACTATAAAGGCCACTGAAACCCTCAAACTGGACTTAGGAATTTTGTCAAACAGTTGGCATGTAACTGAATAAGGCTGCAATATTACTAATTGTTGTACAACGAAACCTCAATATATGATGCCAATAATGTATGAACAACAATTCCAGATTATAACACTACCAATCTAAGAGATGGATGACAATATGAAACTCAACTATGAAGTCCAATGCAATTCTGATTTTTATGACAGCAAATAGAACTGATTACAATGAGAGACTGTCACAACTATGCACTTCTAATACATCAAGCTCTTGACAATGCAATGTTATGATATGAACAATAACCCAGTTCAGATTTGGAATGCAAATGACGAAACTTTTACA
Organism: Cupressus sempervirens; assembly: GCA_028749045.1. Classification (NCBI taxonomy): domain Eukaryota; kingdom Viridiplantae; phylum Streptophyta; class Pinopsida; order Cupressales; family Cupressaceae; genus Cupressus; species Cupressus sempervirens. The sequence goes on from CM053793.1 coordinate 141,178,239, forward strand.
GCACCTGGAATAGCTCCAATTTTGCCGGACATGAATGCTGAATTAATGCCACACGAAGACCTCACAATTTGCCCCAAACCGACTCACAAAATTGCTGCTGCTGCCCAACTGACAGGGCCGTACAGGTACGGCCTAGTATGATTGCTAGATAAAAATATTGCAGCATTTTTTGTCACTCCAAAAGAAATAAATCTGGGCGCCTAGGGTTGCTGAATAACCCCCTAAAATATGAAATTCATCCGTCAAGCCAATTAGGAGTTATGAGCAAAAACGTGGGTCCAAACCCTAGACTGGCAGTCTGAAAATAATGCACAACTGTGTCTTCAAACCCTGTTAATCAATCCACAAATGCTAGGGCACAACTGAAACCCTTATTCCAACCAAAGTAAACCCTTATAATTGAATCTCAATGAAGTCCAAATGAGATGGCTGAATTACCAACTCCTCAAATGCAACAATTCAGGTGATATTTCACACCCTCAAAGTCGCCAATCCAAGGGAGTGATTCGTTCCCAAAGATCAAATAATAATTTGCAGACCCAAGAGACTACAAATTTGCTCCACAATGGAAGAAGTAGAAGAAATCTCAAATCCAAGCATGTCCAAAATGAGAGGCCTAGCCCTCTATTTATTCACTTTTCTAAGAAGTTGCTAGAACTTCTAGAAACATCCTTTATAAAATCTCATTATAATGCACTTTTTCTAGAACTTCTAGAAACATCCTTTATAAAATCTCATTATAATGCACTTTTTATAATAAAGTAATTTTATAAAATAAAAGTGCAACTCAACTTAAAATTATAACATGTAGGCCCCAATAACACATAATAATAAAATATAACCTCTTAACACTTCTTCAAGAGCAAGCTTCAAGAGCAAGATATGACCATCTGATCCGCAGAATTGACTCTCTCTCCACACCATTTGCCTACGAGAGTCTGGAATAGGAAAAATCCATGATCAATGTCATGTCGAACTAAAGAGGGGACATTACATAGTATGCTACATCTCTAATTTGATGGAGAGATGATTATAATGGTCAATTTATTATTGGGCTAATTGTCCAAATGGGTGGAAAAGCTTAAGCTAACTTTCTAATAACTTGCCTTGGTAAACAAGAAGGTAACTACTTTTTTATGATCTCTTAAAAAAAAATTGTTTGGTCCCTTTCATAGGGACACAATTTGGGCATGAATTTGCCACCAAATTAAAGCATAGTCATTCATATGAAACTCAATAACCAAATTGTGTGGCTCCAAGAGAGCTATTTGACTTCCAAAATGCAAATTCAAGCATCCTGTCCACATCGATGGTTTCATGAAAATGATTAATACAAATCTTGATGTCCAACATCATAGCAGGTTGTACAACCACAATAGAAATTGAAAAGTGTTGGTGGCATGTACTTGTTCGGTGAGTTATTGCAAAATGCATGTCATGCAAAGCATAAGCTTTAGTTGAAATTCATTATGCTGGTTTTTTTTTTGTCAAGTAGATTCCATGTAAGGAAGTAGACTAGGTATAGGTCTTGTTTGATACTTGACAGGATTTTTAGTGCCAAAAAGGTCCATGACAATTAAAGTATGCATAAACAACATAACACGTACTTGAAGCATTCAATATAGAGTTGAGAGCCTAAACTAAATTTGATTATGCAACTAGGCATGACCTTGTAGTAGTACTTAGGTGAATTCTTCATTCTCAAATATACCATTTTCTTGCTACCTATACTTATAGTTATTAGCTTTTATTTGCATTCATAGTTGTTTGAGCATTGTTTCTGTATTATACTGACCTACTGTTGTTATTTTACTTTCCTAGTCATTGTAAAGAGCACACAAGAACAAATTTATGTTATGGTCATAAATCAAACATAACAGCACAGAAGGAAGTGCATACCCCAGTTCATTGAAGACAATTTCGAGTGCTATACAAATAGTAATACAACTTAGAGTGAAAAGTACAACAATGTGAGTAAGTGATGTAAGGCAGTCTGTTAAACTGTGTAGTAAATGTCATTTTCCATGGGACAACACTCAAACTTAGGGTGTGCATGTTAGGGTGTTCTAATACTAGGTGACTGGCCTTCTTTGTGATCAAAGAAGCTTTTTGATAGGCTCCTTATAGTGACTGTGTGGTTAATTTCTTCTAGCACCCCACATTAAACCACACTTTGGTGCTTGGGATTCCTAGGTTGGTTGTGATATCATGTTTTCTTTTCCACAGACCACCTATGGTTCAAACCGACAACCTCTCATATGTATGTCAGAATTCCCTACCACTGAGTTGTTGACCTTCTTTGTGACCAAGGCTTTTTGTTAGGCTCCTTATCTTAGTTTCAATATGGAAGGGCTATGAAAAAGGTGTAAGGGAAACTCAACCCCTACAAGTAGAGAATAGTGGAGAAACATAGGGAAAACCCACCAAAAGAGAAGGAAGAGTTGGACTTCATAGATGTGCTTATCTTGCAGGCTAAGAAGAATGGTGAAGAAATTGTTGACAGAGATACGTTCACTAAAGCAATTGTTGTGGCAAGTTTGTTTCTTCTGAATTGAAAGTGTGTATCATGTGTATTGCATATGTATATTATATGTGTATATATATGCTATGTAAGCACGACTTAAGACAGTACAACACGCTTACATCCCCTTCAAACAAACATCAAATTTCCATATACAGATGACAATACATATGACAAACTATTGTTCTAGAATTGAAATATAGCAAAATTTATTGAGAAGATAGTACAACACACTTACATCCCCTTCAAACAAACATCAAATTTCCATATACAGATGGCAATACATATGACAAGCTATTGTTCTAGGATTGAAATATAGCAAAATTTATTGAGAAGACAATACAACATGCTTACATCCCCTTCAAAGATACATCAAATTTCCATATACATATGACAATACACATGACAAACTATTGTTCTAGAATTGAAATATAGCAAAATTTATTAAGAAGACAGTACAACATGCTTACATCCCCTTCAAACATACATCAAATTTCCATATATAGATGACAACACATATAACAAACTATTGTTCTAGAATTGAAATATAGCAAAATTTATTGAGAAGATAGTACAATACGCTTACATCCCCTTCAAACATACATCAAATTTCCATATACAGATAACAAACTACTCATACCAAATCTTCATATAAATATATCTTAAACACAACATATGTCAAGGTAATTTAAGTAGATCCATACTGTATGTCATGGAAAATTTGCTTGGCTCTATTTAAGTGCAAATAAATGTTCATGTTTTGTGACACAATTAAGTGCAAGAGTTGTAGTCTTCCCACATCCTTTGAGCTATTTCATCTCAAAAAAATTTCCAATCATCTCTATCTCGTTGACTCATCCCATAAGTCTCAAGAATTGGCACATTTATCAAAGCACGACCATCATCGTCTTCTAATTCCACTTCGGATGGAACACTATCCTTCACCGTAATGAAATTGTGTAGCATGGTGCATGCTAATACAATTCTTGTTTGGGTCATGATATTATAGGATGTTGCATGCTTCAGGATAGGAAACCGTTGCTTCAAAATACCAAATGTTCGCTCTATTACATTCCTAAGAGACAAGTGTTGGTGACTAAATAACCCTTGAGGACTATTGATCGGGTTCGCTCTACAAAAATCTTTTAGGTGGTAATGAGTACAACAATATGAAGCAAGAAATTCAAGTACATTTGGGTATCAGACATCAACTAAATAAAATTTCCCTATGCAAATAGAAAAAATGTTGTAGTCAACATATATCATATAAGTTTAGATATCATAGAATCATATAAAATATGAATTAATATACCAGGAGGAACCACTAGTGGATCTGCTCTAGAGAGAGCTGAAGCAATCACTTGACTATCTGTAGCAAACCCTTCCCAACCAACAAGAACATATTAAAACTTTTAGTCAAATGAACAAACACCTAAAACATCCTATGACAAGTTGCCTTTTCTATCACGATATTTTGCTTGGTTTTCCACTTCAACAGTAACTGGCACATGGGCTTTATCAAGTGCACCAATACAATCCTATAAAAATAAATAGTATTATCAAATACTAATTAATATTATTGATTCTATAGCAAAGAAATACATGTCATTACGATGTTTACCTTGAAGAAAGGATCAAAATGATCCTTCCCAGCAATTGCTAGAGGAGTGGTTGGAGCAGGGGGTAATAGATACTCTTTATGTAATGCTAAGATAGCCTTCAAGACCTTGTGGAAGTATCAACTTACTGTCTCTCCCAAGTGACCAGAGTTATGGCCAATCTTATGATTCCTTAAATTGTGGCCAAGTGTATGCAAGAATATCACAAGTTATTCTTCTAGTTTTATGTTTATTGTATCTTAAATGCTCCCTTTTTCTCTTAGATTTTCAACCAAGCGAAAGAAGGCTACTCTAGTCATGCGTATTTGGTCATGGCAATCTGTGTGATTAGAATGGATAATACACTTATAAAAAGGACATGCATCTCTTCTTCGTTTATGTCCTTGTCTTCTACCTTCTTCACAAGATGCCACTATGTACACAGCAAGGGTTGCAAGCAAAACAACAAGCAAGCACATGACCTTCAACTTCCTAACAATGGCTCCTTGAACTTCAACATAATCTTCAACATCATCAATAAGATCCATAAAATACCTAGAACCACAATACGGACTACATATTTTAGAAATATACAACACAAACAGAGAAAGATTATGATAGTAAGGAAGCATAACTTCTTCTCCCAACATCCAACATCCACTATAACTTATTCTCCCATGGATATCACAAATGATAAATGGATGCAATGTGATCCTTGATGATGTAATTCACAATGAAATCGGTCTAAGATGGAAGTTAAAACTATGCATTCATGAAGCTACATGATCAAATGGAATGATAAACAAGATACAATGATGCAATTCAACTAGAATGGTGATCTTTCAATGCAAGTCTCATAGTAGCCTAATCTCCTTAATAAAAAATGTTGTATACAAATGACTTGATTTTGATGTGGATTTATAGATTCTCAAGGCTTTAAAGAGTTGTGTTTGTAGATCAATGGTCAAGATCATTCATTTAAAAGGAACGGTAGAGATAGAAAAGGCATGTGAGCGATCATTTTGCTTTGCTCTTTAGTTGAATTATGTCAAGGTGGTTATTCTCTTTTAAGCATTTAATTAAATCAATTTAAATAATTTCCAAGTATCCACATGTGATTTTTTATTTTGATTTAATTAAGTGGCTAGGAGAATTATTTGATTATTGGCAAGATTAATAATGAAATTAAATTGATCATATTTAATTACACAACCAGACTTTGACTCAATTTGTTGGGATTTTATCAATCGACCTCTTGAGTACACTATACATACTCAAAGAGGTGAGATGTTATATGTACAAAGCTAATTAGATATTCAAGATCAAGTGCATTTAGAATTGGCACATATGTTTAAATTGGTGGCTAGTTGATCATTATAACTCATTTATTTGTCCATATTGGATTTGCTTGTATTGAGCATTTGACCGTATTGGCTATTTCGGTTACAAGCATTACACTATACAGATCAATAACAACACCATTTGCAAGTATTAATTGCATATTTCTAAAATGGCATTGTGCATACTGCATTGGTGGAAGGATCATATCAGAAATAGTTATTCATCGCTGGAAGCAATAATGACATATATCACTGCATCCTTTTAATGAGTACTTCAGAGTTACTTGATAATACACAATAGATTATAGGTTTCTAATCCTTTACTTTAAAAAAGAGAGGTTCAAATAAAAGAATTATATGTATTGCTCTCGTTACTATAACTTTGAGTTTTACATCATTACATCACAACAATTGTTTTTACATCATAAAGAAGAGAATGAGCAAAATAAGAGTCGGGAAGCACAACAATGAGTTTGCCTTTTCACTTATTTTAGAGGTAGGTATATGTGGTATAATTTAGCACATACTGCATGTGGTAAATAGAGATTAACGAGAATAAGCAGCACAACAATATTTGTAATGTGCACCAAACACAGGTACTGCTAAACAGAGATACGTCATCCATGCATTTGGAATCCATGTAGAGTATTTTATGGAGGGTCATGTGTCTCCATAGTACACAAATATGTATGTGTATTCCAGTACTTTCAAGTTGGCATGCCTAGATACTTGAGAGATATGTACAGGCACATATTGTATGTGATAAACAAAGATTAACGGGAATAAGTAGCACAACAACATTTGTAATGTGCACCAAACTAAGGGTGATGATGATGGTGGGTATTGTTAACATAGCCCTCAAATATCATAGAGCTTCCATGGGTACCACAATCTCCAAACAGAGCACAAGCAGCCCCTCCAAACAAACAAACACCAAGTATAGAAGGAATACAAAAGATCATCAAGCAAACAACAAATGTGACGCTCGCATTCTCAAGTTAGATATTTACACAAAAGATTGACAAGTTAGGGCAAAACGAGAAACTACTCCATGGAATTGTGGTTTATTTTCAGGGTTTGCAGGAGACATACCACGATAAACCCTCCTCAGATGTCTAGAGCATAAACCGTCCTCCACAACCTTGGCGGGAATAGTGAAAACGATGTGTCCAGAGCATAAACCCTCCTCCACAACCTTAGCAGGAACAGTCAAAACAATGTGTCGAGAATGAGCACTAAAATGAAAAACAACAAACTCCAAATAATTGTAAAATTTTGAAAATTATAATGTGGAATAGGAATGGGCCATTCCAATAACATTATTTTTTTGGAGTGGACATATCCTTGTTTTTAGAATAAAATTGGAATAGAATTTCATATTGAGAGAACCAAATCAATTCTGATTTTTAAGTCGATAGGCTTTATGTGGGAGCTTTGTTCCTGAATTTTTACTTTATGACGGAAAAGTTGTAAGACTTGTCGGATTTTTAATTTTTTGATTGATTTTCCATGATAATCTTAAAAATCTAAAGTTTAGGATTTTTTTTAAAACACAATGCAACTTTCTATTATGTTAAAAATCTAAATTTGAGGATTTTTTTTAAAAACACAAGTACAACTTTCTATTATGTTAAAAATCTAAATTTTAGAATTGTTTTTAAAATGTAAGTGCAACTTTCTATTATTTTAAGATCAATAATTGGTGTTGTCATTGTTGCTTCTCTGGCATTGATATGCATTGCGATGTACAGACGAAGAAGACACTAGATGAATTTGCACCCATTAGGTACTAAGAGAGATTCATTCAAAATAATGTTCTTTTGCAGATTTTTCATTCAAAACAATGTTCTTTTACAAATTTTCCTATGATACATACCTTGTCACCTATCTTTATTATGTTTTGTTAGCAATACTGTAGATGGGCATTTAATATTGGTCATGGTAGCAGACCTTTAAGTTGCAGGTCATTTCAATGTGTTAAAGACGAAGACAACCACATCCAATTTCAACCAAAAGATTCAATTTCGGCTTCAATTCTTTAATCTTTTCTTTGACTTTTGATTTCTTGTTGTATAATATTCTTGAGTTTTTACTATCTAATGAGGGGGCTTAAATACTTTCAAATGAAAATTATTTCTCTTTCAACAAAAAATGTAACTAGTGATTGAGGAAGAAATGGTAGCAATCATAAATTAGAAATATTCATTTTATTTCGAACTTTTCTTCCTGTATAATGATTCTTAAGAGACTATAGAGATTGTTTATTGTTAATCTCTATATGAGATAACTTCCTTAAATATTACCTTTTGCTTTCATTTCTTGTGGGAAATTATTCAATTTTTATTATTTGATGGTGATACTTATATGCTTCACAAATTCATATTATTTAAAGCAAATATAACCAATTTGCATGACATTAAGTTAATTTTTTACTATATGTATAAATGATAGATTTTAACAAATAATTTAATGATTTTGAATTATGTAAATTTGCCCTCACTTAAGCTATTAAATTGTGAAACCTTGAATTTCAAATATAAAATCTTTCAGATATTAAAGTGACGTATTAAAGCATATAATTTAAGCATATATTAAATTGTGAAACCTTGAATTTCAAATATAAAATCTTTCAGATATTAAAGTGACGTATTAAAGCATATAATGAATGGTTGAAGCTTTAGTTTTTTTAAAGTTTGATTCTTGAGAAAATGTATTTCATATATAAATTTGTATACATTATTCAACTGTTCTTTGAAGATTGAGATTTTATTTTACATAGTAATTATATTTTAAGCATGGGAAACTTGTGAATAGCTTGTCTTAATTTATTTTCTAATCATGGAGTTCTTTTTATAATTTTTTTCCAAACTTTTGATGCTATGAAAATGAAATATTTTCAAGATTTGCAAACTATTTTGCAAGTTAAAATTTTATTATAAACTAGGTTACTCCTATCGGCTTATTGTTGCATGTACAGAAACTTGCAACTGCTAGTCCTATTCTTATTCCATCAGACAAATGGGCCCTTAAAGGCCCGTTTGGTCGCAGGCATAGGAATTGAGAATAGGCATGTAATATTGGGAATAAAAATGACTATTCCAATAACAAGTATTTTTTGGAATGAGTATAAGCTCATTTTAGAGGCAAAATGAAAATACGTATTCCTATTCCCTATTCCAAGTGACAAACCAAGCAGAAAATGAAAAACTTATTCCAGCTTTTCTATTCCTATTCCAGCAACCGAACTCGCCCTTTTTCGGGTGGCTGGCATAAACTAGGCTACCTTCTACCGCGGCAACAATTGCTCTCACATATTCAAATTAAATTTAAAAATATATAAAATAATCGTCGGTACCTTGAAGTCCTATCAAATATGTCTGAACTACTTTATTTTAAATCCATCAAAAAGACCTTATGCCTCATCTCTCTTCTTCAACCAGGGTGCCCTTCCTCGTGAATGCTCAAGGCATATCTCCTTTATTGAAAATTACCTTTCCTTTCAGCAGAAAATGCAGATTTCACACACTCATCAAGGTTCAAACAAATGATTCAGAACATTCAGATCAAGAATTTAAATATCCAATTCAGTCATTACCGAATAATGCATATTCTAAAGCCGGTGCTGATAATTTCACAAGCACAAGGTCTCTGGATTCGACAGCAAGGTCTTCCCAGCTACTGTCACAGTCTTTCCATTTGAGAGAAAAAATTAAGTACCTCGAGCTAATGGGCGTGGACTCCACAAAAGCCTTGAGAGATAATCCTTCGGTTCTCCGTGCCAGTTTACACAGCATAAAAGATGTGGTGGGTTACTTGAAGCAAATGGGTATCATGTACAAAGACTTCAGAAAAATATTTGGTATGTACCCACAAATCCTCACTTTGAATGTTAATGAGGACCTGGTTCCAGTACTCAGTTTTTTGTTCAATGAAGTAAAGATTTCCAGAAAAGAGATAAGAAAATCTATTTATAGATGCCCGAAACTGCTCATATCTAGTGTTAGTGAGCAACTTAAACCTACATTTCATTATCTGAAGAAATTGGGGTTTGTTATTGATTGTTCCAATACAGTCTTATTGGTTTCCAGCGTGGAAAAGTCCTTTGTTCCCAAGTTAGAGTACTTGCAGAGGTTGGGTTTTTCTTACAATGATGCTGTGGAAATGGTGGTGAGGGCTCCTAATATATTTTGCTGCAGTGTGGAAAATAATCTTCAGCCAAAGATTGATTTTCTAACAAATGAAATGGGGCGTACAGTTGAGGATTTGTTGGATTTTCCGCAGTATTTTGGTTTCAGTTTAGAGAAGAGGATTAAACCTAGACACATGCTGTTAGTCAAATACAATGTTTATTTATCGCTGCCTGATATGCTGCTTAAAAATGATAAGGAATTTTTAAAGAGAGTGAAACGGCTAGCTCGATAAACCGTTAGTTCTCGGCACCATTGGGTTTAAGATCATGAATTTTTTGAACTCCATTTCTTTCAGTTTTCATTATTGGATAAATTATGGGATGGACATTTGAATGTATGTTAATGTACAGAAATTGCAGAATCAAGTGAATATTACGGAAGTATATTGTCAAGAATATCAAACTACGGAACTGAATGGGGGTAACTATACAAACAAAAAGATTCTGTATAACAAAAACGGGGAAATTAGTATTCAGTCAAGAAATTGTATTACTGTTCCCAAATGACGAAAACAGTTATGACTGAAGTCTATAGTCAAGAATAGGAAACCATGGAATTGGTCCTACAGAGGGCAACTTTGCAAACATAAGAATTGTAACTTTAGTAAGGAAACCAGTTGGGATTTCATTCGAATCCAGTATATTCTTTTCCTTTTTCTTGTATATCATGAATGCTGCAATCTCTGAATAATGCACTTACCTAGTCATTGGTGATAAAGAATTTTTTTTTATTAAACTCTTAAGAACATTGCATATGTGCTTTTTGTAACCAGAGATGCATGTTGCTTGTTATTCAGTTCAATCACTGCCCTCACCTAAATGCTGAACAAGCTTCCTATACACACACATTGCAGTTTTCTGTTATTCTTTGATTCTTGAAAATTCCTCATGTAACATTTCCATTCTTTGCTATTATCCACTTAATATGATTATACTCTCTTGAATTTGTTAATGTTGGTTCTTTAATTGGAATAGGATGTGTAGAATTATAAATTTACCTCTGTATTCATATCTCATATGATGCAGACATCAAAATCTGATTTTTATAGTAAACGTTGAAGAATGCACTGCTGATTTATCAAGTCATTGCCTAGTATTTCTGTTTAGCTACACCATGTTCTAAAGAATATGTTGAGGAGTACATAGCATAGTTGGAAAACTCACCAAAGGCAAAAACTTGCAAAGCCCCGCAAAAGTTTAAATGGGAAAAACTCAGCGATTTAAAAAAAAACTCGAGAACCTAAAAAAACCGCTGAAATTTAATTAAACATACATTGATTTTGCAAAATTTAATGAGAAGATGCATTTAATAAGTTAATTAAAGAGAATACAAAAGAAACAAGCAGAGTTTAGATATATATAAATGCATAGTGCGTACAAAATTGCATTCTTATGCGGAATGCTCATGGCAGGAAGCAAAATAGTAAATAGCTTCAATCTGTCAAACTAGAAGTAAATACTAAAAGTCTAAGTACATTAAGATTCAATACAATCACATCTTCCTCTTTCTAGTTGCACTAGTAGGAAAGTTCTCGAAGAAGTGCCCTACACTGGGATAGGGCATGAGCTGCGTGACTGTGTACTCTGTGGTTGTGCCTCCTCGCTCGGCGTCCTGGAAGAGGATGCATCTCCTCCTATATGTGGCACTGGTAATGCCTCATCCTTTGAGCCTGAATCATCATTGTCCTCGTCCTCGTCCTCAATGTCATCCATTGTGAAATAAAAATTAGTTCCAGCATCCCCCTCCATGGCCTGCCTCTCTAAATCAGTGATCTCATCTGGTGTAAACAATGAACCTGGGTCTTGTGCTACCTAATCAAAATAAGGATCTTTCTCATCTAGATCAAGTGGACCAGGTAGTTTTGAACTCTGTGCCTTTTTATGCGCAACTTAAGATTATAGTGCACATAAACGAGGTCATTAAGCCGTTTTTGAGTCATTTTGTTTCTTTTCTTTGTGTGGATGGACTCAAATAAGCTCCGATTGTGCTCAGAATGGGATGAGCTACAAGGTTGGATAGGACTTCGAGAGCAAATTTCTTTAAATTTGGGGTATTGCCACCCCAACTTGCCCACCAAGAATCTGCAAAAAAAAAAATAAAAAGTTATAAAGCAATAAAAAAAGATAATCAGAAACACAACTTATCAATTAGCAAAAGTTTTAAAGTTTGACGATTTACCTGGTGCTTGAGTATATCTTGCTCTCTTTGCTAGCATAGAAGAGAACAAATTACCCCTCGATTCCACATAGACTTGTTGTTCGGTCACAATAAGGTCTCTCTCTATTTCATTGGATATCATTCTCTCAATGCATTTAGAGAGACCTTCCATGATCTCTCCATTGGGATCTGAGTAGGAATCATTAGCCCTAAAACAAATAGAAAATGATATCAAGTCTTACTACACAACCTTAAAAAGTAAAGTAAAATAAAGTCTTAGTAAAATCCCAACTTCAAGGACAATCTTAGTACTTGAATTTGGGGTTGAGGAAGTAGCCTGTTGCATGAATGGGTTGGTGGAGCATATTGTTCCACCTCTTATCAATTATTTTCCAAATGGGGTCAAATTTGAGACTGTCTTCATGATAGTAACTTTTAACAGCCTCTTTGGCCCTATCCATGGCCTTATAAAGATCTCCCATTGGGGATTGCTACCCATCACATATGTGCAAGACTAGAACCAGGGGCAGAGACATCTACATTTGAAATTTGGAAAATACAAATTAGTTAATAACACAGTAAGTTATGAATTAATAATGAAACTTGAATAAACTAAACATATAATGTTTTGATTTTTGAAGTTACCTCCACAATCTCCTTAGCCTTTGCAAAAAAACTATCATCAAAGACTATCTGTGCCATAGCCTCTCCTTCGGGCTTCTTTGAGTAAGATGAAGCAACTCAATCAGCACACACAAACATTTGTTTCAGAGCCAATATGTGGTCAAGAATACTTTGCAATTTCAAGAAGACTGTTGCAAACCTTGTCATAGCAGGTCTCATCAAATCTTTGCCTTTAGTGGCCATTCTCATCAAACTGAGAACCCATGGGTGATTATAGATATATTTGGTGACTCGCCTAGCATCTTCCACAACTAGACTCACCCAATCAAGTTTTCCTATGTCCTCCAAAAGAAGGTCAAGGACATGTGCTGCATAAGGTGACCAAAAAAGTGTGGGATGCCTCTTTTGGAGGATTCTACCTAAAAGATTAGCAAAAAATCAATAATTAGTTACAAACTTTCCATATTTAGTATTTGCATATTACATCAAATCTAAATTGAATAATACCATAGCATTACATTCGCGATTCATATTAATTCGAACATAAAAAAATAAATTTACCTGCTGCCACATATGCTGCTGCATTATCTATGATTATTTGCGCCACATTCTCTACTCCCACCTCCATGACAACATTCTCCAACATTAAAGCCAATGTGTGTGCATTTTTCACTTTGTTGGAGGCGTCAATAGATTTCCAAAACACCACATCATCTTTGCAAGCAACTAAGAAATTAATAATGGTTCTACTTCTTCCATCTGTCCACCCATTGGATAAAATGGTGCAGCCATACTTTTTCCACTCTTTCTTTTGGTTTTCTATCAATACTCTTGCCTTACCAACCGCATTGTCAAACAACCTACAAAATTTAGGTGTAATAAAGTGTTAGTGAAAAATAAGAAATAAGTTATAACAATTAAGATTTAAAATATAACAATGAACTGAAGTGAATCACAATTATTTACAATTACTAAATAGTAAAATACTAACCTTCCACTCATATCCTTGCGATTAGGCGGCTTGTACCCTTTGCCCAATATTGAAATTGCATTCACCATATTGACCAAATAGGGATTATCAACCGCATTCATTGAGATATTGTTGAAAAACCAAAAATCAGCTGCTGCAATATCAATTTGCTCATGCACCTTCTTGAACCATGTGGTGCCCTCTAATGATGGTGGTGCTCCAGGTGTGTTCTTGGGTACAAAATAACTCCCTATCCTTGATGCGGATGGTGATGAAGAACTAGGACCTGTAGAAGAAATGGAACTGGTAAAAGAGATGTTTTGTTTGCGGATCCATGGGCCATGAAGAGATCCTGGTATGTTCTCAAGTGCTTCTTCTTCTTCTTGCATATCAAAAGGAGCTCCTTGAAATTCAGCTATGGCTGCCTTCATAGCTAATTTTGCCCTCTCCCTATTCAAAATTTTTTTTTCTTCAGCAGCTGCAAGTAGGGCATTAATGAATTTTTTTTCTTCTTCACTCACCTTGGATTTGAATCATGTTTCTTTATGCCTGCAAGGTGGTGTTTGAGGCGGTTTATGCCTCCAAAAATAATTCTCTCATATGGAATGCATATCACCTTCCCAACATCATTTGGAGCTTCATAGGCATACCCCCATGCCTTATCTCTTGCATTTTTAGGTCGAGTGCCTATATATCCAGATGGACATGGTGTTTGTGGCCACTCTTTTTGCGGGTTTGTCATTTTTTTTAATGCTTGACCACTGTGCTACACATAAATTTATAGAAAAATGAATAAACAAAGTTAGAACTTAGAAGTTAGAAGTTTAGAACAACTAGGGTTTCAAATGATTCAAAGTTCAAGCATAGAGTTAAAATGATTTGAAATCATTTACAAACAACAACAAAAACAATAGAACATTTGTTAAAACTATAAAAAGTTTTCAAACTATGATAAAATGAACATACTTGGAAAGAAATTTCTCTTCTAAAATTGGTTAGAATCCTCTAAAATCCACTCAAATCCGCCTTGAATCACTTGCAATCAGCTAAGAATGCCTCCAAACCTTCTTCCCTCCACACAAATGCAACAAACAATGCAAAAACAATGACTTTTTGCCCTATTAAGCCGTCACTGGGCGCGGGTTTCCTGAATTGCGAGTTTTTATTAAAAACTTGCCGAGTAATTGGCTATTAACTTGCAATTTTTTCCCCAACAGCCGAGTTTTAAAACCTGCGAGTTTTTCTAGGATTTACTCGCCCAGCTTAAAAACTCGGCGAGTGTTTGAAACTCGCCAAGTACTCTGCAAGTTTTCCATCTATGGTACATAGCATCACATCGCTGATATAGTTTACTTTTAGGTCTTTCTCTACTTTGCATCATTTTAAGCAATTGATAGTGGAATCAGCTTTAAACCCACTATCAAGCGATAACCAACAACGTAATGAGTGGGTTGTTGCTTAAATCAGCAGGCTTACCTATGTTCTCATCTGGCAAATTGATTTTGAGAACACAACAATACAATGGCTACATAGTGCATACAGCTGGTGTAGACCTTTCAGCTATTGTGTCCCTTTTTAAAATTAAGATAACTAATAATATTAGCAGTGTAACACCGATATTGGGGTATGTTTGGATGTCAGGATGAGTTTCCAGGAAGGGGGGATAAATGGCCTCAATTTTAGGATGGCGGGGGGCAAGGGAGTGTTGTACGCTATACGTGTAGAACTGGAAATGCTAGTAAGGAAATGATGTTTCAGTACGACATTCTAAATCGAAATACTTGAAGATAGCAAAATCACAACACCAACCAAACCATTGGAAATTTAACATAGTAACATAGTACATATGCAATAGTAACATAGTACATATGCAATAGTAACTTTCAAAAATCAAAATTCAAACAAAAATTCAAGTACCTGTCCTGGCTGCGGTGTGGTTGCAAAATGACGGTGGTGGGGGTACTTGGGTACTCCAAGTCCTTGTTGGTATTAGTGTCACCTGGGGATGTGTCCCCAGCCTAAAAATCCTGTCCCCTTACTAGGGGCGTTTTTGTGATGGCTGGGGGATGACCCCACACTATCCCCTTTTTTCAAAATTCTGCAGGGAACAGCCTGGAAATTTGAGGATTTTGATTTTTTTTGTTTTGGACAGTTGTACATCCCGAGGATGGCTGGGGACACCTTGGGGACACCTTGGAAGTCCCCGGGATGAACGTGTAAGGAAACTTGGCAACAAAGAATATAACCGTTTCCACATAACCCATAATAGATCTGAAATAAACATGGAATTAAAATCCACATACAAGAGAATAGACAACATACCTACAAAATTGTGACACAAGATATACCTTGAGAAACCCTCATTGAGGGAAACACCCAGCCTCCAAAAGTATCCATCACCATGTATTATTCAACAAAATAACTATTGCCATACAACCATGGAAGCCTTCATGGCCATAGCCACAACTGAGCAAACTATGTCAACAAGCATGAATCCACACATTCCATGCCATGCTTCCAACCTTCACAAATGCTCCCTTGGCTAACCTGTCGAGCCTTGTCCCGCTCGACTCTTGCCTTTCTCACTCTTACTCTACAACAACTACCCTTGTGGTTGCTTATATAGTAGCAAGTCCCACAAAACCACCAAGTGGTATTACATAAACTATGTGCTAAAACCATGTGCTACCTAACCCATTGACCCCACATTTAATATTGAGAATTTAATTTTTTTCCCCAATATTAAATAATTACATGAAATATTATCACAATGTTACAATACAACTCATCAAGAATATTCTATGGGAATCTTTACATGTTGCACATCCATCTAGGTGGAACATTACATGATAAAATAAAATAATAAAATATAACAATATTATGCAATGTGTGCAACACCCATTATCTCAACAGAATGGATGTCCCCAGTGGATAGGCAACATCAGAACTTAACAACCACTCTTTCATAAACCTCTTTCTTTTTTATTTTAAAGTGGACCCTCTTTCCAAGTTCGCCCTAACATGCTTATACTGTTTGGCAGTTAGTTTCTACAATTTGAGGTCCTTTGATTAGTATTTGGCAATAATACATTAAGAATCATGAAATTAAGAATGATGGGCTATACCATGTTGAGAATCACAATGATGCTGATTGTTGGATGTTTTGAAGATATTCTCAATTTGCTGCAGTGGTGTTGCAGTGTTTTTTAAGAAAAATTGAAAAATCATTTTGTTGCCTTCTCATACATGAGGATTTCTACATTGGTTTGCAAATTTTGGATAGTTATTGTGCATCACAAGTGCTGGATCTAAATTGTTGATGGCATTTCCAGTCAAACCTAGCCGAGCACCACCTTTAAAGTAAGCGAATCAGACACTTTGAGCATCAACTGCTTTGGGATATTCCAGTCTTTTTTATCAGCTATCAGAAATTTGAAGCAAAGTGCCAATCTTGCAAGAAAAATACTCTCGATTTATTACATATTTGATGCAGGCACTCAGCCCAACATATTAATGATGTAATAGTCTTTAGCAGTTACAACAGTTAAATAGGTGGAACACATTTTGTTGCATTGAATTTAGAATAGCGAGCAATAAGTAATAAGACTCAGTAACATTATAATTACAGATCAATAAGTTTATATGGACTTTGGTCTCCTCATGCCCAAAATCTTATAGAATATTTTAGATTCTTTAATAATCTAGTATCTTTTGCAATTTTGAGCTATCCTTTTAGAATCTTCTATAAATGGTCATTTAGGAGTTCTATTTATTAATTTATTTTACACTTCGCTTTTAGAAGATTATAGCTTCAGTTTTAAACTTTTGTAAACTGCAACATGTATCTGCATTTCTGTTAATTCAATGTATGCAATTTCAAGTTTCATGATATCAGAGTAGGAGCCAGTCTGAGCATGACTCCCTCACAGGAGGGCCTAGGAACGTGAAGAAATTGTGAGGGTTTTTGCTCTCTCATTTGAAATTCATCAAAGACATTTTTTTATTTTTTCTTGTTTTGCATTTTCTGTTTGCTGTGTTTTTGTTTGTGGTTTTGTGATTTTAGGCCACTCTTTTAGGTTTCTTGCAAAGTTTTGCATCTCTGCAGTTTGTTGCAGCCCGCGTTTTCTTTTGGCCATTTTTCTCAAAATGCTGTCATTTTGTTCCATTGTGGGACCTTAAATCAGTATTTTTGAGCTGTATCTGCCCTCATGTAGCCCACACAACTCTGCTGTTTCGTATCCTGCATTTTTTGACTTCATTTTTCTCATGCAACCATGCATGTAGTTCTGTTTTCCTGCATTTTCCTTCTGACTTTAGTGGGTTTCATTTTTGTGACATGTGTCCAATAGATTCTTAGCTTGTGTTTTTTTGGGAGCTGTGACAGGAATTTTGCAGTGATCTACCTAGTCTTTCCAGCTTTTGTGATGGAGGGTCTTTTAATATTTTCCTTTATAAAATTATTTGTTGGGTTCTATAATTTTTCTTATAAAAATTGGTCTATGGGTTTTCTAATTTTTCGCGATAAAAATTAGTTTTTGTTTTTTTCAATTTTTGTCCTTAAAAATTGTTTCTGGCTTTTGTAATTCACAAAGTTGCTTGTTTGTGTGGGATTTTGTTTGATGGGTTTTACAATTTTTTTTCTTTAAAAAATTCTCTTTCATTGTTTGGGTTTTTTATGATTTTGTCCACAAAAATCTTGGGTTTTCGGTTGGAGGGTTTTCAATTTTTTTCCCAGAAAAATAATGTCACATGTTCTAGTTCTAAGGTTTTTACTTAAGTTACCGATGTAGATGCGGATTTCGAAGCGGATACGGGATGCGGGGATTTTTTTTTTAAAGATGCGGATGCAGGAGGAAACGTATATATATATATATATATATATATATATATATATATATATATATATATTATATATGTATGTATGTATGTATATATGTATATATATGCAAAGAAATGTAAGAAATATACTAATATATGCAAAGAAATGCAAGAAATATACAAAACCAAATCATTTGATAGGATAGTGTGATTATGAATCTATGATACTTAATCCTTTATCAAAATTCAAGATATTTCAAAATTCATATGATATATCAATATCAATATGTGCTTGTCCAACATTAGCGTTTAGTCTTAGACAATAAGTTCAAATAGGTCATGTTCAAGATTTCGACAAAATAAAACATAGTTAATGATTGAACATTCAATCAATCAGAGTTTGACTCTGAATCATAGGGATTCACAAGAAAATCCACATTCTCATCGTCATCTCCAACTACTGAAAGATCATTTGAACCAAACATGGTTCCACTAATGCTAGATGCACCATGTGCCATGCTATCATCATCACCGTCTATGACTGTAATAAGATCATGAAGTGTTGCATCCAAATCTCCACACTTAGGGGCTACATCCCAAAGCTTTGTTGCCCCTTCCTTGTAATGATCATTTTGACATGACAAAAGACGCAAGTTGGTGTGGACAAAGACCACAAAGTCCTCAACTTTCTTGGAGCCCAACCGATTGCACTTTATTGAATGGATAAAGGAGTATGTACTCCAATTCCTTTCAATAGCAAAAGAACTAGCAACCTAGATAGTTGTCACAAAACATACAAATGAAAAGCAAATTAATTTTAAAGAATGTGTGAAACACTAAATTCTAAAATGCAAGTGTAAACATAAAAGTTTAAAATAAATTTACAAAAAAAAATAAAAAACTTACTTGTGATAGAACCTTGATTGCAAGAGGTTGAAGATGCTTCAAAGGTTGACCATACATGTACCACCATGTGATAGCTCCCATTCTATTTTGGTCCTTTAGTGCAAATTGAGAATGCCTTAACCCTGAAGCAAACAACCCAAATTCTTCCCTCACTTTTTCATGCATTTCTTCTAGTGGGAAGAGTCTTGTAAGAGCTTTGTGGAACCTGTCAACAACCATCTCATCCGCAAATGGTGCAATTCTACTCGCCATACCAACTACCTCCTCACTATAGTACCTAGGAGACAAGGCATATGCAAGGATGTATAATGGGGTAGTCATCTTATTTCAGCGATGGTGGATAATTGCTTGCACTTGTTTGCATAAGGCTTTGCATTGTGTGGGGTCACTCTCATGTGCTTGTATAGAATGTTTTACCTTCTCAACCATGGTGTCCATGCCATCATACACATCCCCCAAGCAAGGTGTATTTGTATCTGCAAAACAGAGCATAGTTATGATGGGCTCGGTGAAATCCAATACATATGCCACATGAGCCCACCAACTCTCATTCAATATCAAATCCTTGATCCTTTGTGCTCTTTCTGAATTTGAGATCTTCCATACACCCCATTGATTATCGATGACCATTTGGCTTAATGTAGCTTTTACCTTGAGGAGTCGTCTCATAATAATTGTATGAGATGCAAAATGGGTCTTAGCAACCTAAGCTTGTTAACAATATGTCAATTGACAATATAATTATAAATTTTAATTTTTAACTAAATTACAAATCCATGAAACTTAGTAATTTTAAAAAATCAATTTACCTTCAGCAACTCCAATTTGGAGTATGTTCTAAAAATGGATTGTGACATGTGGTGGTTGGTCACAAACATCTGTATGTCCTCCCCTGCTATGTATATTTTCTTCACTCACTCTACTTCAGTGCCAATCCTTTGCATGATCAAGTTAAGGGAGTGAATAGTGTATGGGGTCGAAAAAATATGCTCATACCAACTCTCAACTAAAGCACCCGCACCCCTGCAATTTTTGGCATTGTCTGTGACCACCTGTACCACATTCTCACTACCCACCATCTCGATGGCCTCAATGAGAATTCTAGAAATGAATTCCAAATCCTTCACTTGCCCCTCACAATCAATAGCCTTAAAAAACATTGCCCCTTTTGAGGAAACTACAATCACATTAATTAGTGGCTGGTTTCTTGTGTCCTTCCAACCATTTGACACAATAGTTAGACCCGAAGTTTTTCAAGATTTTTTGATTGGTTGAAGGTCTTTCTCTATATGTGTCTTCTCTTGTTGCAATAGAGTCGTACACACCTTTTCATTCCTCGGGCTTGTGTAGTTAGCTGGTGATTCTTTGATTGTTGCCACCATTTCCTTACAATATGGCGATCTCGCCAAGTTGAAAGGAAGCACATTCACATAGAGGCAACGTGCAATAGCTTCATCAGTGCAGTCTCTTGCCTCCAATTTAAATGTGGTGTACAATGGGCCTCTTTTGTGGGTTGAAATTCCCACTTCTTCCTCATCCTCTCCTGGCACAAGTACTTCCAAGAATGGGTGTTGGGAGGATGCAATTGGTTCAGTGGGTACATGCAACTTGCTCTTTGATGAAGGACCTTGATATTAGCTTTTGTTTGATCTATTGATCAATGCATCAACAACTTATTGTTCTCTTACAAATGAAAGTATTTCTGCACTAGTCATCCTAGTACCATTTTTGCCTTTGGACATTCCAAATCCTTTGCTAGTAGGGCCCATAAAATGAAGCTTCACTCGAGAATATGAGCTATTGAAAGGTTTTCCTTTGTTACATTGACAATAATTGCACTTCCAATACTACGAACCACCTCTTGAAATCTGTGATATCCATATTGTATGTCTCCACAAAGGAGAACCTATATCAATTTTGAAATTATCAATTCCTTCCCCTCCTTGGCCCCCCACTGAACTTTGACTAGCACTACCACCGGTATCGATTCTTGCTTAGTTTTTTGCAACCTATTCTAAAAAAAATAAAATAAATTTTAATTAGGTCCTAACAACTATGAACATTATGCATACAAGTGGAAACAAGTGAGAAAAAACTACTAAAATAGATACCCAAAGTTGCTTCTACATATCTTTCAAAAAAAAAAAAAAAATTGAAAAAAAATCTTCAAGAACTTGAAAAAAATCATCAAAAACTCTAAATTTTTTATCAAAATACTCAAGAATGGGATTGATCACTTACTTGAATGATTTAAACCTTTTGAGAAAGCTATCTCTCCCTTTTCGATCGATCGTCTTCGAAAATGCTAAACTTGGCTTCACAATGACAATGAAAACTAGAGACCAAATGAGAAGTGGTTGAAGGTGGAAACAAAGTTTCAAAATGAGTTGTGAATGCTTCAATATTCACCTTTAGGGTCGTTTTAGGGTTTCATAGCAAAAAAACCTAAAAATGCAATTACAACACATGTTTAATGGGCAACTTAAGTGTTTAAAAATGTTTTTAATTGTTTTTTATTCACTTTTTTGGCTGTTGGGCTCGCGGATGCTCCCGGAAGCCCTACAGATGCTGGCCCTAGTCGCAGGCTCTCGGATGCGTCTGGAAGCTAGAGATTGGCTTCCAAACGCATCCGGGAGCTTGGGATTGGCTTTCGGCTAGCATCCGTAGGACTTCCAGAAGCATCCCGCATCCATCCGCATTCGATGCAGAAGCCTCTACCTTTCCATACGAATCGATATCCTAGGTTTTTACTAATTAAAAAAAAAAAAATCATTTGTAAATTATTGTTACAAGGATTTATCGGTTTATTCTACGACAATTGTGTCTTCTTGCAATCTATTTTGAGTCGTAATGCTCTTCTGCAAAAGTTCTTGGCGAATTGTGGTATCTTGCAGTTTGTTTTGGGTGTAGTGCACGTTTGCAAAAAGGTTTGATTATTCTCCTCAAAATCTTGGTTTCAATTTCATCTTGATGTCTTTGGCTACAGGGAGTGATACCCTTGTTTTTTGACATTAGGTAGGCATGATTTTTGTTATCTTGGTCATTTCCAAAAGTTTTGTAGAATCAGGGAGGGTCTTAACAACATGCTCATTTGGCAAAGTGTTATGATGAGAATGGGGCAGCCTTCTCTATGCATTCATGATTAGAGGGGGCAACCTTCTATGCATTTGTGACCAAAAGACCTGCAAATTGTGTAATTCAAAAAGTTGCTTGTTAGTGTGGGATTTTGTTTGATGGGTTTTACAAATTTTTCCTTCAAAAATTATCTCTTTCAATGTTCGGATTTTCTATGATTTTGACCACAAAAATCACAGGTTCTTGGTTGGAGGATTTTTTGATTTTTTTCCACAAAAAAATAATGTCAAGTGTTCTAGTTCTAGGGCTTTGTAAATTTCAGTTTCAAGGTTTTATCGGTTTATTCTACGACAATCGTGGCTTCTTGCAATCTATTTTGAGTCATAATGCTCTTCTGCAAAAGTTCTTGAAGAATCGTGGTATCTCGTAGTCTGTTTTGGGGTGTAGTGTTCATTTGCAAAAAGGTTTGATGATTTTCCTCAAAATCTTGGTTTTAGTTTCATCTTGATGTCTTTGGTTACAAGGAGTAATACCCTTGTTTCCTGACATTAGGTTGGCATGATTTTTGTTATGTTGGTCATTTCTAAAAGTTTTGTAGAATCAAGGAGGGTCTTAACAACAGGGTCATTTGGCAAAGTGTTATGATGAGAATGGGGCAGCCTTCTCTATGCATTCATGATTAGAAGGGGGCAACCTACTATGCATTTGTGACCAAAACACTTGTAGATTGTCTTCGTAGGGTAGTTGATGGAATAACCATTAGGGGAGGAAGCGACTATGCAGCCGACGATTTCACTATTTAATAGTGATTATTAAATAAATTAAAAATAACACAAGCACTATTTTTGAATTTTAATTTAATTATCAAATACTAAAAAATAGTCAAAATTGGTTGAAATAAGTTGGCTGCATAGCCACTTTCGTTAGGAGAGGGTATTGGAATATTTTAGATTCTTTTAATATTTTGGAATCTTTTGCTATTTTTAGTTAGCCTTTTAGAATCTTCTATAAATGGTCATTCAAGAGTTTTATTTAGTACCTTATTTTGGAATTCTATTTGTAGAAAACTTTAGCTTCGGTTTGAAGCTTAGTGACTAGGTTCGGACCTTGTTGCCCAGATCCGAGTTTGGGTTTGCGCCCGAGTTTGCTATAGGTCCGGGCAGGGTTCTTACTTTGGACCGTGGGTTCGCCTAGGTTCGCCTTGCGCGAACCCAGGAGGACCCGTGGTGAATCTAGGAGGACCCATGATGAACTTAGGAGGACCCACGAGTTTCTCTTGTATATATATATACACTCAATAACCCACTCACAAACCCAAATGGGAATTTTTTTTTGCTTGAAGTTAGAAAACTTTAGCTTCGGTTTGAAGCTTAGTGACCAGGTTCGGACCTTCCTGCCCAGATTCGGGTTTGGGTTTGCGCCTGGGTTTGCTATAGGTCCGAGTAGGGTCCTTATTTTGTACCGTGGGTTCGCCCAGGTTCGCCTTGCATGAACCCAGGAGGATTCGTGGCGAATCTAGGAGGACCCATGATGAACCTAGGAGGACCCACGAGTTTATATATATATAGACACTCAATAACCCACTCACGAACCCAAATGGGAATTTTTTTTTGCTTGAACCCATGAACCCGAACCCCGAACCCGAATCCGTCCTCGAACCCAAATCAACAACTTAGGTTTGAAGCTCTTGTAAATTGCTTTATGTACTTGTGTTTCTGTTAGTTTAATTTTTTCACTCCCTATGACTATCCTTACTAGTTCACTTAAATTCCTTCTTTTGGCCGAAAGGCACTTTTATTTGATTTCCAACTCTATATTTTATAAATTGTAATATCCGGTAGTTGAATTAATCAATTTGTGCCCAAAGTTAACAATTACAACTAACAGTGACCTACTAAAGTAAACTCATTTAATCATAAAAAATTTAAGAGATAATGTACAAGTACATAGATTAGTACAAGTATTTCATGATTAGCATTATAACTATCTAACTATCCTATAACCAATCATAGCTTACTTCGGTAGGAAACTCAAAGGGTGTTATTACTCAACCCAAGCCAACTGAGCCGAAGAGTGCTCAATCTGTTAAAATGAATGCTGATGGTATTCCTTTGGGGGAGTATGCTAAGCATTGGTGAGCATGTGACAGTATTGACATGTTGCATTCATGACTGTGTTTGTCATTGATGTCAACATAGCAGTAATTCTATGAAGACTGGCAGAGTACTAGATAGAGATCATGGTCGTACGGATGAAGGTTTGATGATTAGGTGACGTGCAGTTAAGGACATGTTCCACATTGTGTCTTGATGATGTGGCTAAGTTCACGTAACCTAAGTTGAAGTTGTACAGAAGTTATAAGTGATTTACAGAGAGCAGTACAGAGACAGAGTACTTGAGAAGTAGTTTCTAATGATTGCATGATATCTTCTAACACAGATATCATTTGGAGTTGCGAAGTTATATAGTAATAGAAGACAGTTTGATGATGATGTCAGCAAGTGCGTAAGCCTTGAAGTCGCACGTGTGAGAAGTTGTATAGACTGTGAGCCAGCAATGTTATTGTAATTGCAAAATAATTGATTATCTTAATATAATTTATTGTGAAATCCTCAAGGCTGACTCAAGGAATTATTTTGAAGATATGGTATAAAGGAAAGATGTTTTCCTTGTTGGTAATATGAATTGTATATGAAGTGATCAAGGAAGTGCGAAAAGGAGTAGAGTGTTTGGTGAATGCGAGTAAGCGGTCCAAGGGATTATTGGATGCGAAGTTTGTGATCTGGTATTGAGATCAGAAGGAGCAGAAGTTTGGTTGACAAGACAGAGAAAGAGAAAGGAGCAATACAGTTCAATTCTATTATTCTACAAGGAATAATACAAAAATCATTTGGATAGTGGGTTCATTGGTTTTTTCCCTGAAGCTGTTTGGACAGTGGGTCCATCTGCCTTCTACAACTTCTAACAAGGTTGGCACAACTCCTAACAGGGTTGGAATCTCCTAACAAGTATTCAAAGTCTCCTGACAGGGACTAATATGTACTAAATGTATTTCAAAAACTCCTAATAGGGTCTATCCTCTAACAAGGAATATTTATATTAGTAAATCATCTTGTGGGTACCATCCCTACCAGGCTTTTCCCTCTGATTAAGCAAGTAGCACAGATGATTAAATTATTGATACCTTGTACTGAGAAGTTTTCCAAGGAAACTTTGCTTGGAAGATTGGAAACAATAGAAGCTGGTTTGAGATAGTCTGGAGAATTGACAAGAGTGGAGACAACTTTCAGTGCCTTAAGTGTTCGCTCATATCTATCAAGAAGTGCATGCACTGATGGAGATTTCGCTAGTAGCAGTAGAACCATATCTGATGAAGATAGGAAGATTGAAGAAGGTATAGCCCTTCTTGTAACAAGAGAACCAGATGGTAAGAATATCTTCAAATGTTGGATTTGAAATGAATTTGGTCATTATGCATCTAAATGTTCTAAAAGTGAGAAAAAGTATAAGGGAAAGTTTAAGCCTAGAAGACCTAGAAATTGTTTGTATGCAAATGAAGATGATGAATTTGATGAAAGAGTTCAGAGTGAAAGTGATGATGAGCAAGGATTTGTAGCCATTAAAGAAGATGATCGTGACAAAGAATTTAGAGAGGAAAAAACTCTAGTTTCCCATGTTGAAAAGAAATCTGATTGGATAATAGACAGTAGATGTTTGCATCACGTGACTGGTGATATGAACAAGTTTGTTAAATTCAGTAATAATGATGTAGGTATTGTTAGAGTTGGTAATAATGCAACTTGTCAGATTACAGGGATAGGATCTATTACTCTTGATGGAAAGACTACTAACATTGATGATGTTTATTTTGTTGATGGTTTAAAGCACAACTTATTGAGTGTTGGACAGTTGGTGGATAAAGGTTATCAATTGCAATTCATAGAAAGGACTTGCATTATCAAAGATAAAATCAAAGATAAAGATGGTAAGCTGATTGGAACAGGAACAAGATCCAGAGGTAATGTATTTCAGTTGAATCTCAGTCAAATGACATGTTTGGTTGCAAAAAAGGATAACAATTGGTTATGGCATAGGAGGTTTTGTCATATAAACTTTGATAACATTGTGAAGGTTAGTAGTACATTTGCAGTTAGAGATTTGCCTAAGATAATGAAGCCTACTAATGTTGTTTGCAAAGAATGTATCATGGCCAAGCAGAAGAAGGTATCATTTCCCAGTAAGAAGTTCACCACTACAGAGAAGCTAGAAATTGTTCACACAGATTTGAGTGGCCCTACCAGGACAAGAGGATTCTATGGAGAAAGGTATTTTATGATTTTTGTTGATGATTTCAGTAGAATGATGTGGGTAGCATTTCTTAAAGAAAAGTTTGAAGCATTTGAGAAGTTTAAGATATTCAAGAACAGAGTTGAAAATGAATCTAGTGTTAAGATAAAATGTTTAAGATCAGATAGAGGAGGAGAGTTCACCTCCAGAGTGTTTAACATGTTTTGTGAAGAGAATGGAATTATGAGATAGTTATCTTCACCTAGACCCCTGAGCAAAATTGGATTGCAGAAAGGAGAAATAGATCAGTATTAGAGGCAACAAGAACAATGATGTTTGTAAATGATGTATCCAAGACATTTTGGAGAGAAGCAGTCAATACAATAGTGTACATTGTGAACATAGTACATATCAGAAAAGGTAGAAATAACCCCTTATGAATTATGGTTGGGTCACACACCTTCAGTAAAGTAATTCAGAATATCTGGAAGCAAGTGTTACATTAATAGAAATGATGATGTTGGTAAGTTTGATCTAAGAAGTGATGAAGGTATGTTTCTTGGTTATTCATTGAAAAGCAAAGCATATAGATGTTTTAATCATAGAACTAAGACAATAGTTGAATGTGCAAGTGTAAAAGTTGATGAAAAGTTTGGAACTAAGGAAAAGATGATAGATTACAATTATGATGATGAAAAAGATAATATTGGAATTGTTAGAGAATATAGAAGTTTTCTTTGAGACTAGCAATGATTTGCAAAATGATGTGCAAATTGTTGAATAGAGAGAACAAAGATCTGAACCAAGAGAAGAGATAAGAGTTGAGTTAGCAATTCCTACCTCTAACAAAAAAATGACAAAGAATCACCCACTAGAGCAAATAATTGGAAGTAGAAACAAAGGAGTGATGGCAAGAAACAAAGTAAATGAGGAATTTTGTTTTATTTTTCAAGTTCAACCTAAAAGTTTAGATGAAGCATGTAAAGATGATCATTGGATTCAAGCAATGTACGAAGAATTAGATCAAATTGTGAAGAATGACACATGGGAGTTAGTTCTTAGACCAAAAGACAAGAATGTTATCAAAATCAAATGGGTATTCAGAAACAAGATGAATGAACAAGGCGAAGTAAGAAATAAGGCCAAACTTGTGTGCAAAGTTATTCATATCAAGAAGGAATAGATTATGAGGAAACATATGACCCTATAGCCAGAATGGAAGCAGTGAGAATGTTCTTAGCTTATGTAGCAAATAAGAAGTTCAAAGTATATCAAATGGATGTCAAGTCAGTCTTCTTGAATGAAGAACTTGAGGAAGAGGTATACATTGAGTAGTTTGAAGGTTTCCCTTTGACAAAAGAAAAATATATGGTATGTAGATTGAAGAAAGCTCTATATGGTCTGAAGCAAGCACGTAGAACCTAGTATGCAAGGTTGGACAAGTATTTGACAAAACTTGGATTTGCTAAAGGTACGACAGGTAGAAACTTGTATTTGAAAGAAATTGAGAATGGTTTGCTGATAATAGTAATATTTGTTGATGACATAATATTTGGAGGCAATGATGAAGCAAGTGATAAGTTTGCTGAAGAAATGAAGAATGAGTTTGAAATGAGTATGATAGGAGAAACAAAGTTCTTTTTAGGTTTGCAGATTGTTCAAAATAGTGATGGCATTTTCATTTCACAAGATAAGTATTTGAAAGATTTGTTGAAAAGGTTTGGATTGGAGAATTGTAAGCCTGTTGGTACACCAATGATAACTGGTAACAAATTATATTGCAAAGATGAGACACCTACAGTTGAGCAGAAGAAGTACAGATCCATGATTGGAGGTTTGCAATATTTGACTCACACTAGACTAAATATAACAAATGCAGTTGGGATTATAGCAAGATTTGAAGTTGATTCTAAAGAGTATCATCATGCAGCAGTAAAGAGAATATTCAGATATTTGAAGGGAACATTTGATTATGGGATATGGTATGACATATCAAGTCATTTCACTCAATGTGCTTATATTGATGCGGATTGGGCATGCAATATGGATGACAGAAAAAACACCAGTAGTGGAGCATTCTTTCTTGGAGGAAGATTGGCTTCTTGGCTAAGTAAGAAACAAGATTGTATTTCGCAAAGTACAACTGAGGCAGAGTATGTAGCAGAAACAAATAATTGTAATCAAGTTATGTGGATGAAGCAGATGTTGAAGGATATTGGGATGGAATTATCAAAACCTATTATCATATACTATGATAACACAAGTACAATAAGTATGTCTAAGAATCCTGTATTGCATTCTAAGATTAAGCATATATCTATTAAGTATCATGTCTTGAGAGAGAAGGCAACAGAAAAAGAGATCAGATTGAAGTATGTAAGTACTAAAGATCAGATTGCAGATATCTTTACAAAACCTTTGCCTAAAGATACATTTGAGTACTTGAGAGGTATGTTTGGGTTGTGCCCCTATCTACTTTAGAGTAGATGATGTAGAGATTGCATCAGTCTAGTGGTTTAGAGCACTATTGTTTGACTAGACTGAATGTTGATGCTTCTTGTATGGGAGAGTATTTGTGATGAGTAGAGTCATTGAGGATTCTTGGTATTTGGTCTTGAACAATGTCATTGGACACTTGAGGTGGTTGAAGACTTGGAGCAAACTATTGCTATAATGAGATCTTTGTCATTGATGTCAATAAGGGATATATGTACATGAAAAACATCCTCTAGTTGAATGGGGGAGAGAATGTATGAGAAATGGGGGAGAGAATGCATCTCCTAAGTATGAATGGGGAGAAAATCTCTACTTTATTAGGGAGATTTAGAAAGATTCATGTAAGTTAAAAAAAGGGAATATCTCTATGGGGGAGATATGCAGCATGAAGAGTTTTGGTGTATGGGGGAGAAGCTGAGAGTTGTTTAGTATGTGAACAACTGATGCCAGTCATAAGAAGATGCAGAACAGAGTAGTGTTCCAGAGGATTTTAGATTTGATTGATGAAAAGGATTTGAAAAGATGAGAACAGTAGTAGCAACAGAGTACTGTTTGGTATTCTTGGAACCTAGATGTTTTTCATCTATGTTGCCATCAATGCCAAAGGAGGAAATTGTTAGCATGAGTGCTGATGGTATTCCTTTAGGGGAGTATCCTAAGCATCGGTGAGCATGTGGCAGTATTGGCATGTTACATTCATGATTGTGTTTGTCATTGGTGTCAACATAATAGTAATTCTTTGAAGATTGGTAGAGTAGCAGATAGAGATCATGGTCGTACAGATGGACGTTTGATGATCAAATGACGCGCAGTTAAGGATATATTCCACATTGTGTCCTAATGACGTGGCTGAGTTCACGTAACCCAAGCTGTAGTTATATGGAAGTTATAAGTGATTTACAGAGAGCAGTGCAAAGACAGAGTACCTGAGAAGTAGTTTTTGATGATTGCATTATATCTTCTAACAGAGATATAATCTAGAGTTGCGAAGTTATATAGTGATAGAAGATAGTGTGATGATGACGTTAGCAAGTGATGATGACGTTAGCCATTGTAATTGCAAAATATTTAATTATCTTAATAGAATTAATTGCGAAAGCCTCAAGACCGACTCAAGGAATTATTTTGAAGATATGGTATAAAGGAAAGATGTTTTCCTTGTTGGTAATATGAGTTGTATGCGAAGTGATCAAGGAAGTGGAAAAAGGAGCAGCGTGTTTAGTGAATGTGAGTAAGCGATCCAAGGGATTATTGGATGCGAAGTTTGTGATCTAGTATTGAGATAAGGAGCAAAAGTCTGGTTGTCAAGACAGAGAAAGAGGACAGAGCAATACAGTTCAATTCTATTATTCTACAAGGAATAATGCAAAGATCATTTGGACAGTGGGTTCATTGTTCTTGCCCTTGGAGCTGTTTGGACAATGGATCTATCTGCCTTCTACAACTTCTAATAGGGATTCAAAGTCTCCTAACAGGGACTGATATGTACTGAATGTATTTCACAAACTCCTAACAGGGCCTATCATCTAACAAAGAATATTTATATTAGTACATCATCTTGTGGGTACCATCCCCGCCGGGGTTTTCCCTCTGATCAAGGGTTTCCCTAGTTAACATGTTTGGTGTTATTGTGCATGAGTATCTTTTTGTAGTTTCTGATTATATTGCTCATATGGTTAAGATTTAATGAGTTTGATGAAGTTGATAATAGTTGGATAATTGATTCACCCCCCCTCTCTTAGTTATATTGGTGGAGTATATATTCTAACACAATCATCCAAACATGGCAATTTATCTCTTATCCCACAGGTGGTAGGAACATTCAGTTATGACCATTTCTATTTCTTGGCGTATTCTACTTGTCTCGGCCCACAAGGGGCAGGAATGTCAAACTATGACCAGTTCCATCCCATTGGGTGGTCTACTTGGTTTAGAAGAATGGGTAAACAAATCTCCCTTATTTCCTCCAACTCATGTTTGATTTTGATTATAGAGTAAATATATATGAATATGTATGTGATCTATGTACTTAAAAAAATTTAATTTGAGGAAAACAAGGTCTATGAATACATATAGAAAACCTATGCATAATATTCTTAGTTCCATATCAATTACTTTTAATGGCTGTGCAACCTGCATTGTACTTCATTTAGATCAGACATTCTTCCTTGACCTATCCATTCCTTTTCTATGTTAACATTTTATTGAGCAGGCACATCTCTTTGGAAAGAGAGATCCATTTAAAGGTTAATATCTCCCCATTGCTGCCTTTTTTTTCAAATCAGATCTGCACTTCTGATTATAGATTAAAATCTTGTTTTCTATCCTTCCCCCTTGTCAATTTAATTGATCTCCTTGCTTATACTTCAAAAATGGGAAGCCACGCCTCTTCATAAGAAATGAGTGGTCATCATCATTGCTTTTCTTTGAGAATAATTATTTATTTCCAAACTGATGATTGATGATCTGATTTCTATTTATTAGTTATTTCTCAATGAATTTCTGAATTCATGATTCCCTTCTTACATACCTTTTTATGCTTAAAAGGCACATCCCTTTATTTGTTGCGGTTGGTCTTAAATACAATTTAATCTTTTATTGTTATAAATATGATTGTATTTTTGTGTATAGACAAATTTCTGGAGGCAGGACTTTCTATATTTCAGATTTTAATTTTATGTTTGTTTTTCGTCGCTTGAGTCTATCAGTAGTCCCCTTAATAGAATCACCATTTTTTCCATTGCTCAAGTCTTAAAGTTGCAATTTGATCAGGATAAAGGCTGCAATCATGTTGTCATACAGGTTGCTATCTATGTTGTAATGGTGCAGTCACGACATAAATGTAGTAGTTCCGAGAAGATTGGATCTCTAACAACTGTTAGTATTTCTAAATATAGCAAATATAATTAGAGTCATCTCCTACTTCTAGGGTATTGTTTGGAGGTCAGTCTTCTGAGATTCAGGAGTCCTTTTGCAACATTCTCTCCTTTTAAAATTTTGAACCTCTTGGTTCAAAGCATATATACATAAAAGAAACCTTCAACAAATTAAAACATTAAGAATCTTAACAACCTATCTGTGACGTTCCTTTTGTGATGCAGGATTGCTTTTTTATCTGAGGATGCTACTGCATCAAACATCTAGGAAAGTATTTGGAATCAATGATTGAATCATCCTTCTTACTTGAAGAATTAAACCACGGTGTTCCCTTCCATCAAATTAAATATCTCTTCAAATTGTCACATTTTTACCACTTCCAGTCACTCGTTGAAATAGAGATCCCCTGCTTTTGCTGGTCTTCTTCCTCTTTTTCCATCGCCTTGAAGGCTGAGTAGTTCTCCTCCATTAAAAATCACCATTTTGTATACCATTTGTATCACCTGTAAAAAATCACTTAGAACAGAAACAAAGCTAAGGGAGTAAAAATCTCACACACGTGCTTTTTCCTCTTCTGAATTATGCCATTTAGGCATGGTTTCCATTTCTTAGCTCAATGTGATGTTTTCAGAAGATAAACCTTTTGGACATTGTTATACATTAATTATACATATCTTTACTCTCTTCCTCAATTTTTCTTGTTTCCAGCTTACGGAAGTGATGATCTTCTACTCCCTTTTCACCACTAATGAGATTCTCAAGGCAATCCTCTGGCTGCTTCTGGCAACCTCCTCTCCAACCTCGACTGTATTCATTACTACAACATTTTGGGCTTCCTTTTGTGATAGGCTTCATTCCTTTTCCTTGCAGTCTTCCAACTCCTCTCTCTGTATTGTGATCTTCAATGCCTTACCCTTCTCCAGGGTAACACAACTAAATAGCTTCATCAAACTCAATTATGTCTTCATCTTCATCACATTCATCTATTTGTTCTCGTTGTAATCATTGAAAGATCTCATTCAAAGGCCTTTTATCCACTAAAATTCTGCCAAATCTTTAATGGATTCTATATTTCCTTGTTCTAACAGTCCCACTCCTTGTGTAATCCTTGAGTCAATGGCTTTCATCTCTTTGAATGGCTTTGCTCACAAGGTCAATTATTTTCTTCACCATTCTTTTTCACCTTCTTATAACTCTTCAACACCTCTTTTGTAGATTTTTCTGTCTTTGGCTTCTTATTGTTGCATGTTTTGTAATCTTCCAACATACACCATAACTCCAACTTAAACTCTAATTTTTGTAGCTCCTTTTGTTGGTACTTTCTTAATTTCTTCCTGTGTTGTTGTCTCACTCTTTCTTCCAAGTTGGTTATCCCGTTCTTAACATCATGATGTAACTCCATAATCATTTCTTCAGCCCCAAAACAGAACTGTGACTCTCTTCTCCTCTTTCCTTTGGAGTGAGCAATTTATTGACTATGTATCAACATCCTATTTCTATCCTTCACATCTGCAACTTAATAATGTACACACCCATACAAAATCACCTGAACTGCAGTAACTACACTTGACAACATAGATGCCGACAAACTACTACAGCATTCCCCTCATCAGTCAAAAAGGAAGATATTGGGAATAGAAGATTAAGCCCCAGATACCTTGAACATTTGACTACTTGTTCATTAAACAAATTTTGCTTCTTGCCATTAACACCAGTCCAATAACCAGAACCGTTATGTTGAGTGTTGAAATTGCCAATTATTTATATCACTACAATTATATGGCCTTCTTCACAATTTGGAAAGACTCTCTTTCTATCCTTAGTGGGGTATGGCCTTTAGAAATGTCCCCTAAAGGGCCTTATGGGATTTGGGACTTATTGCTCCTCACAAAGACTTCTTTCCAATTTCAGACTTACTTCTGATACAAAATCTTTTATAAATTTTAGATTGATGTTGATGGACACCACAACCTTATAATTGTTTATTGTTAAAATATACACATGAATATCTTTGCAATTTACATAGCAGGGATCATTGTTGGTATCCCCAACATGGTTGCACAATTTTCATCTTTTCTAATATGTAGTAGGGATTGAACTATGCTATTCTTGATATGGCCATGTAATATTGCTAATAATAATTTGTAGCTATACTTAGCAATGGAGCTAATATTTTTCTTATTGAACTATATATATTTTGCCCCTTCATTAGGCCAACATTCTATTTAACATTCTTCTTTATTTTTAATCTTATATCTACCATCAATTATCCTTAGGATTAAAGTTTATATCCAATACCGTTTATAATGGTGATCAGCCATGGTCTATATGTATCAGTATATATATTACCAATGCTTCAAATACGTTATCTAATGCTCATGCAACGATTATAATTCTCGTACCCCCTATAATGTTTATAGGAAATAGTGTATCATAACTCAATGAGTAGAGGCGTCCAAATCTCTACTGACACATACATTAATCTCAGTTAATAATTTTAATCAATCTTCATTATAGATGTGTTCTGGACTAAGGAATGAATGGTCCATTTATTTTTAATGTCTGATGTTTGCGGAGGAGTGATATTCGGGGACTCACATGTTTATTTCTACATATAATTCATTATGTCTTAAGTGACTGACTGCACCCGTAGTTTCAAGTGAATAATGTCTCCATTATATTTCCATTCGGTATTCTGATGAATACTATGCCGAAACTATATTCTTCTATCCTTAATGAATTTATTTTCCTTTCGTCGTCCTTAATCTTCTCTATCTAGAATATACGTTGAAACATTTTAGCTAACAATCCCTTGTTTATGTTACACCATATATTAGATGCTAAACTGATATGTAATATCAATGGCTGGATTTTTTGTATGCTTTAGGTGGTTTAAATATAAACGCTGAATGTGGATATAATATACATTGCCAAACCATTCATTAGCCTTCTAATAGTTCATGATCACTCATTGGTCTATAATTGTTAACAACTTAACAACTTAACTGAGACAAACCGCCTGCAATTCCACTCCAGTAGATATTTAGTCCACCTCCCTGATGAGTGTGAATGGGTTGCGTTAGGTGAAAGATTCATCTGGATGCTCACCATATGTATAGATTCCATTAATCATTTATTGTGTTCCTGTATATTCTTTTAGTTGCTCCTTTATTAAATTATTCCTCATTCGTATCCCCCTTTTATCCAAAATATGCATTCGTATCCTTTCGCATTCAGTCTCTATGAAATAGTTTCTGAATATTACTCTAACTCTCCTACACTTCTCCATCTATCCCTGTGATCTTCTGTGTATGGCCATCTATCTGGTGTTTTCTTCCTTTTTCTCCCACCTATTGTAGATGTTTCATCGCTAATACCAGTGAATGGCATATACATTATTTGTCAATCTGATTAATTTCTATTATAGTGATAATATATTGATTTCTATTATGTTGACATATAACTCATTAATAATATATCAGTATATTTATATATTCTTTGTTATATTGTATCGTTTATTCCTTTCTATTTTTTATATTATTATTTTAAATTATTTATTATTTATTTATTTGTTTAGTCTTATATTTAAACTCTATTATTATTAAAATCCATCTCAGAAATGACATTACACCTTTACTGACTGCTAGCTTAACAATATTAACTCACTACTATCAAAAAATTAATATAAAAACAGTGATCTCACTTCTGCCAACTCAATAGAAGGGATTTCAATATTCTTCATTAGATAATTGCATTCAATGCTAGAAATTTCGTGCTGTTATCAACACTTGTCTCACTGAATTCAATTTAGAGCTGCCATCTCTTTCTCATCCCTATTTTTTCTTGCACAGAAAACTTTCTTGAGCTGAATGCACACAATGCTCATGGCTGCTGGCATTGCCTTCATGCTGATAATGTAATACAGGGATGGCTGAACAAGAAATGGAGGAAATGGCTCACTGGCATAGGAACAATTTGCTTTGGTATCAAACTGATGCAGATGCTTGACCCAACATATGAAGATCTAATAATCTTTGGCAATTACAACTATTAAATATGTGGAACACATTCTCAGTCACATTGAATACAGAATAACGAGCAACAAGAAATAAAACACAGCAACATTATATTTACAGATGCAAGTTTATATGGACTTTGGTCTCTTCATACCTAAATCTCACCCGCCTAACCATCCTGCCTTGCACTCTATTATTTGATTTCTATATCTCCATATTTAGTAAATGGAGCAGTTCCTAAAAGACTGGACCTCTAACAGCTATTTCTAAACATAGCAAATGTAAATGCAGTCATCTCCTACTACGGAATTAGTTGGAGGTCAGTCTCCTGAGGATCAGTAGTCCATTTGCATCATTATTGTAGATGTTTTGAGGGAAGATCTGAATTTTAGTAGCCTTTTAAGATCTCTAGCCAGCCGTTCCATTTGAGGGCACAAACTAATGATAATTTATCATTTGTGAAATGATCCGCACAAAAAATTGTCTACATATCAATATGAGTCACATTTTACCTTCTTAACAGCAGCTGTACAACTTATAAGACTAATAATGCTGTGCCATAGAACTGTATCGGGCAGTGCAGCAATTCTGTAATTGCAAAAGGTTCATTTGCATGTTATTTTGTGACTAACATTTGATCAATATTCTGGCAATTAAATTATGAAAATAAGTTATTTTTGGTGGTTATCCAGTTATTTTCTGCCAAAGAGTTTGTATGGATTTTTCTACAGTAGTTAGGTTCTATTCCACAAACTAGAAACTGACATTTTCAGAGTTAAATATTGCTTGGCACATTCCGTTTTCATTTGAAAATTTGGGAATAAAGTTCAGGGTTTGCCATTACAATAATTAAGGGACATTACATAAACCGACATAGACTTGTCATACATATCAGGGGCACTGTTTGATCTCTTAGCAATGCTCAGCATCTTTATTTCTTTTTGAAAATAATTAAGCCTTTTCTACTCTCCATCATCACAAACAGTGTGTTTTCTTAATCCATGAAAATCATACTCAATAAAACTGTACAACTATAACTATGTTGGCCCTCCCAAAAATCACCCGGAAATGCATCCTGAAAATAATTAAGCCTTTTCCACTCTCCATCATCTCAAACATAGTGTTTTCACCAACCATGAAAATCATGCTCAATAAAACTGTATAACTATGAATATTTATAACAACTATGTAACATGGGGATGGGCACCCTATTTTTGACACACAGATATCCTGGACATATGTCCCTGCCCTACCTTCTCTCTGTCCCCATCTCCATCCCTGAAACACTGTGGAACATTTGAAGAACCAGCACAAGTCAATGTTTTGAAGAGAAAAAAGTAGAAATGAATCTAAATGGGTTTTGACATTAACTAATGGTTCTAAGCTGGCACTAAGTTGAATCTGTGTTTCATGCAAGCATCAGACTCTTAGTGTTGCAGCCCTATTTTGTGTCTCAGACAAAATATTTTCTGATTTCACCATAAATATTGTCAGTAAAAATTTAAGAGTTTTGTACAACATAAGAAATATATAACACTAATATATTTTGAAAAATACACACACACACACACACACACATTCTTATAGTTCCCGTCCCCTATTTTTGACCCTCTATGAAATGTCTCAGAAATGTGTCCCCTGCTCTGTCCCCGTCCCTGAAACGCCTTTAAACATTGAAACTCTCTAGTTGGTTCTTGCAAGTTGCAAATTTTAATGCAGTTCTAATTGTGGCCATGCATATTCGTGGTTGCAGCTCTAGACACATGTTAATTAGATTCGAACATTCTTAGTGGTTGTTCTGAGGTACACATCAGTTTCAGCACACAATCGTGCATTGGTTGCTGCATTATATCACCAAACAATGTGCAGTATTTTGTAATGCTTTGGTTCTCTGATCATCGAGATTGCTGATAGTGGGATTAAACACAATTCTAACTGGTGGAATATCAGTTCGTAGTTCAAAGATTATGGTCACGCAGTTTCATTTCTCATCTCGTTGTTCCTAATGAGACTTACTTTTTTGTTTTTGTAAGTAGTTTTCTCAAATTTAGAAGATCTTTATTTAAGCAGTCCTTTGAATTTTCATATTTTTGTGTATTTATTTTTTGAATTGAATTTTTTTATTTGGTAGGCATGTGATTCTGATGTAACCATTGTGGTACTCATCATTCTGCATATCAGGCCACCAATCTAATAGGCCAAAACTAAGCCACACATATCATTGATGTCATACTTCCATCTAGTCAGTGAGGACAGATTTAGCTATATTTGATATTGAAGGTGACACAGCTTCTGAGACTAGTATTTTCAGTTTTCCAGAACACCTCGAGTTACCAAAAGGTATCCCCTGTATGAACATTTTACTTTTCGTGCAATTGTCATCATCCCTATCACTGTATAAAATTTGTATATTCTATATAATACATTAATAAATTTTTAATTTACTTTGAAATAGCAACCTTCTGTCCCATTTCCCATTTATAAAGGGTCTAGGAGTTTGCAGTTCACCAACTGTTCTGATCCTCTGACCGCATATGTTCAATTACAAAGCAAGGTGAGAAATGTGTGATAAATCAGTAATTGAGCTTATAGATTCACATATCATCTAAGGTCATTTTGTTCATCTTTATCTCTGGACTAGCATGCTTTATCTTGATTGCTAAGTTTTGTGCTGGTCTTCATTTGGCCTAGATGATGGTCTAGTTGCTGCTTGCCTTATTATTTTTTAATGTGCCTCGTAAATTGTTATTTTTACGCTTCTTCTTGAAGCAACCTAACTAGTAAAAAATGAATTGTCTTGAAAATTATAAAGGTAAGCTCCTATATTTTTCCCTTTCTTATCAACTTCATTATGATTGAAACTATGCACACTGTCTGAAAATGGTTGTAGACCACAGGAATCTGTGGTTTCCATCACAGATGGATGTAATTAATTTCTTAAAGATGAATGAATATGTGTTAGACATTGGAGTAGGATATTCATATCTTCTAGAGGGTAGAAGTACCAAACTTCCCATCCCAATAATGACCGGATATAGTACATGATTATGGACCCTAGACAAGCTTTTTAGGGGACCAATATTTGAACATTTGGCTTTCCTTTTTGCTAAGAAAAGTTATTTTCAGTAGATTAAAACACTACTTGAGGTATTGATAGCTAACTTTTTTAAGCCTGAAAAATTTAAGACTCTTGCATGTCGAGAAAAACCAGATAAAACTGAGAACTGTATTTCTTTTTGCAAGCTGAAAAATGGCTTGCTGGAAAAGTTGAGAATTTGAAGAAATAAATTACGGCTGTACTCCGAAACTCAGCAATCTTTCAGCCTTCGCCAAACTTTGCGGTTTCACTTTCAAAAGATGAGGATGTAGATTCATCAAAAAATTTCATGCTGCTCGTTATCAGATTGTGGAGGTGGATAACCCTCTTAAAAATGCTTACAAATCATTGATTGCACATGATACAATTGTATGATAGTCTCTAGCAAAGTCACTATCTACTATACAGGTAAATTCAGATAGATATATGAGAATATTTGCAAAACATTACTCATTATAGATATGTAGACAAACTCCATATAGAGCTAGGCTAGTAGAAAGCATGATACAAAAGAGTATTGAAAACAATTATAAAAGTAGATTGGGTCAGCTGTAGCACTTTGTTTGTTTGAGTGTGAAGAAGGAAATTTCTTTCTAGGTATTCACAAGTATTTGGTCTTGATAATTAGGAGATTTTTTCAGTACCTATTCGCATCTTTGAAATTCTCACATATTTTGAGAAATACTATATATATATATATA
The DNA here is from genome assembly GCA_028749045.1 of Cupressus sempervirens. Taxonomy (NCBI): domain Eukaryota; kingdom Viridiplantae; phylum Streptophyta; class Pinopsida; order Cupressales; family Cupressaceae; genus Cupressus; species Cupressus sempervirens. The sequence goes on from CM053793.1 coordinate 141,217,912, forward strand.
TATATATATATATATATATATATATATATATATATATATATATATAAGCATTACTTTATTTACAATTTTACTAGTGAAATGATTTTTTGTGCAACAAACAAATCTCATAATGAAGTGATTGCTTTAAATCCACTATGTTCACTTGTAAGGATTGAAACACAAATAAAACAAAACCTCCATGTTGCAAATATAACCATGCTACATTATCGAAGAGGTAATTTCATGTTTGCAATATGAAGAGGGGGAGATATTGAGATGGAAAAGAGGGAGAGCGGAGGGCTAAGATAGAGAGAAGTTTAAGGAGATAGCGATAGAGATTAAGTTGGAGAAGCTAAGGAATATTGAGAGGATAGGGAGGGATGAAGAGAGAATATATAGGTTTGGAAGAGATAGATATATAGAGGTAGGGGGAAGCGAAGGGAGAGAGAATGAGGAAGGAAGAAATATAAAGATATGGTTAGTAAGTGATTAATGGAGAGATGGAGAGGGATAGATATTGGGTAAGAGAGAGATGTCTAGATATGAGGCACATATGGAGGAAGAGATGGAAGAAGGAAAATGGAGATATAGATTTAAAGATGAAAAAATATATAAATATCAAGGTCTATGAAGACAAAGAGGGGAAGGGGGAGATAATTGGAGAAATGTCTAGAGCTAGAGACGGAGTGTAACAACCTAATTTTAAAAGGCTAATAACCTTAAGATAATTTTTCTTTCACTGAGTAGAAGGAAGCAAACTACCTTTTACAAGGAACAAAACATGACTAATTAGTTGCTAAATCATAATTGCATTTTTATGAAAAGACTTAAGCTATCAACTGAAGAATTTAAACTAGCTTCTTGAAGAACTAGAAAGAACGATCATAATAGATTAACTAATTAAATTACACACGATAAGTAAAATAATATCTAACTGCAAAATTCTAACTATTATTTCATATGAACTAGAAAGTAATTGCATAAGATATATAGCAAAAATTGAAGTAAAGATGCAATAGAAAGAAAATATGGGGATACTAACAAGGTTGAGATCACACCACATTAAGAGAAGTAGGAATTGATATGTTTTGTGCAAGTTTAGGCATTTGAAGGAGAAGAAAAATATTGACAAGGACTTAACCTCCAAACCATAGACCTTAGTGTAATCCCCACTCATTCTCTATTGATAATGAGCAAACCCTGCAAGGGATAAGGCATGTGTACACCATCTCATCTTGCCCCCTGAGCAACTTGGTGTTAGTTGTCAACTATATAGCTAACTAGATAGTGGGTACACTTGCTAATGGACTATCCATTAAACTATGAGTTATCTTGATCTCTGGTGATCAGAGCAACACCATTCACTATTAAATCTACACTGGCCAGGAATTTCCAAAGGAAACTATGTGCTCGATCACCCACTGCTCGACTTGACATACATAAATAATATCTAGTTTCCACTATGAGTTGACTATATTTCAGTTTTATTAAATTTCATAGTTATGATTCGTCTTTTTGATTTTGCAAGGTTATTATTTTGTCAAATTCATATGGGCTATGCCACTTATCTTTATCCATTCTTGGCTATCCTTGATGATCTCTAGTGTGATTTTCTTGTTTGCATTATATAATATCCAGTCATGTAAAGAAATTTCTTTCTATACCCATAATTCAAAAATGAAGGAAAGACTATGATTTTTGTGTGACAAATTTTATTTTCAGCCATGGACAATCTTTCATAAATCTCAGGGAGGTATATATTTTGGAAGTATAGATGGCATGATCAACGGGTTCTTCTTGACACAAATAAATAAGTTATGAGAAAAATATATATTATATAATAGAGGCTATTATCAACCTATGGCGCTCTTGGCACGACTGGTATAATAGTTCCATTATGATTCATACAAACTTTTCATATTGCAAACAAAGCTCCGGCTGGACTGTCTTTGTGCATGTTATGAAATATAATCTAATGTCCATTATTATGTCAACAAAAAAAGAATCTCAAACAAATGTGACTTGAATAAGGAGCCCCTGAACTATAATTCACTTCCTCTTCTAACTCAACTTTGTCGATAATCAACGATCTTCAATGAACTCGCTTAGTTGGTATCACAGTTGTTACGTTGCTAAGGCATGAAATTCGATTGAGATGCTTTATACACATTTATAGATGTGGTTAATATAATGAGTGGACTATAGTCCCATAATGAACAACTATGTTTGGTAAATGGTAGATCACTTCGGTTGGTAGAAATAAGCTCTTTCCAAGGAAGAAAAATATTGTAGTTTGAAAGATTTTTTTTCTTCTTCTTTTTTTCCCTTTGTCAATCATGGGTACGAAAAGAGAAAAAATGGAGTTACGATTTGCAAGAAAGGGAAAGGTGGTTGAGACATGCAAGTATGAGTTACAATTGTTGTTATATGGAGCCTAATTAGACTCAAAGATTAATTTTCCCCCAGTTCATTTGGTGCAGTTTCCCCCATATTTTACTACAAGGGTTTGGGGGCAACGCCTTAGACGAGGTCAAGGGGCAACGCCACTTGTGTGGTCCTAGAGTCAGTAGCCCTAGGCACGCTCCTTGTCACGATATAGGGCGAGTTCGAGTGGCAGTGCCCCCCTAAAGCCAAAAATGAATTTACTATTGTTAAAGGTGTCGAGAGTTATATTTTTCTATTGGACATCTTATTCTAGCCCTAATTTTGTAAGTGGTAAAAAACTTGTATAAAATGGCTTAGGGTTAGGGATTTCAGAATGTATGATGAGATTGTAGCTTCTTGCAGCGGTATTGAGTTGTAAGGGATTACAGAGTGTAACAAGGTTGTAGTAAGTGGATAATAAGAACATTGGACTCATTGTTTGGTGGACGTTTGTTAGAAATAGATAATACTGAGAGGGGCGGGGGGAATCAGTATTCTACAAAGTTTTGTGCACAACTGGATATTATTAATTACTTTACAACATGCACATGAGAGTAAACCAATAATGTTGAATGAAAAATAAAATCATACATAGAGAGAACTCATAACACCATTATTTGTTAACTAGGGAAACCCTGGCCAAGGGAAAACCTTGATGGGGATGACATTCACAGAATGATCCACTAAACAAAAGAATCCTGTTAAGGATATTGACCCTGTTAGGAGTCTGTTAATTACATATAGTGTCTCGGTCCTTGTTAGAGGACTAGGCCCTCTTTATCACTGACTACCTTGCTTCACATAGCCTGATCTAACATTAGAATTTGCATCACAGATCTCTCATATAACTTTTTATGTCATATACATAGTTTGCATATACATCATATACTTTGCATTCTTAGATATCACATACCACACATCACCATTACTTCACATAAAGTAACTCTTTACTTATACCATTTCCTTCTTTTTTTGTTGTGCACACTGCCTTTATTGGTACTTAACCTATTACTTTGTCCATACTAACCTGCACACTTAGGTATGTCATCATGACACTCTACTATACCTTCTCTTAACTTCGCACATGCCAAATATCCCTGTAGCTCTCACTATACCAAAAATAATCTCTGTGCTGCTAGTGAAATTGTCTAACACCTAGACAAATTTTGATCTTTGACTGTAGAATCTTCAACAATATATTTTGTCATTCCAAATTGAAACATATGTTGCCATAAATGACAACCCTAACTCATCTTACCTAGCCATATTGCCAATAATCTCCCCATTTGTCATTGATGAGAACATATGGGAAAATTAGCCAAGTCCCAAAAATGTTATACAAAACAACAATAAACACAAAAAGAAACTACTCAAAACTGGCCTTCAAAACTTCAAAATTGTATTCATGTCTTGATGGATCATTACATATTTGGATCATTACATATCATATTGCCATCATTCCTTATCTCTCCTTTTACAATGATTTCCTATATACATAGCTAAGCTCCCCCTTACATATGTATACAAATTTCTTACATTCTTCTACCCCTTTGACATCAATGACAAAGGCATCAAAATCTATTTACATGTCAAAAATGTGTTTCATTACCTCTTCTTAGGCTGATAAGTGAGACATACAGTCATCGAAACTGATTGCAAGACTATTAATATTCTTTTCCCACGAGTCCTTGACTCCTTCTGAAATGCTAACCAGAGCACACAAGCAATAAGATGCTATCTCTATTGCATTCAGATCTGAATATACAAAATTGTCAAAAGATGTCTTAACTGACAAACATTCCTCCAATTGATGCTCTAATGTGCTCAACTTCATAGATAAGTGTTCTCTTAGAAGTGAGAACCTCTTGGTTATCCTTGGTTTCCTATCTTCAATGAGACTTATTTCATCATGGGCCTTGCTAACCTGTGCTTCAATTGCTTTGATCTGCACACCAGGTTGACTAAGTTGACTTGCCAATGCTTCCACTTCTGCCCATTTGGCCTTAAGCTCACTGTCAATGTCTTTTGTGAAGCTAAAAGACACCACACACTTAAGATATAGAGCTTTGCCTTCAAGTTCGCACTTCCTTAAAGACTTGATACAAGTATCAAGAGTCAATAAGTCATTTTTGATACATCTGCGCATCATGCTTGGCTTGAGCTTGCATTGCTGCAACCTTTGGCAAACTTGTGAATTCAACATTAAATGCTTGAATCACAACTTTTTCTCTGTCCTCAGGGTTAGGATCAAGTGATTTTATTGTCATAACTCCCTACAACTTGTCAGTGACTTCCATGAGAGTCTTCTGTAGACTCTTTACTTGTTTGGTCTTACTGATTATCTTGCTGAGGGATGATATCAATTTTGATTGATCATCATCATCTGAACTTGTAAGAGCAGTTAGGGTGAGAGATGTGCTGGGTGCACTTGACTTCTCATCCTTTTCTACCTTCATCTTCCTCTGTTCCTCATCCTCTTTCTTCTTCTCATCTTCATTTCTTCTGATCTCTTCATCCTTCTTCTTCTTCTTCTTTTCTGCATCCTTCTTCTCCTTCTTTGCTTCTTCCCTCTATTCTCTTCTTATTTTCTTTTGCCTTATTCTTCTTCTTATCTTCTTCTTCCTTCCTTTTGTTCTCTGCTTCTTCTTTTCTCTTCTTATCTTCTTCTGCCTTATTCTTCTTTGCATCTTCTTCTTCCTTCTTTTTCTTCTTGTCCTCCTCTTCCTTTCTTTTCTTCTCTTCTTGTTCTTTCTTCTTTTTCTTCTCCTCTTTTTGTTTCTTTTCATCTTCAATGCTTTGCTTCTTTTTTTTTTTTCTTTTTTTTTTCTTCTTCTCTCCTTTCATATGCTTTTCTCTTCTTTTCTCCAAGATCAATCTTTTTCTTATCTTCCTCCTCATCTGAACTGGAGTAATTTGTGATATTGCCAACAATGTTTGGCCCAAGATCCTTGAAAGGATTTTTCACGATGTTTACTGTTACACTTGCAGTGCTAATTTGCATTGTATCTTTTCCAGTGGATATTTGTGAAGATAGATCTGCCATTTGAGTGTCCTTGGCTTCCATTATTGTTGATGGTGGAATACTCTATCAAGGCTTGCTCCCCTTACTTCACGCTCACTCCCTTTGGTAAAGAAGTCATATATTTGACTATGGCTTCTTTAGTCTCCTTGTTTACTTCTTTATAGTTTCCTCCCATCAAAGGACATGTCTTCTTTTATTCCTCATAAGATAAGATAAGATAAGATAAATTTATTAATGTCCAACAAGAGACCAACAAGGGTCTCAACAAGGGCTCAATTCCCTTCAATATATCTTGCAAGTCTTCATCATTATTAACTTTGCAAAGTTTCTTGATCATGTTTTCTCTGATTTTCTTGTCTTCACTAATAACTCTTCTTCTTCTTCTTTGTTTAATTAGTCTATTGTACAAATCCTCTAGAATGTGTCTTTGAACATCTTCAAACCTTTTACTCTAAGAATCATATTCCTTACTACTGCATTTTCTAACTAGATTCTATCCATATTACTATACATGCTATAAAACTTATTCAACTGAATGAATTTATTATCATTTATGATTTGCATGTCCAAGTTCTCTACCTTAGCCTTCCAAGGCTTCTTTCCTATGGTTATCCTTGCTTCGCACTACTTGTTCAGTAGGTCTGTCTTCTTCATTAGATTCATTAGACTCATTTGATTCAACCATTTCCAGCGTCTTTCTCCTCTTTCTAGGGCCACTAGATAGCTTCTTGGTCCTATTTTTACTAGGTGACTCAACCTCTTGTTTCACCTTGGTTAGTATTTTTAATATTCTCTTAGTTGGAGGAGTACTTCCTCTTCATTAGTTTTCTTCAAGGGTTGTACAATAGTAGGTTGTATTTGAGCAACTATGGCATAGGGATCAGTAGGTATCTGCGAAGCAAATCTTGCTACTATCACTCCCTCTGAAGGTGCTACTATGGCAATAGGAGTAGCTACCAATATATCAATTTGTCTGCTAGCCTTCATCTCCAAGGCTATACCCTTAATCTCATTGAATTCCTACCTTGTCATTCCCAATTCTTTGAGAATTGATTTTATCTTCTCAACATTTTTCTTGATCTCTTTGTTGTAGAGCTTGCTCTTTACTTCTTTGATCTTTTTAGCACAAGTATCCCATCTAGGAGTGTCCTTGTCCTCCTTAGACTCGAGTATAATCTTTGCATAACCTTCAATTATTTCTTCACTCAATTCATAACCCATGGGATCTATGAACTTAATTCTTGGTACAACTGCCTCCATGCAAGTTACATTTGTTTAACCATAAAATATATGTCCTCCTTGGTACTTTTCTACTAGTGAGGGTTGTATTCTATACCTCTGTTTCATTGCAGATTGAAATTCTCTCATCATTCAACTAATATCTTCCACAATCTTTTCCTCTAATTGCCTTTTTTAATGGTGTGTCACAAGCTCATGGTGCAATGATTCATGTTATCCCATTTCTTATCAGGCATGCTGGGGAATTGCCTCATAACTAGGAAGAATAGGTGAATCAATAATGACTCAAACCTAAATACCGCACTTCTAGTCTTCTTAAGCTTCTCAGTGTTATCTAGCGACTGGTCTCAATATATCACACATGTTGACCTTTTCTCTTTTAGTTGTCATTATGTAAGTTGCATGAGGAAACCAATAGGTACAAAGTTCAATCTCGAATTGTGATTCATCTCGTAGCCTATGATCTTGCTGATCACTCTCATATCTATCTGCTTAATTAGGTCAATCCTCACGTTTCTACCATTTGATTTGGTCTTTAGATTTGTCTCTACCATCTTCTTTACATTCTTTTCATTAACTAGGTTTCTGCTCTCATTGCACAAACTAGTTAACCTATGAATCATATCATTGTCAATCATGATAGGTACTTCTCTAACCCAAAACATTCCTTCATGAATGCGACTCAAAATAATTCTACTCCATTCATGGTTGTTGGAGTCCGTAATGAACATGTGGTTCACAATAATAAGTTCTTTTAAGTCTGTGAACTCTTTTTTCAAAGGGAAATCACCCTGGCACACTAGGTCAAGGTTCTTATGTATATCATTGTCTCCAATGCTCTCAAATTTACAATGGATATATGACCTGACGTCCTCTACGTGAAGAACATTTTTTGGAACTTGTGAAAGTGCTCCTAAGGGATCATCCACTTGGGAAATGAATGGATGCTTCTCTTATACATATCTTGGCCTCTCACTTACATTGCAAACAATAGGATTCACCATTTTAATTGATTCAAATACTTCAGAAACTTCACAAAATACTTGAATTTTGCGAAACTAGTGCATTTTCAACTTCGCAATATGAACGCTTTAAATTCACCTTCAATTCATTGTCAAATCACTCAAAAATGCTCCTCAACTCTTCGCATGATTGAATGATACTCAAAATCTTGTTCGCATCCTTTAAATTTCTCAAATCGAACTTCGCATTGATTGCACATCTATTAAACTTCATGAAACTGCTACTTTGTTAACCAGTAAACTTATTTGATTCCACTCTCCTTCATTTGATTGCCAAATGACTTATGCTCTTAATCAGAGTTTCCTTAGGGTCTTTACTACCTTTTGTCAACTTGACAACTCTTAATTCGACTTCTAACTTCTATTCCGTCTTTTTGATGCTCTATTTTTGATAAATGTGCTTAATTCAAATACGATGAATTACACACAATGACTGATTTCATTCTTTCTTTAGGTGCATCAAAATATTGTTCTTCTAAAACTGTATGTGAACTTTCTAGATCATTTGCTCTCATAAATACTTCCTTGAATTCTTCAACATGCTCTTTAAGTACTTCCTTTTGACTATTATTGCTGTCATTATCATTTCTTCTGCCATTTCTGTTATTGTTTCTTCTATAGTTAGGATTCTTTTTGAAATTCCTTCCAGCCGTTCTACAAAATCTCATTGTGTCCAAAGTTATTGCATAACTGACATACATGTGCATTCCTTCTTTGATTGGTTCCATTATGACTATCAAGATTTTTGCAATTCCTTGTAATGTGTCCAAGATTATTACATCTGTAACATGCAATCTAGTTTCTTGCTCCATTAGGTATTTCTCCGTCATTGGATTTGCTTTGTGATCTCCTTCTTTCATTACTTGCGGGGTTAGTATCTCTAAACATTCTACTATTTCCATTACTACTATCAAACTTAGGTTTCTTACAATCTACTACTTTATGTCCAAAACCATGACAACTATAACAATATAAATTACTAATAGGTTTAAAAGACTTACTTGAGCAATCTCTCTTCATATGACCAACTTCATTGCATATAAAACATCTACCTCTAAATTTATGTCTAGCCTCCTTAGGTGATTCAACTTGCTCTATTTTCTTAGGTTCATTATGTTTCTGAGATAGATTAATTTGCTCAACTCTTTAGATACTCTTGTAGATATGCTTGATTCAATCCTACTTTGATCAATTTCTTTAGGCTTAGGGGTTTCAACAATTGGATCTGATTCTTTTCTAACTTCAGTTTTCTTGGCTGATATCTCTCCAATAAGATATCCAAGACCTGTCTTATCATAAGAAGATCTCTAAAAAAAAATTGTTCATCAATTTTCTCACTACTGGAATAAAGCTTCTATAACTGTTGTTTAGCTTGTGTTAATTCTCCTTCTACAATGGTATTGTACTTTTCTAATTTTGCATGCTTTGTTCATATAGAATCTGATTTAGATGTTACTTGAGTTAGATGGGATCTTAGGTTTGCATTCTCAAATTTTAGATCTGGTTCAATCTTACTGTCATCTTTATTAAGACTCAACTTAAGTTCAACAATTTTCAACTCATGTTTCGAGATCTCATTTTGTTTCTTGAGGGTTCATACTTCATCATTGTCACTACTCTTCTCTTTTGATTCCTTTCTAGATTTTAGGCGATCAATTTTATCTTTCAGTTTACCAATGTAATCTTTTGCATCTTCATACCTATCTTTAGGTTATCTCTTTCTTTTGTAAGAAGATCAATTTGCCCAAGGGCTTCTTCAAAAATTCTCTTTAACTATTCCATATCCATAGGGATTTTACTCAAGCTGTTAAGCCTCTTCTGAGTAACTGTGCTCTGATACCAATTGTTAGAAATAGATAATACTGAGAGCGGGGGGGAGGGGGGCGGGGAGCAAGGTGTATCAGTATTCTACAAATTTTTGCCCGCAATTGGATATTATGAATTGCTTTACAATATGCATATGCAAGTAAACCAGTAATGTTGAACATAAAATAAAACCATACACAAAAAGAACTCTTAACACCATTATTTGTTAACTAGGGAAACTCTTGCCAGGGGAAAACCCCAGTGGGGACGGAACCCATAGAATGATCCACTAAACAAAAGAATCCTGTTAAGGATATAGACCCTTTTAGGAGTTTGTGAATTACACATAGTGTCTCGATCCTTGTTAGAGGATTAGGGGCCCCCATTATCGCTGACTGCCTGACTTCGCATAGCTTGGTTTGACATTATAATTCACATCATAGATCTCTCATATAACTTTGCATGTCATATACATAGTTTGCATATACATCGTATACTTCACATTCTCAGATATCATATATCGCACTTCACAAATACTTCACATAAAGTAACTCTTTACTTATACCATTTTGTAGTGCCTGCCCCTAGTTTACTTTTTTCGAGCTACATTTATGATATGATTGCCAAACTCTTTTAGGCCAATTTATGTTTGATGAGTAGTATCATTATTTTAGAGATTATCAGAGGATGTTTACACTCAGTTTATTATATGATGAGATTACTTGGTACTCTATATTTCGTGCATGTATGATGATTATTCAATGGTTTTAGTTATCGATGATGATTAGTTAGATGGCTTATTATTTCATGTGTCTCTTATGGATACTTACCCCATACTGCATGTGTATGGTGTGCGTGTTGTTTTATTTATGTATGGTGTTTCTGATATGGTTAAGGAAGGGAGTCGTAGTCACCTGCTAGTCGGGATCTACACGATGCACCACTTCCTGCCATTGCCTGTTTAGCTTAGAATATTGTGTTTGTACATGCGTGGATTTTTATGCAGGTTGCAGGTACCAGGTATCGACTTCCCTAAATTGTCGGGATGAGCGTACCCTATCGCACTGTCTCAATGGTAAGAGAGGGGAGATAAACTCTTAAGTCCAAATCCTAAACCCTTTAGCCAATTGTCCTAATTGATAATTAGGACAAGTATCTGAGGTAAGTACCCTCCGAATGCATCAAATGATGTAATTTGGTGATTATAACCCTTTTGTTTGATTTGGTATGTATTTTTCTATGATGGGTTTTCGTATGTTGCTTTATGAGTCCTTGGTGTATTTTCTATTAATTAAGTCTAATTAAAAAGACTAATTAATGATTTAATTTAATAAGGAATTATTATGATATCTTTATATTTAATTAATTAATTAATTAATTAAATAAAAGAATTAAAGTTGGAAATTAAAGTTCAAGATATATTTAGAACAGGATAATATTTATTTAATTTAATAATAATATATTTGGAGTTCATTTTTAAATAAATGCTAAATATTATTGTTATTTAAATTAATTAAATATGTTATCAATTAAGTTCTAAAATAAATTAAAAAGTTGAAAGATATTAATTTATTAAGAATTCTAGATCGCATGATTTAAACATGAGTTAAATATAAGAATTAAATTAAAAGATTAAATTATAAAAATTAATAATGTTATTTTAATTTCTTAAAAGTGCACATAAGATTTAAAATAATAAATTAATTAAGAATTGAAGTCAAGTGAAATTTTAAATAAAGTTATTTAATCATTCAACTTAATGTGCATGAAAGTTAAATGCAAAAGAATTAGAAAAGATAATAAAAGTTAATTTGGAGTTAACTGAGTTGTGAAAAGAGTCTTCTCGGGTAAACGCACAATTAGTGCTCCGAATTGAGGAGAATTTGCTTATCACAACTTTGGGGGTTCATTTTTGTGGGATACGAATTTGGACGAGAATTTTTGGGGAAGACAATTTTTGGAAGCAAATTTCAGAAGGCTGATACGAAGAAAGTCTTGAAGGGGAAGGTTATTGAGAGGAGCGAATTCACATACAGTTCCTGGAGATTGCATAATAGCATCAGGATCAGGTAGGGTCTTGTGTTTTTTATCCATTAAATATGCAATTATCCCTTCCTGCCTTCTTCGTGTCTGGGGTTTGTAGATCTGAATTCTCTGTGATGAAAGTTTTAAGCTTTCAATATTGTGAATTTATTAATTATTCGTCAATAAATTTTGTATCCATGGAGACTGGATGAATTAATTAGAACCATTGTTTTCTTGATTTAGAAATTAAGATCTAATTTGATAAGGGTTTTGTTTTAATGAAATTGAAAAGTTCTAGATAAATAAATAAAAAAATAAATATATATATAAATATATATATTTATATTTTACATATTTATCCTTTGGAAGAAATTGCTTTTATTAAAAAGATTAAACAAAATTAATTTTGTTAAAATAAAACTTATTTTATTGTTATTAAAAAAAAAAAAAAAAAAAAAAATATATATATATATATATATATATATTACTATAATATAGTGGGGGGGGAGGGAATCACCCCGTACCCGCCCCCCACTGTCGGCAGGCCGACAGTACCTGTGTCGCAGGTACTGCGACGACAGGTACAGAGTACCTGCCGCCGCAGGCCCTGCGACCGCAGGCCTGCGGCCAAAGCCGACGGGCTATAAACGTGGGTGAACTTTGTATTCGATTTTTTATTATTTTTTTTATAATTTTTTTTAAAATTATTAAAAACGAATTTTATTTATTTAAAAATTTTAAATAATAAAATTATAATATATTCAATTTTTATAATAGATTAAACTTTTTAAATATTTAATAAATAAATATTAATTGCATAGATATAGTTGTAAATTTTAATTTATTAATAATTTTGCTTAAATATTAATAAATTAACAATTATTAGTTGGATTAAAATAAGTAATTAGATCTAATGAATATTGATTAATTTAATTAAAATTAGTTTAATTAAGTTAATTAATAATGAATTTTATTTGACTAAATTATAAATTTGGATATTGATTTAATGAAAGTTATTATAGAAATGGGTTATTCGAAAAAGGGTAGTTGTGAAAACTTTGTTACTTGAATTCGACATTAAACTAAAACACAAACCTTACCTTAACTTAAATAATATACTTTCAGATCCAATCTCTGAGACTTTGATGTTGTCTTTGTACTTTGAATGTTTTGGGGTTGGTTTAGCGTTGACCAGTTCAGGTTGTTACCAGAGGCTCGGGGTTGTGAATGTGATGTCTTGATGATTTGGTCTCGATCTTTCTTAACCTGACCATGGTAATGTGATGAAGTGCTCTATGACATGATTGTGTTTACTGTTTGTTATTGCTTTCCAGTTTCCTTGTGTGAAGCTGAGGTGTATGTATTTGAAAATACCTAACTTAACCATTTTTGAGTCTCGATCAGTTATATTTGATAACCATTTCTGAGTCTCGATCAGTTATACTTGTATTACTTTCTGGTTGCTCATTAGAGAACCATTGGATTTTGTGACTTATCATTGATGCCTTCAGTTGCTGATAGAGAACTGTCGTGATTACATGATTACTATTTGATGTTATCTGTTGCTCATGAAGAACTGATATATTTTGTGGATTATCTTTTTATGATATTTTCAGTTGCTCGCATAGGACTGAGATGGTTTTATTATGATTCTTTGATTTATGAGTTCATGAGCTAGGGCAGGTTATCTATGTGTAGAGTCGGGAAGTGGCTTGCAATGGGGGTCGGAGCCCTAAGAGGCTGCCTTGAGAAACCCATTGTAAGTCATTTTTAATAAGTGAAAACATTTACACTAAATGAGAGAAAATGAACCTAACAAGATAATTGTATGTTCTCTCCCATGCCATAAGTGCTAGTACAGACTAGGATGGGGTAGAGAGGACGCTTGGTTACGACCTTGCATTCCATAGTATGCCTCGTCAGTACGAGAGGATACTAGTGGCCGCAAGATCAGTAGGGACCCGGGATTCCTAAGGGATTGCTCGGGTAACTTCTACATGACTTTTGCGATGACACTTTCCCGCTTGCATATTAGGTTTCCTACGTGTCTTGTGGTACCTCTGGGATTTAGATGTCGATCTTTTTAGGAACCCTTGAGTTAGCATACTTATAGGATTTCCTGGACTTAGAGAGTATTTATGATTATAGGTTTTGTTATCCTATTTGGGACTTGAGACTATCTCCTCAGCGCGGTGGGAGTGGACCATTTAGGTTCCACGCGGTCGGGTGGTAGTGCTTTTACTCTTACCATTGAGATCTGTTCCGTGGTCACCGTGGTTGGAGATTTCGTGATTGGCAATTATCTACACTATGTTCTTGGATTAGTATGATGGATGGTTAGATTTTATGATAGATGTTTTATCATTATGGATGTATGGATGTATCATGTATGGTGAATAGTTTCATATATTTTTACTGTACTTTGTATCATGGATTTGAGGATGTTGTATCTTGATCTTTACATATGTATATTCTTTTAAGCCTTTCATACCCTGTGACATGTACAGTGGATGAATGAGCATTCCGAATTAATTTGCCAAGGAGCATTCGGAACAAATGTATATTATGGACATTGGAGTTTCTGATTATTCTTTTCTATGTATGTGATAGTTGTTAGACTTAGAATTAATTAAATTTAAACGTGACTCAAAGTCTTGGGATTTTTAAGAAATGTAACTTGCAATGTATGTTTGTCGATGATTACATGTTATTGCTTCCGCTACTATTTGTTTGATGTGTATGTCATACTTTCTTATTTTAAAAAAAAAAAAAAAAAAAAATGTTTAGCAAACTTAGTGAAACTTTAGGTTAATTCTTTTGGATCCCTTGGCGGGGCGTTACACATTTCCTTTCATAAAACTCTTGTGTAGTCAGCTTGATGTAAATACACGTTACACTGACTTAGGGTAAACATCTAGGATGTCATCCCTACAAACACAAATAATTATTTTGTGATCAAAATAATTCTTTAACACTCTATACCTCTTTTTCTATTTTACTTTGTTCTGTTGTGCACACTGCCTTTACTGGTATTTTGCCTGTAACATCATCCGTCTTGACCTGTGCACTTAGATACGTCATTATGACACTTTGATATACCTTTCCTTAACTTCGCACATACCAAATATCCCTGTAGCGTTCGCTATACCAAAATTAATCTCTGTGCTGCCAGTGAAATTGTCTAACACTTACACAATTTTTTTATCTCTGATTATAGAATCTTCAACAGTATATTTTGTCATTACAACCTGAAATATATGTTGCCATAAATGACAACCCTAACTCATCTTACCTAGCCATATTGCCAACAATGTTGCCCAAGGATTGGGTGAACAACGTTAAATCTATGTCTTATGTTCTCTTATGTGATTTGTTATTTTCTGATATTGGTTATATTTGCATGTAATCCTAACAAATGGTATTAGAGTCTAATGGTTTTAGTTATCCTCTATAGGAAGGTCTCATGGTTGAGTGGGAGCAATGACAGATGAGGGTTAACTGAGGGTTGAGAAGTCTAATGGGCAGAACTTTTAGTTATTGAAAATTCAAATACAGAACTATCTTTATCAGAAGGATTAATGATGGCCATTGCAAGGAAAATCCAAGAAACTAACTACTATGATAGATGAGGATTGATATATTTAGGATAAAAAGACACTTGGAAGTATCCATTTATGCCTAATGCAATTAGTGGCATTTAATATTATGAAAGCTAAGACGACTGAAGTGTTGATGCAAACCCTAGCAAAGTTGTATGAAAAGTCCTCCACTTCAAATAAGGTATTTCTTATGAATCATTTATTAATATGAAGATGTCAGAAGGTGGATATGTTGTTGATCATTTAAATGAGTTTAATACAGTTACTGATCAATTATCCTTTGTAAATGTCAATTTTGATGATGAAATTAGCGCTCTCTTGATATTGTGTTCTTTGTCTGAAAGCTTGGATACTTTGGTAATGACTTTAAGTAATTCTATTTCTGGTTCTAATACCCTAAAATATGATGATGTTATTGGTGTTATTCTAAGTGCAAAAACCCGTAGGAAAAGCTCAGGTGGCTCTACATCAAGAAGTGTCTTGAACACACAAAGAAAAGGCATAACGAATAAGAGAGTAAACAATTCTAGAAATCATGGAAAATCAAAGGGAAAGAGGTCTCAATCTAGGGAACAAAGCGATTGTTGGCACTGTGGGAAACAAGGGTATAAGAAGAAAGATTGCTGGACTTAAAAGAACAATAAAGGAGACAAACAAGAAGGAAACAAGGAGGCAAATGTGGTAAGTAAAAAATCTAAAGAGGATGCTTTACTTCTTTTCTTAGAAAATGTTGATGAATCATGGGTTTTAGATTCATGGGCTTCATTCCATGATTCTTCTCATAGAGGTTATTTTCTTGATTATGTCTAAGGGGATTTTGGGCTAGTTTATTTGGGAGATAATGACCTCTATCAGATTGTTGGAAAGAGGAAAATTAAGATTAATTTGTAGAGTAAGAATCATTGACTAGTACAAGAGGTAAGACTCATTCCAAGACTAAGTATAAATTTTAATTTTAGCAAGACATCTAGGTGATGAGAGTTGCACAATCACTTTTAATGATAACAATTGGAAGGTTCCAAAAAGTTCCTTAGTAGTAGAAAGATGTGTGAAAGTAGGCACCTTATATTTTTGTACATATCATATTGTTCCTTCTACTTTAATTGTTTCATCAAAAAATGAACATTTAATAACAATTGCTAAAAGTTGAGCAAGGAGAACAAACAATTGTTGTAGAATATGAAACAACACTATGACACAACAGACTTGGGCACATGAGTGAGAACTATATGAAATTACTTCATTTAAAGAAAGTTTTACTAGGTTTGAAATGTGTCAATATGAGTTTTTGTGAAAGTTGTGTAAGGAAAGCAATAAAGAATGGGTTTTGTGAATGATGTAAGAGCATCTTGCATCACAAAATAAAAGGAGGTGTGATAAAAAAAAATTCTTATAAAATGGAGGAGAGAGAAAGTGACAAAAATTAGAGGAAAAATATTTTTAAAAAAAATAGAAGATGGAAAAATGGAGAGAAAATACTTTTTTCATTTACTGTGGTGCATGGGTGACATAAAAAGAAAAATTAGAAAAATGGTTTTCATTTCATTTATCAAGGTGTGTAGGTGGCATCTTAGAATTTTGTGGAAAGTTTTTTAAATCTTGCATTTAATATTTGTTGTGATCCACAAAGGCAATGCAATTTTCTAATTGGTCACATGGTGGTGCTTAGTTGTATTTGGGTGGGAATTAAATATTTGTTGTAAGGTAGTTGCATTTACCTTTTATTCCACATTGGTTGTGTTTGTAAGATCTTGGGTGTTAAGGGGCTTGTCCCTTTAGTGAAATGGTGGGGCTTCTTTCCTGTAGGGCCTACAACCAAGGTTCAAGTCCCCACAAGGCCATTCTCTACTGTGGATCTTAATTGAGAATGTTTTTCCATTGACCGTTGGTGAAATAGTGGGGCTTCTTGCTTGTAGTGCTTACAACCAAGGGTTAATAAAAAATTAGGGCTTGTCCCTTTGATGAAATGGTGGGGGGCTTCTTGCTTGTAGGGCCTACAACTAAGGTTCAAGTCCCCACAGGGCCATTCTCTACTGTGGATCTTAATTGAGAATGTTTTTCAATTGACCCTTGGTGAAATAGTGGGGCTTCTTGCCTATAGTGCTTACAACCAAGGGTTAATAAAATTTTGGGGCTTGTCCCTTTGATGAAATGGTGGGGCTTCTTACCTGTAGGGCCTACAACTAAGGTTCAAGTCCCCACAGGGCCATTCTCTACTGTGGATCTTAATTGAGAATGTTTTTCAATTGACCCTTGGTGAAATAGTGGGGCTTCTTGCCTGTAGTGCTTACAACCAAGGATTAATAAAATTTTGGGGCTTGTCCCTTTGGTGAAATGGTGGGACTTCTTGCTTGTAGGGCCTACAACCAAGGTTCAAGTCCCCACAGGACCATTCTCTACTGTGGATCTTAATTGAGAATATTTTTCCATTGACCCTTGGTAAAATAGTGGGGCTTCTTTCCTGTAGTGCTTACAACCAAGGGTTAATAAAATTTAATGGCTTGTCCCTTTGGTGAAATGGTGGCGCTTCTTGCCTGTAGGGCCTACAACCAAGGTTCAAGTCCCCACAGGGCCATTCTCTACTGTGGATCTTAATTGAGAATGTTTTTCCATTGACCCTTGGTGAAATAGTGGGGCCTCTTTCTTGTAGTGCTTACAACCAAGGGTTCGTAAATTTTTTAACTAGACATTTTTTTGGAGTATCAGCAAAATTTGAAATGATGCTCCCGCTCGCATCACAGAAGCTCCCACTCGCATTGTCGCTGAAGCTCCCTGCGCAAAATGAGGATGGGCCCGTTTTGCCTGCGATGCTTCCTAGCCCTGGCCCTGTTGACTCTGCATTGTTTTCTGGGTTGCGCGACTATCCTCTGGTTGTTCCTGCTAGGTCGACGGCTGAGACTCGTGGTTCCACCTTATCCTATGCGGATGTTGCTGCCTATGAGGCAACTTTAGGTGGTCGAAATGTGAGGTCAGATTCCCAAGGTAGCTTTGGGGGTCCGAAGGTGCATTTGGGGTCCAAGGATTCTGTGCCAGTTGCTGTTGGCAACTCGCTGATTCTGGAGTTAGATCCATCCATTGTTGAGGATATTTCTGAATAGTTGGATGATTTCTCCTCTTCAGCCGCTATATTCCACTTCAAGGGTTTTTGGCCCTCACTTTTGGACTTGCATGCTTGGATTGGTCATGTATGGGAACCCTTTATTTCTGGCATAGCTCAGATTTACTGATGAAGGTACGGCTCTGATACCACTGACGAAGGTACACTCCGATACCATTGACAAAGGGCCACACCACCCTTACCAACTCATGACAAAGAATGCAACAAGATCTCTCAAGATCCAATCCAAACCCAAGCTAGCCCAGATCCACACTCTGGTAGAAACCTCTGAGATCTCAACTTGTGCTCGCAAGCCACCAAGCAACCTCCTTGTTTCTAAACCGCAGTCACTAGCTCTTCTCCAACTTTATCCAAGATCCAAGTGTAAACTGCCTCACATTCGGCGCTCTGTCTACACTCACAACTCCATCACAATCCTATTGTAAACTGCCTCACATTCGGCGCTCTGTCCACAGACTCAGGAAAAATCACTCTTCACTTTCTCCTCTTTCTCTTTCACACCTTGAAGCCTTCACCTTCCGAAGCTTCCACTTCTCGATCTTCTCCTTCTCAAGCTACTCCTTGAGCTTCTATTCCTCAAGCTTCTCCTTGAGCTTGATTTAGAAATGCTCATATGCCTTGCTTAAATAGGCACTTACCACTCGATGCATGACTTATCCACAACCTTCTAGAATTCCTCCACAACCTTCTACAAGTTCCAAAACTTTCTACAATATTCATAACTTTCTAGAATTCTTTCCACACACCTCGATAAATGGAATGACAACCATTTATTTTTTATTTTTTCTATTATGCCACCTATGCACCTCGAAAATAAAAATCCTCTTTTCCTTTCTTTTCTCCTTTTTCCCCTTTTTTATTTTTAAAAATTATTTCTCCTCTAATTTTCGTCACTTTCTCTCTCCTCCACAAATTTTTTTTTTTTCCATTTTTTTTTTTTTTTCAATAATTTTCCCATGCAAGATGCTCCTGCATCATTTACCCTGTTGCCAGGGTTTTTTCATTGTGAAGTTTGATTCTATTGAAGACAGAAATGCTATTCTTCGTCGGGTTTTCTCTTGGGGTGAGAAATTTCCCTTAATGGCTAAACCCTAGTTCAAGGACTTTGACTCGTAGACAGAAACCTTTAACAAGGTCCCTCTGTGGGTCAGATTACTGAATCTTCCCCTTCACCTTTGGTGGAGGCTATGGGGGAGGCCCTTGGGGACTTTTTGCTTGTGGATACTGCTTCTTCAAATGTGTATCACACCACTTTTTCTCAAATCCTTGTTGAGGTTGACATCTCCAAGGGTCTCCTAGCAAAGATTTTTTTGGCTTCTCTAATTGGATCTTGGGTCCAGAGTCTTGATTATGAAGGAATCCCTTTCCGTTGTAGGAAGTGCCATATGACGGGTCACCTTGCTGCTCGTTGCTCCTCTAAGAAATCTAGACTTAAAAAGTCTCCTTCTTGGTGGAAGAATGCTTCGGATGATCACTACACTATGCGCAAAAACCCATCCGTTGGGGATGGTGACTCTTCTCTGGTCTCTCAGGTGGCTACCACACCTGCTATCCTAGATGGCTCTCTTGCGGTGTTGGTGCCCTCCTTTGTTCCACCCTTGTTTGCGGATGCTTCCTCTGTTGATGCTTCTTCAGTGGAGGCAAAATTTGTTCTTCCAAATCCCTTTCTCGCCCTGGTTCTGGATGTTCCTCCTGGTCCTGTTGGGGGCTAAGACACTGTTCTTGCTCCTGCCCTTGCCCCTATTTTGGACTTTCCTCCTGGATTAGTGGGTGGCCTGCTGGCTTTGGGCTCTTCTAGGGAGTTTGTTGTTTTATCGGTTTCCCCTGGGCATTCTGCTTCTTCAAGGGATTGGATTGTTGAGGCAGCCAAGGTGGAGGATGGTTGGACTGTGGTAAAAAGAAATAAATCTAGGCCCTCTGCTCCTCCTTTATAAATGTATCTTCGATTATGCAAGGGAGGCTCTAATTCAAAGGGCAAAACGTGATGTATCTAGCCCTGCCTCTTTGCCGGATCTTTTTTTTTCGTTGGTGATAGGTTTTTTTGTCACCTTAGTTACCCTTAGTTTTGGGGGTGACCAGTTCTGAGTTTGTTTGTTGTAACTTTGGTCTATGCGCTCATTGAAAATCCTTAGTCTTGTATAGGGTTTCAGGCACCCTTCAAAACTTGTTTATCTTATCAAAAACATCTTGGGTGTTAAGTGCCTATTTAAGCAAGGCATATGAGTGTTTTTAATCAAACTCTCATGGTGTGATCTCTTCTTATATAGAAGCTTGGAGAAAAGGACGAAGTAGAGGAGCAAAATTTGAGGAGAGCTAGTAGCTACAACTTGAGAAATAAGGAGATTGCTTGGTGGCTTGTGAGCACAAGTTTAGATTTTCCTTGGAGGTTTCTATTAGAGTTTGGATTTGAACTAGCTAGGGTTTGGATTGGATCTACCAGGAAGGCCTTACAACCCGTCACATTTCACGTAATCAATTATTTTATGAAAAAAAAGTTGTATTTGGTATCAGATTTTATTTCTTGTGTTGTGTTTCCATTGTGTGTTTATTTGCTGGGGGCTAGGACATCTGCTTTGGATATTCTCCTACCTTGCACTACATCAAGTGGTATTGGAGTGAAGGTTTTCTTGAGTGTGTGGACAAATTGCCAATGTTGAGGCAGTTTGCACAATGACCTGGGGTGAAGATTATCTGATCATGATTGGATCTGATCGATCTTGTGGTGGATTGTTCCTTCTGAGTCCTAGATATCTTTGTTGTGAGGTGATAGATCATGGTTCTAAATTACAATTGTAGAGGACCTGCAGATGGATTGATGGTTGTGAATATGGAAATTTGATCTTATTGACTAAAAGTTTGATCTAGTTGGTGATTGTTAAGATCATGGATTTTTTGCAAAGGGTTTGCAAAGATCTCGGAAGATGCCTTCGAGAAGATTGGACCTTGGGATGATCACAGATCCCAGTGATGTGTTGGAGAAGAAGATTTCAAAGATCTCTACTCGGTTGGAATCTAGTTTTCCTGATCGAATTAAGGAAGGAATAGTTGAGTTTCACAAAAATTTATGGAGCTAGAGTCTACCAATTTGGAAGAAAGTGGTCTGGTATGTTAAGAAGATTGTGCAAATAAGAAGACAATTTACTGTTAAGGAAGAGGTAAATGATGACTTTGCTAAAGTTGAAGAGGTATGTATGGTTGGTTTTATTGATTAGTTTGTGGAATCTGATATGAAACCTACATAACAACTTGCAATTGTTGCTGAGATACTTGGGCTTATAGAAGAGATTTCTAACCTTGTTGAGACTGGAAAGGAGATTTCCTTTCATGATTATTTGGTTGGATTTGACTTAAAAATTGCAAAGAATCTTATTGTCGATGATGAGATTGTTGATTATGGGGCTTTACATATGGATGAGGATTTCCATATGGTTGCTGATATGGATCTGTATTCATATGTTCCTGGTGAGATGATTGAGGATGTACCGGTTACTACTAATATGGTTGATATGGATGTTGCTACTAATACAGAGTTGGATGTTGTTGATGTGGTTGAGGATCTACATGATACTGTGGATCTATGTGTTCTTGATTTACTTAAGTTACAGGGATTGTCGGCGAAGCATTATGTTCAGTTTGTTCTTGGGAGTGAGCATGTTGATTGGGTTGCTAAGATTCATTCAATTCAAATGTTTGTATGGATGAAGTTGAGATGATTGGTGTACAGATTTGTTCTTTTGTCTAGGATGGATTGGTAACCTTTGGTGAAGATGACACTAGTACATTTGGGCTCATTTTTCGATCATTATTGGTCAAAATTTGGACTAACCAATTGGTCAAAATTTTTCTCGTCAAAATTTTGACCAATTGACTGGTTGGTCAAAAACTTTCAAAATTGTTGGCACAATTTCTGCTAAGCATTGGTCAAAATTTTGACCAATGCTGGTAGAAAACTGCATAGCATTGGTCAAAATTTTTACCAATGGTTGGTGGAAAACTGCCAAACATTGGTCGAAATTTCAACCAATGCTTGGTAGAAAACTGCCAAGCATTGGTTAGTCGAATTTTTTTTGAGGCATTCCATAAAACAGTTCACATGCCTTGCCTATGATTTGACATTTTGCATGCATCCTGCACTCTCTCATCCCGCTGATGATGGATTACAGAGAGTGATCTGAAACGATGATGCTAAAAACACACACACAATCAAATCCAAAACGAACTTGCATTACAGATGGATTGGGGAAATCTGATATTGTTAATTTTGCATGCATGTCTACCGGGACAATCACAACTTAAACATATATATAATAGATTTTGATCTATTATATATATGTTTAAGTTGTGATTGTCCCGGTAGACATGCATGCAAAATTAACAATATCAGATTTCCCGAATCCATTTGTAATGCAAGTTTGTTTTTGATTTGATTGTGTGTGTGTTTTTAGCATCATCGTTTCATATCACTCTCTGTAATCCATCATCAGCGGGATGAGAGAGTGCAGGATGCATGCAAAATGTCAAATCATTGGTAAGGCATGTGAACTGTTTTATAGAATGCTTAAAGAAATGTCATAAACTATATATATAATTCACTCTGATTATTGTCATAAACTATATTAAGAAAATCAAAATAAATAGAATAAATGCATCATGTGAATTATGAATAGCAAAGGAAATGAATTTGTTTAGATACTATCAAACTTCATAGCCGAAGTAAGGTATATATGTTGTAGTCTTATAGATAATATAACAATAGACATCTATTTTATTTTGACAGTTCAACAAAATTGAGAAAACAATGATACAAGAACATGAATCTCAACAGATCTCAGTAAGCTAGCAGTGCCATGCCTAACTAATACCACATAGCATGATGCAATTAAAAGCTAATATGCACTTCAAATCTAATCCAGACAACATAAGCTACAACAAAAAAATTATCACATTAAAAAACTTCAGATATATGTAAATTAGTTGTTTATTAAATGCTTCATTTGTTTTTATTACCATAGATATTTTTCTTTTATGCTTTACGTATTTCATTAGCCTAGATATTCTATTTTATGCAAGTGTTTTATTTTCCCTTACAAAGAAATTCACATACATGTCAAAATGAATGTGTGTGTGTAATTGTAAGGATGAAAATTAAATACTTTTGCATCTCCATTTTGACCTCAGTTTGATTGTGTGTCTCTATTTAGTGTATATGTGGGTGTATATGCTTGCAAAATGGAAGCATAGATAAGTCATGTGAACTATTTGACAGGATGCCTCAACGTAATGTGGTCATCAAAAGCCATGGTTGTTGGACATGCACAAAATAGATATATTGAGAGAATATATTTGTTTAAGTTGCAACTACCTTGGTAGACATGCATGTAAAATGTGGAATCATAGGGAAGGTGTTTGAACTGTTTTATTAACTGCCTCCATGAAATGTCATCTAATGGCAAGCCAATATTGTAGGATATGCATATTGATTTGTTGAATATATCTGCACACATACATAAACACACACATGTATGCACATATGTGTGTGTATATTTATATCAAAGAAAATGAATTAAATATATGTGCTTTGCCAACATCTCTCATCTGTGCCAAAATGGAACCTTTGAAATGGGTTATAGACATCTCTCAAAGCATAAATGATAGATAACTATTGTTGGATGTTGTTTCCATTAGCTTGGTAGACATGCATGCAAAATGTGGAATCATAGTTTGCCTCTGCATAGTATAGCATGGTATAGTTAGTACTGTTACTACTACTACCACTACTACTGACTGACCTAGCTTCCTGCTACTCCTGCTGGTAACTAAATTATTGTATGTAAGCCACTTCTACTACACAGTGTATACAAGACCCTTCCTTTTCCTTTTCCCTTTCTTCCTTCTCCACTAAAAAAGATCACTGCAGAAACATAGATCACAAGGGCACAACAAAAGACAAAATATATATCCACTCTTGAATCATAAAGGGAAAAACTAGGTGGCGGCATAAGTTATGACACAATCAATCAAAATTTAATGACTTTTAATTCCTGTTCCATTCCCCCAACTCAACAAAAGCTTCCATTGTGTAGCCCCATAGTTTCTCTTTATCATTGATTTGTGTGTATGCAAAAAGGAGAGGTAGAAGAACCTGTAGTCAAAACAACACATCAAATCCATGTACAACAATGAACTACACTATTCAGTGCCTGGTCATTCATGACTTTATATTCTTACCTAGCTTGGAAAAATCCCAACTATTTCTCATCAAATTCAACCTAGCTTTGTACATCAAAACCTCACAAACCAGGAAAACAAAAACCATAATTAGTGTTAGCAGATATACTAAATGAATATTTGAATGCCATGAGAATGTTGTATAGTTGGGGCAGGGGGTTGCAATTGTGCTGCAACTTAGTGCTAACAAGAAGTCAATACCAAAAAGATTGGTGCCACAAATTGTGCTGCTCAAATGTGACAAGGGTTACAGTGTTCTTAGGGTGTAATTGATGGTGTTTTTGCACATATTTTTTACGGTTGCAAGCAATTTCATTTTCAAATAAAATCAAGTTTCAAACAATTTCATTTTCAAATCACATAAACTTGAAGCAATGCACATCCTTACCTAGGTAGTGTAGATCATATGTGGGCTTGTAGTGTTGATGTTGCTGGCAGAGATTGTGGAATTTAGCTTTGCATAAATTGGAAGAATGTTGGTAGAGATTGTGGAATTCAGCTTCGCATAAACTGAAAGAATGTTGGCAGAGATTGTGGAATTAAACTTCACATCTACCAATTGCATTTGCTTGAATATAATTATAAACACAAAAACTCTATATATATGTTTGCATACATATATGTATATATTTATGTGTGTATGTATGCATGTATGGATACATAGATGCAACACACATGCCCATATAAATCTACATACGTACATGCGATTGTAGTGCATGCATGTATCCACATATATATCCCAATTTGTGCATATCCTACAATTATGGAATGCTATAAAACCATATTTCTTTGAGGCATTCCATTAAAAATGGTATACATCCATGTACACACATAGCTATATACATACATATAGATATTATATATGTAAATACATAAAAAAACATGCATACATACACACACACACATGCCATGTGTATTCTTCCACAACTTGCATACATGTCCACTAGGCTAGTGGCAGCTGCAACATGCAACAAAATCTTTATTATTTATGCTTTGAGGGACATCCATACTCAAACTAAAGCTCAAATTTTGGCACAAATAGCTAGGATGCTGCCAAATGTTGTGAAATATTTAGATTTCCCAACTCATTTTCTCCAATATAAATCTAACTTGGTTGCATGGGTACACATACTCAAGTATTGGTACATGTACCCCAATTACCAAGTACTCATTGGAGAGCATCGTAGCTAAGGACCTTAATTAAGATTTCTGATTTTGTTTCAATTTCTTCTTTTCACATCAACTTGTTGTTTATCAAGCTTAATTCAATACATAATCAGTTTGAAATTTTGATACAATATTGATTAACAGAAAATTCTATTACTCGTAGAACTTGTAGAGTGCAAGTACCCAAGTATCCATGCACAATCACTAGGTACAAGTACCCCAAGTACCAAGTACTCATAGGAGAGTATCATATCTAAGGACCTTGATTAAGATTTTTGATTTTGTTTCAGTTTTTTGTTTTCGAATCAACCTATTGTTTATCAAGCTTAATTCAATACGTAATCAGTTTGAAACATTGATACAATACTGATTAACAGTAAACTTTATCACTCGTAGAACTCATAAAGTGCGAGGTGGTCTACAAGTGTCATTTTAAAACATTTGGTGTTCATCCCATTTTCACAAATGCATGTTTGCCTATATATATGTTTGTCCACATTGACAATCCAAACAATTGCCTAGGGATCTACAAGGTGAAATGTAAGGAAAGACAACATATGTCCACTATGAACTCTGACAAGCACAACAGTATAAGAAAAATTGGATACCGTTGCTTGGCACTCCTCCATGACAGCTTTTCCAACTTTTGCTTCTAGCTCACAAGCCTTCCTCCATCTGGTTATGTCTTCTTCTGCCACTGTAATATCCTTCATGAGACCTTCAACCTTTCAAGATGACAAAGTGGATCAATTAATCATTTGTTCCTAATGAAACCTATCCCTACAAACTTCATAAATAAACATCTACCACCATATAAATTGAAGATTAAAATGAAAACATTGATATTTTTTCATTTCTTTTAAAACTAGCATATGAATACACAGAATATCCAAAAGTGTTATTACATTTCCTGTTAGTGCAATTTCCCTCTCTTCAAGTTCTTTAACATGTAACTTATTTTTTGCCAGATCTTGAGCTTGGCTTGTTGAAAGTTCTTTTAAATGGTCAACTTCTTCTTTAAAACATGACAACAAAATGAAATTGAAGTGAAATGTTTAGCAACTAAAGAATGATATATAACTTCAAGAATGTGTAAGATCCCTTACTCCAACAAAGAATATATTTCAAGTGTGACATATATTGCTTAGGTTCAATTTCACAAGCTACACAAATATACATAAAAACAAAGCAAGCATAAAATTAGTTAGTGAGAATACATATTATGATTTTGCAAAGATGTTCACCATTATGAGATGCCTTTGTTGTCAAAACACATACCTTGATGCTTCCAAAGAATGCCACAATTTTGTTATCTTATGTCCCATAGTTTTTACTATATTCTCCATGGAAGAAGCCTGGGTTGAAAAATAAAAAATAGAGTATTAAGTCCATGTTTTCCTGCATATACTTTCCTGCCAAATAAACTGATAAGATTGACATTTAATACTATATTTATGTGAGCATACTAATAGAAGGAAGAGTGATGAGATAACAGAAGCTATCAACATGCTTAATCTTAACTCCCACATTGTCATTTTTGAACTAAAACATAGATAATAAAAATGGTTATTCCTAAGACATAATAATTTAGTTCAGGAATGTCACACCTCGCCATGAAGGATATCAATGCCTTAGAAAAATTAAAGACTTCACCATTTTCCCAAGTAGAGTGATTAGAAAGCATTATGAATGAACAACAAAGAGTGATGGGCTTAATGATAAACAACAATCAGACTATTAAACAATGAAGCAATCTTAATCAAAGAAAACTTAAAAGGAACTAAATTCTTTTAAAACAAAAATCCATAAAGATGTGTCAATACATTGTGACAATTAATAAAGATGCATCAAGGAGGGGACCCAACCCCTCACAAAAGGGCAACCATCCCAAAGGTCACACATCTTGAGGAAAATGAGAAGATATAAAGCCAGGACAGGATAGGAGAGAAAAATGGCATGGAAGATCATAAATAGAGATTTAATACATATAGAAATCAATTAAAAGAAGTGGATCCACATTTGTTATATCAAGAAAATATTGGGGAGAATAACATCCAAAGGTTTGAACATCTCGATACTCATCCAAATCAGGTAGAGATCATTATGAACTGAACATACAACACAAAGGATCAGACTGGAAGAAGTCATCTCTAGAAATATTATTACAAAATTATTCTCAAAGGGGCATTGAACATCATAAGAAAGTAGATGATATTAAACAAACCAATTGATAGATTGAACCATTTAGTAATAAGCATTCATTCAAAGGAGTGGCAATAGCATTGAAGAACGAAATAGTATCAAATTAGATCTATCTGTATCACACTAACAGACTAAAAGGCATGAATTAGGACAGTTCCGGAAAGGGGACATCACATGGAATAACAAAGACTTGGTAAAGCTTTTACAAAACCACCCATATATGGTTTGCATTTCATTCCAATTTTGAAGCTCAATGTTGGAATTTAGTCATCTTTTAACAATTTGTTTTGTTCACCATCATTTCATTTTGTGTCTCAGGTGGCATTCATATAAAGTAGACCTGGTCATTCTTGAAAAAAGAAGAAAGTTTTCATAAGTATGCCTGTATGCCTGTCCATGTTAAAATAATAAAAAATGTTTAGCAATTTCCAACGTTGAACTTTACCAATCAGGCCAACGTACAATATTTCAGGACCATGCTGAGAACTCTAGCATTCAAGTATTGAATTTATATCAACTAGCAAAGCATCAAGAGAAAAAGCATAGAGTGTATATGTTGAATTAATCCTTGCGCCTTCAACAGATTTCCAAGGTTGATGTGTGCATCAACCTGTATAGTGTACCAAGAAAAATCACAACCACCGAATTTAGGCAAGTCTTGAAGTACATACAAAATGTACAATTTCAATGAGAGAGAGGCTTACAAGATGAGGATTTAGATGAAGAGCTTGACAACAACACTCTGCAGCTTCACTCAACCTTCCTTTTTGCATGTATGCATTGGCTGGATTGGACCATGCATCATAGAAGTTTGGTCGTAACTTCAAAACAAAATTGGAAAAATATAAATTAAAAAATATGTAAATAGAAGATGAGGAAAATATTGAGACTTGATCAACTAGCCACCAAACAACATAAGTAAAGCAAATGCATATCCCAATAAGCTAAAAAATAAGAATTCCTTCTAAGGTCCAACATTTGTAAAGAACACACTAAATAGACCTTCCTACATGTTACGTGGTGTGTGTTCAATGGGACACATGTAAAATGACCTTCAAAAACATATTTACCTTCAAATGAGCACTAATCTTGACCTTCATAACAGAAGAGCAAGTCATTGCACACAATTTAGATCAATTGTCAATGTTGATGAAACCCACAAGGTTCCACTTTTTGATATAATAGAGTTTAGCACTAAGTGGTACATTTAGATTTTGTGTATTATTGAAGTGAAACTTGACATTTTCCACCATAGGTAGATTACTTTTGTGGATCAGAATGATTTTCAGAGTGTTTTTATCTCAAAAAACAACTTTTGTTCTTAACAAATCCAAATATACCAAATGCAACAAAAAGATAAGGCCGACCATAAATTTTAAGATGCTCGCCTTTGAACAAGATGGAGTAATAGGCATTTCATTGCTAGGTGGAGATTTCTAAGCTAAATATGTCTCAGAAGTGGACCCCAAAACACACACACACAGAGGTCCAAATGGCGAAGGCCTCCTTCCAAGCAGAGAAGAGGTGGTATTACATTTGAAGCAAATATTAAAACCTATCTTACCCCACTTAATGATATTTTTAGAAATGACCATCTTAGTCTATTAGACAAACTACTAAAATATTTTAAAATTAGGATTAATACTCAAATTCCATATGCTATATAAGTAGCAATCAAAAGATTCTCCAATCTGCAGGGAATGAGTACTAGCCTTGACATAATAGCAACCTCAGGAACTAATGTCACTCCACATTAAATTGTTAGCATTACAAGGAGAAATAGAAAGGATACCAAATAACCAACATATGAGATAATTAAACTAAGTGAAAATCCACAATTGAAGAACCTTGAAGACATTTATTGATCTTACTTTGTAAGAATAGAATAAGAAGTGACCTTATTTAAGAGATGATTGTTTGGAATAAAACTCACATCAACAATATGCAACCTACCCTACCCATTGTTTCTTCACAATCTAAAGAACACACCTCTTTCACCAAACAAAATCACTTGCTAGCTCATTCCTCACATCTTGATGATTACTCCTTTTTGTGTGAGGTTCATACACAACATTGGGTCGTTGCAATATTCCAAAATAAATAGAAGTCTCCAAAATTTG
The DNA here is from genome assembly GCA_028749045.1 of Cupressus sempervirens. Lineage (NCBI taxonomy): Eukaryota > Viridiplantae > Streptophyta > Pinopsida > Cupressales > Cupressaceae > Cupressus > Cupressus sempervirens. The sequence continues at coordinate 141,247,863 of CM053793.1, forward strand.
GTGATGACATGAATATTGTTCATGATATGTAGGAATTAAATTCTCCTCTGCTCATAATCTTCAAGGAAAATAACAAGAGTTTTGAAATGCAGATAGATAGTTCATCACACCAGCTAGACCACACTGTGCAGGGCATTACTCCCTTGCTGTAGCCTTTGTTACCCAACTTTTATTTAAAAATACCATCCACAGTGCTATTTCAGTAGGTAATACTCAATCTTGTGTGCCCATTATGAATCCCACTGGGAAAACCTCACTACAAATATACAAGTAGCCTCGTTAATTTGGGGTAGAGTTTTGCAAATGTCATTTCATTTCATTCGCTCTTTAATATTTACAAATCAAGGCTTTGGAGGTGATCAATGTCCAAAACATTATACATGACTTACGCTCTATGACATCTAGCTTTTCTATTTTATTTAGCTATTATTTTGAAGGTAATGAGTCTTACTTCCCCTGTGGTGCTTAACAGACTTTCCTGTCCAAATAGTTCTCCTTTTTCTTCAAAACATAGGATTTTATGTACTAGGGCTCAAGTACTTACAACTTTGACATTGATGAGATAGTCTTTCCCAAGTAACCTTCATCTAGGTATCTAGCAGATAGGAGACAAAGTGCTAACATTTGCAGCATAATGTCACATTTTTCCAATAAAAAGACCTACAGGGAAACGACAAGCTCTAGAGCTCTTCCATACACTAACCCCCCATACTCTTGTGTGTGAAGAGCGCAACTAAATTTAAATTAGGCCATTTAATGGAGAACAAAGATCACATTAACCAAAAGTGCAAATACTTCGTAAGTGAACCAATCAATAGTTCATGAATGGTTACATTTAGTGCTGAGTAAAAGATCAACAAACACCATAGGCTTCTGCCACATTGAGATTTGGCTTAATTAATTCTTAATAATTTAGTTCATAAGAGCTAGTAGATTTCCACAATCCATAAGATCTGCCAATTTAGTTTGTGGATTTGATCGTGTAAGTTTTTTACATCAACCTTATGGATCACACACTATGATCCATCATCACTTTCTCCTCTGCTTTCATTCTTTCATCCTGCTGATGAATCACACGGGGTGATCTGAAATATTGATGTAAAAAAAACTTACACAATCAAATCCAGAAACTACATTGACAGAATTTAGTTCATTATTTTCCTATGAATATGGTCAAACTTGTAAGTTGAACTCTTCTTTATTCCACCCCTCAGACTAATATCTGCACATCATTGGGTTTGATGTTTGGATTTTCATATTATAATTTAAAAGTTTTACAACATTTTTTAATACCATTTGTTAAACTTCTATGATTTATCAAGAAAACCTAACAATAATTAGGTCATCACGGATCATTAGCATAGCATAGGGAACTGATACAGGTGGACGATATTTTGACAAGATAAAATGAGTGTATAGCATCTAAACTGATTACCCAATGACCAAATAGAAATTTAATTATAACAACATAACAACCATGAGATGCCACAGGCAAAACCCTAAATTTTAGAAGCCATATCCAGGAGGCATTCACAGTGAATTTCAGCTTAGACCATTGCATTAGCATACAAACACAATAACACTTTCCAACAAACTAATCAAGAATCAATACTAAGAGTGTCTTTCTCAATGATAAACAAACTAATTTAAAAAAAATCATAAACTCAAAACGTGTGAATATACAAGGATGCCAATTAATTACCATCAAATCAATAAAACAGCAAGAAGAACATAAATAGTGTCAAATTGTATGCAGAAATATCAGATATTTGAGGAAGAGCCCTAGGTTAAAACTTCCAAAATAATTCACTAAATGTTGAAACTGGGTAAGAAACCACATCCAACTTGTTGCATGTGGCATCTCCCAATGGAAGAAACATGATAAAGTGTTCAAATGGGGTAAAATGTCACATCCGATTTGTTGTGTGTGGTATACCTCAATAGGCAAGGTTGGGTGGATGTCCATGGTGATTTGATGGAAGGGATGTCCCTTTGTCACAATATCTAAGACCAAGGTCTAACTGCAAAGAGTATTTGCTAATCACAACTTATAAATTTAGTTGATTATGGCAGAATTTTGGTTCTACTTCTCACTGTATGAGAAACTGTCTTTATGGATGGGAAATCAATACATGTCAAAGAATCCATATATGTGTGAAATAGCCACACCACATATAACTCATTATTGTATATATATAGAGATTAATAAAAAACCATGTCAATCTAATAGTCAACTCAATCAAATTTTTACAATAGCAAGGTTTGTTGGGACTAAGAGAGAAAATTGTCAAATCAACAAGCTAGTTGTCTTTGCTAGAACAAATATCGAGGGATGAGGTACAATACTTAAAGGAACCCAAAATTATATGCATGTCCATGTATTGACTCTAAAAAAAAATTATTATGTGCGTATACATACTAATACCGACCAATACAACTGTAATAAGTAAACCACAACTAAGAATGCTAATAGCCAAACTAAAAGCCACTTCATGTTGCTAGGAATTGAAATATTTGGGAATGAGGAAGCATTTGTACAGAAACCTAAATTCATGATCTATCTATGTATTGATGCATGCACACATATTTCTATGTATATAGAAGCACATCAAGGATAACATTTCCCAAATTGAATAGCCTATCAGTTTTGGCAGAACATCAAAAATCAAGGGATGAGGACAATCCCAAAGGAAACCCAAAATCAAAACATGCTCCCAATCATCAACCTTCAAATAAAATAACCACCACACATCTATATATCAGCAATAGAAAAACTAAAATGTCCAATAAGATAAGTACACTAAGACCAGAATACAAGTACCAAATTATACATTCACTTGGCTATAATTTTGATATCAAGAGAAGAGACACGATCCTTATTGATGTTAGATTAGGTGAAAAACTAATCTCCCAAGAACACCTGCATGCATAACCCTGTCACATGGATGAAGCAAAGAACAGAGGCAAGGAAAAATCAAGGAGGCCAAAAAGCCAGATCCATCTTATGGACATGCAAAGAGCAATATCTCATATAATCCAATAAGTGAATGTTTAAAATACAAAGAGGTGAATCCTTATAAAGGAATCATGAAACCCGAAAAGGGAAACTAAAGCCTAAAAAAGTTAGGGTTGCACAATATAATTAATAAAATATTAATTATATGCACCTACAAGATAGCTTAAGAAAACTAGAGTAATAGGCAACTTAATTAATTAAATCAAAGTGATTTAATTAATAAGTTAGAACAAATAATTACTCTAACAATTGATGCATGCATAATGCACACATCTTTATACGGATTTATGTGCACATTAAGAATTTAAAGACCAAAGTTAACAAACAATAGACTGTGATATTGCTATCAGGATTTAACTATATAGTTTTTGAGTCAAACTCATTGAGGAACCTCTATAGTTAAGTACGCTTGAGCTAGAGTAGTACTGGGATGGGTGACCTCCCAGAAGTCCTAGTGCTTCACCTCTATGAGCATTACCTATATCCAATGAGTGCTAAGTGTTCCATTTATTCTCATGAGAGATGGAATCCTGTGAATCACTACTCATGAAACATGGGTCAATGAGTTTGACTCAAAAACTACACAGTTAAATCCTAAAAGCAAAATCACAAATTTGACTTACTATGGAAAATATCTCATACTTATCAAACAATAGGTTGCATGGTCTACCACAACATCAAATATCAAGGGATAAAGACAATCCTAATGGAATTTAAATCAACACAATCAACCTGTTAGCAAGCTATTGAGATAATAATCATCCCATTGATACATATATCAGCAACTGGTATGTTACAATTGCCAATAAAATAAATACAATAGGAATATATATACATTGAAACTAGAATGTCAAATACCTATATTAAGAATTCAGTTTTCCAGAACTATGATATTAGAGGATGAGACACAATCCTTACATAAACCAAATCGATGTTATTGATGGATACACACAAATTACAATTATCACCCAACATCCACACACAAAGAATTCCAATACCCAAAGTATAGGGCCAGTTGCATTTTAGACAACTACAAATATCTGTGGATGAGGGACAATCCTACAGAAATCCAGTTGGATGCATACAACCATGCATTGATGCCTACCCACAATAGTTCCCACACACATGCATATATCAATAACCAATCAATTAATCAAATCAGTAGAGTGAAAATAATTTCATGAAGTCTAAGAATTTAAATACCTAAACAAACAAGCCAGCCGACTGCTAGAACATCAAATGATACAAGGAAAAATCCTTACAAAAACCCCAAGTCTATGGATACATCCATATACATATACACACAATAATTGGACCCATTTGCACACACATAAAAATCAAAAATCAAAACATAGACATACATGCTAAAAATTCAAACATTCAAATTAATAGTGCAGATGACTTGTATATACGAGGAGTGATCCTTTTAAAAACCAAAATCGATGCACATATACATGTACCCATGCATATACACAATAATCTTGCTGCCTTACAATTACACTTAACTAAAAATTCAAACATAGGAAATGAACAGAGTAGTTGACATATATGCTTGTACACACAAACTGAAGACCCAATAGCCAAAATAAATAGGGCAATTGATTGTGCCAGAACTCTAGATATCAGTGAATAAGAAATAATCATTACATATACCCAGGTCAACACTACATCCATCTTTAGCTATAAATGGATAATAAGAAATGCTTGTGAATACCCAAATCAACACGACATCCATGGAAATTTGTATAAATATCTAAAATGAATGCATTCAAAAAATAGTCAATCAGGTACTCATCTTCACATCATTTGCTTGAAAATATATGAACGTGAAATATCCAATGAACAACCCATTTGGAATGCCAAATCTAAATCCAATAAGACTCAAAATAGCACTAAAAAAACCCATCACCTCGAGCTAGACTTCTACATCAGTCTATACTTCAAAAGAAAACATAAAATGGTCTGTTTAAACACGTCACATTTGGAACAAGCATTTTCCAAACCATTTGCAATTATATTGTGGAACACATGATCACTTTTAAGACAACCAAACATCTATTTTGATTTAAGTTCTTGTGAAAAATATGCACGGTCTTAGATTCTTAAGCTTTTACACTTTAGACTAGAACCCTTCACTTGATACAATGTCATTCTAGGCTCATTTTTCTGCTAAATTTGTCTAGCTTTACCATGCTTTAAAATTGGAGATATTATTCATCATTTAAAAGGATTGAAATATAGTTATGGACACCAAAAAAACTCAACTCACTCCAATTATTTAATGATTAAAAATTTGTTTTGTAAGATCCAGATTCAAACTAGATGGCACATATACAAATATTATTGAATCACTAATACAATGCTCCTATATTGTGCTCATATTCCCTTATCTTTGTCACCTGACAAGAAGTCTCCCTACCAGAACCAAAAGAAAGGATGCCCTAACTCCCTTGATGTTGCTCTTGGAACCACTGGAGATAGTCCTCTCCTACACTGGCTAGTCAATAGACTAGGTAGACTATGCCACCACTAATCTACCATGATGGGGGCCTCCTCCTATCATTTCCTTTATAGATTTTGTAGCTTAGTCTTTTATTTCATGTTTTAATAACTGTGTTCAGCTATTTCCTTGCAAGAGCTAATTGTTTTTTATGTGGTTGTTACCTTTTGAGGACCACTAGGAACTTTGACATTTTTGTGTGGCTTTGGGATGCCATCCTGATCCATTCATCTTTTTTTTTTCTAGATAAATTGGATTCATATAGTAATATGTACTTGTAGATTTATTTCATCAGAAAGGAAAAGAAAAGATCTATTCATGTTTTTATTTGGTCCTAAATCTCCAGTGAAACACAACTTTTTAGGATTCTTTTTGGCAAGTGCTACTCCAACAACCCCGCCCAAAGATCACCCAAAGACAACTATATTTGATCTATCAATGTCAGTCCTTAGAAGTAGATGTTCCAGTGTTGCCTGATCAGGCTATTTATGTAAGTAACATGGCCCAAGTGTTGTGGTGATCACAATGGCATAAAATATTAAGATAACCATTCTATTTTAAGCCCATAAATATTTCAATGTCTAAAATGACTCACTTGTGAATCATGGATAATGCCTGCTTGAGATGGGTAGCCATCACTTGCCCCATACTTGATTACATTATAACTAAATTACATCAGACTCTCTCACCTCTAAACTCCACATGATCTAACTCCACACTAAGTATCCTCCAATCGGTGGAAAAATACCCAGATCAATACGTTAAAAGCAATTGGGATATGCTGACTGAACACAATGGTAAACATAAGACATTCAAATTTAGAAGGTCTAAAGATTGTAACAAACCCTCTATAAGAAAGCATGAAAATGTTACATTTCAATTTTTCTAGCATACTACTAGTAAACTCAAGCACGTCCCCTATATTTGCAGAACAAATTGTTAAGGTATTTCTCTTTCCTAATATGAAAAAGTAAGGTTTTCCAATACCATTGTTTCAACAATACTCCACTAGCTATTAATCAGTAGAACCATAAAGGATACTCCTAGCATTTTCTTGAAAATACAATATTGTTGGATCTACAAGATAGGGATCTCTATTAGTATTAATAAAAAAACATTCAAAAGTTTTGAGTTCAAATAGAAACAATAAGAATATGGGAATATCATCAAGGTTGCAACAAAATTGATGGATTGCCATATTTGACAATGAAAATTTTCAAATGAGCTTTAGAGTCGAATCAAAGATAACAAAATAAATCCATATATTGTCTTACAAATAATGTATAGAATATTAAAAAAAAGGCCAAGGCAGTGACAATTAAAGTATCAAGCTGCTCGAAGGAGGAAATGGTCGCTCAATAACCTGAAGAAAGATACAACCATTTAAAACATAACTTTAAAACAACAACTAAGTGGAAAGAGAAATACGACTAGCAATGAGAGGCCAATTCACATCATCCGACTCCATTGCAGCAGGGTAAGCTTGGGCCAACCCAAATTGGCTACCATTGAGTTTAAGTTTTGAATTGGGACTTGTAGAGTGTGGAGGGCATTTGAGAAACCAGGCATCGCGGCGAACACCATCAACATAAGTGAGGTAAACATCTTCATAATTTAGGTGGAAGGTAGCAGGGGTAATTTAATAGCCCTTCCTCATGCTGGGTAGGACAGGCACATACACCAATCTCTCTTGGAATGTCGCTAGAAGTGTTGTGCAGGCACCCACTATTCCACCCACTCCATAAATAATTGGCCTAATTGAGTTTCCCATCCTTCTTTCCCTACAATACAATTTGCTAAATCAACATGTATGGCAATGTGGTGTAATGTTAAGCAAGTTCACACAACAACTCGTAAGTGGGTTGGATTTAATTTTACCTTGGAAATAGGGAGAGGGTATGCCATGAAAGAGCAAAAATTTGATGCTTGTGACCATAATTTTTGATGCTTGTGATTTCATTAACACCGTCGCCGCCACACCCATCTCCACCCACCCGCTATACAAAGATGCCCCTTTCTCAAAAACCTTCATCTTTGCCTCCTCCAGCCTGTGAAACCCTTCCTCCATTTTTGCCCTCAACAACAATGAGTTTTTCTCACTTTTTTTAAAATTTTAACATATGATGCATGGATTTAAAAAAAGATATTTTTCTTTGCATATTTCGACCAATCTAAAACATTTTAATAGATGGTCAAATTTTTTTTTCTAAAAATGGGGTAAAATGTACTAGTGTGAAGTTGGTTGAAGAAATTTCTTTTGGCATCAAAGTATGGGACATACTTTTCTATCTACTTGGAGAGTCTGATGCAGGAGCATCTTGCATCACAAAATAAAATGGGGAATGATAAAAAAATTTCTTATTAAAATAAATAAATGGAGTAGATATAAAGTGAACAAAATTAGACGAAAAATATTTTAAAAAAAAGTAGAAGATTGAAAAATGGAGAGAAGATTTTTCTCATTTACTGAGGGGGATGGGTGGCATAAAAAGAAAAATTAGAAAAATGGTTTTCATTTCATTTATCAAGGTGTGTAGGTGGCATCTTAAGATTTTGTGGAAAGTTCTTTAAATCATGCATTTAATATTTGTTGTAATCCAGAAAGGCAATGTAATTTTCTAATTGGTTACATGGTGGTGCTTAGTTGTATTTGGGTGGGAATTAAATATTTTTTGTAAGTTAGTTGCATTTACCTTTTATCCCACATTGGTTGTGTTTGTAACATCTTGGGTAGTAAGTGCCTATTTAAGCAAGGCATATGAGCATTTGTAATCAAGCTCTCAAGGTGTGATCTCTTCTTGTATAGGAGCTTGGAGAAAAGGATGAAGTAGAGGAGCAAAGTTTGAGAAGAGCTAGTAGTTGCGACTTGGGAAACAAGGAGATTGCTTGGTGGCTTGTGAGCACAAATTTAGATTTTCCTTGGAGGTTTCTATCAGAGTGTGGATTTGAACTAGCTAGGGTTCAGGTTGAATCTTGTAGAACTATTACTTTCTTTATATTTGGTTGTAACTAGGAAGGCCTTATAGCCCAACACATTTCATGTAATTAGTTATTTTATGAATAAGAGTTGTATTTAGTATCAGATTTAATTTCTTGCGTTGTGTTTACATTGTGTGGTTATTTGCTGGGGGCTAGGACATCTCCTTTGGAGATTCTCGTGCCTTGCACTGCATCTGTGAAGAGTGTAAACGAAAAGATAAATGAGAAATTGGAGCTTGTACATACAAATGTATGGGGACCAGCTCAGGTGTCTTCCCTTGGTGGCTCTCATCATTATGCTACATTCGTTGATGATGCAACTAAAAAGGTATGTGTTTATTTCCTTAGATAGCAATTTGATGTGTTTGTAACTTTAAAGATATGGAAATGCTTGGTTGAAAATGAGACTAGTAAAAGGCTAAAATGTCTTAGCTTTGATAATGGTGGTGAATATTGTAGCAATGAGTTTGAAGATTATTGTTCCACTTATGGTATTCATAGGTAGAAAACTATTCCAAGGTTTGTAAGCATGAATGCTGATGGTATTCCTTTGGGGGAGTATCCTAAGCATTGGAGAGTGTGTGGCAACATTGACATGTTGCATTCATGACTGTGTTTGTCATTGATGTCAACATAGCAGTAATTCTGTGAAGACTGGCATAATAATAGATAAAGATCATGGTTGTACAGACATAGGTTTGATGTTTTGATGATGATAAGTTATGGGCATGGTCCATAGTGTGTCTTGATGTCATGGTTAAGTTCGCGTAATCTAAGTCAAAGTTGTATGGAAGCTATAAATGATTTATAGAGAACAATGTCGAAACATAGTACCTGAGAAGTATTTTATGATATTTACATTATATGTTCTAACAAAGATATAATTTGATGATGTGAAGTTAGACAGTGGTAGAGGACAACCTGATAATGATGTCAATGAGTGCGCAAGCCCTAATGTCGCATGTATGAGAAGTTGTATAGACTGTGAGCCTACAGTGCTATTGAAATTGGAAATTAATTAATTATTTTATTATAATTGAATGGGAAATCCTTGAAGCTAACTCAAGGAATTATTTTAAAGATATGTTATAAATGAAAGATGTTTTCCTTGTTTAAAAAATGTATCAAGTGCTAAGTGTTCAAGTGTGAACAAGAGTAGAGTGTTTGGTGAGTATGAGCAAGTGATCCAAGGGATTATTGGATGTGAAGTTTGTGATCTAGTTACAAGATCAGAAGGACCAGAAGTCCAGTTGATAGGACAGAGAAAGAGGAAAGGGCTACACATTTCAGTTCTATTATTATACAAGGAATAATACAATGATCATTTAGATAGTGGGTTCATTGGTCTTGCCCCTAAAGCTATTTGGATAGTGGGTCCATCTACCTTCTACAAGTCCTAATAGGGTTGGCACAACTCCTAAAAGGGTTGGAATCTCTTAACAGGGATTCAAAGTCTCCTAACAAGAACTAATATGTACTAAATATATTTCATAGATGCTTAATAGGGTCTATCCTCTAACAAGAAATATTTATATTAGTACATAATCTTGTGGGTACCATCCCCATTGAGGTTTTCCCGTTGATCAAGGGTTTCCCTAGTTAACATATCTAATGTTATTGTGCATGAGTATCTTGTTGTGGTTTTTGATTATATTGCTCAAATGGTTAAGATTTAATAAGGTTGATAATTGTGATAATAGTTGGATAACTAGTTCTATTGGAAATGGAAAGGAGTAACTCAGAGGTGAGGGATGAATTAGTTACCACTAAAAAATCCAAGATCCCTTAAGATGTTAATACAATACAAAACCAAAATCTTGCTAAAGCTCAGTTAACACTAATATTATGTTGTAGCTCAGTTAGCACTAAGAATTACTGTCACTCAGTAAACACTCAGTTAATTACCTCTCAATATGTTTAACGTGATTAAACTTAATTAACTTAGTTGTAGAAGCATAAAAGAAATAACATGAACACAAGAGACACCAAGATTTAACGTGGAAACCCAATTTGGAAAAACCACCAATTCAATTAGTTACTATTTTTCAGTCTTCTAAAGTGAGCCCTATTAGGAGCCAACCCTGTTAAAGGTTATAAAACACACTGTTAGGTGTGACCTTGTTAGAGGATTTAGTTCACCTTGTTAGGAATGGCCTTGTTAGAGGTCTTCAGACACCTCAATCTAGAGATGTCACCTTGTTAGAGGATTTACAGAATAGCTATTAGGCTAACTCTATTAGGAGATTCAATTAACTGCTACAAATTGTTAGAGTAACAATAACTTGACCTGATTGTTGATGCAACTAACTTTGCTGATTCAAATCTCAGTTTTGGCTTGATTACTTGATCCTCCTTGATCAGATTGTTCTTTGCAGCTCAGTTAACTCAAATACTTTGCTATGCTTCCAATTCGCTTCCTTTATTCATCTTCTTCTCTTCCACATATTTTTCTTTATTCAAACCTCAACTTGACCTTATATTCATATGACTGGAATGCTCGACATACAGTAGAAAGCCTGACATACACAAGAAACTATCTTTGATGCCCAAGTGAGCTTGGTTGACATTGACTGCTCGATAAAGGCTTGACATTTTATCTAACATCAAAGACAACATGCAATTAAATAATTATTTTCAATAATCTCCATCTTTGGCATTGATGGCAACACAAAATGTCATAATACAAAGAAATTTTAGAGAAAAATAGAAGTAGGGATAATATCCTTACTTTCATTCTATTTCTCACCCATGAGAACTCCCTCTATCAGTGTGAACTCCCTTTAACATCAATCTCTCCCTTTGGAATGATTTTCTCTGATTTGTCTAATTGCAATTTCTCTGATATGACAACATAAACTCTCCTTCTTTGACATCTCAATCATTCACAAAATTTCACTAAACTTCTCTGATATGATAGCATAAACTCTCCCTCTTTGACATCTCATGCTAAAGAAAACATTCAATGGTCTTTTCATGTACCTGATGTACTGACTCATACAATCTGCTCTGACAATACTACATCAACTTGTCTAATCTTAAAAATACTTGATTGATGCATCACTAAAATTTGTTTAGCGAGCTTCAGATAGGGGAATGACCCCTACCTTACCTCTTAAATACAAAAATGCATCCTTAGGTAATGGCTTGGTGAATATGTCTACAATTTATTCTTTTATATTCACATATCCCAATCTCACCTCTTTGTCTTGCACCAATTCTCTCATAAAATGATATTTTATTGCAATGTGCTTTGTCTTGGTATGCATCACTAGATTCTTGGATATGTTAATTGCATCGGTGTTATCACAAAAGATAACTACTGGATCCTTGATTTCTTCCTTCATACCTATCAACAAATGTTTGAGCCAAACAATGTTGGAACAATTGACTGCTACTGCAACATACTCTGCTTCTAATGTAGACTAAGAGATGCATTTTTGTTTCTTGCTTGTCCAAGACACTAGCTTTTTTCCAAGAAAGAATGCTCCACCACTAGTTCTCTTTCTATAATCAATACTTCCTTCCCAATCAACATCAGTGAAGGCTTTCAATTCAAAGTTACCTCCTTTCTTATACCATAAACTATAATCTTTAGTACCTCTTAGATATCTCATATTTATTTTTATTGCCATCATATGATTTTCTTTTGGAATAGTAGAAAATCTTTCCACCATACCAACTGCTAGTTCATATTAGGTTTTGTGTGCACCACATATTGAAGTTTTCCAATTATTGATCTATATGTAGTTTGATCTACCTCTTTGGAATCATCACTTTTGGAAAGCTTATGTCCAGTAGATACAGGTGTTCCAACTGGTCTAGAATCCTGCATTCCAAATTTCTTCAATATCTCCTTGATGTACTTTTATTAAGTAATGAGATGACGTACTTTTGTTGAATTTGTAGGTCAACAAAGAATTTGATCTCTCCAAACATTGACATTTCAAATTCCTTACTCATTTCCTCAGAAAAGGCTTTGCATAAGTTATCATATCTAGTAAATAATATATCATCTACAAAGATTTATGCCAGTAATATCTTCTTTCTTAGTCCTTCCTTAATGTATAGACTATTTTTGGCATTTTTCCTTTGAAAACCAATTCTTACTAGATGGTATCCTAGGAATATGCTTTCATCACTTTTCACATCAAAATTTTCTTTCCTTGTTTCTTTTAAGATATAGCATTTGCTCCAAATAATTTGAAATAACAAACATCAAGTTTATAGCCATACCATAGTTCATAAGGAGGCTGATCAATATCTTTCTTTAGCTGAACTCTATTCAAGGTATAAACTGCTGTACTAATTGATTCCTTCTGGTATTTGATTGCAACATTTTTCTCTATCATTAGTGTTCTTGCACAATCCATAATAGATCTATTTCTTCTTTTTGCTATGCTATTCTGCTAAGGTGTACCAGGTGCAGATACTTGTCTCTTGATTCCTCTATCATTGAAAAATTCAGTGAATTCATTTGAGATGAATTCACCTCCTTTATTTGACTTTAGAAACTTTAGTTTCTTTCTTTTTTCTTTCTCAACTCTAGCTAGATACCATTTGAATTTTTGAAAGGCTTCATATTTATTTTTCAAATACATCACTATCATCATCTTAGAATAGGCATCAACAAATAAAATGAAATAATTATCTCCATAGTAGCTTTCTGTGCCAATGGGTCCACAAAGATCTGTATGAATCAACTCCAAGACTTATCCAAAATGATGATTCTTGCTTTTTAAGCTTGTCTTTCCCATCTTTCCAATTTGACAATTTTTGCACATGTCCATATTAGGTTTCCTCAGATTTGGAATTCCTCTTACTCTTTTATTCTTGCTTATGTTGACCAGGTTATCAAAATTCACATGACACAATGTTTTATGCCATAACCAACTTTCCTCTACTTGAGCTAGGAAGCATGAATTAGTTAGATCTAGATAGAATATATTACCTCTTGTTTGATTGCCAATCCCAAATAGATTTCCTTTCTCATCCAATAGCTTCACCTTCCCATTCATAAATTCTACTTCAAATCTAATGTTATTCAACTGTGCCACACTAAGTAGATTGTGTTTCAGTCCTTCAACCTAGTAAGCATTGTCACATCTAAGCTCAACAACTAATGCAATGCAACCTTTTTCCTTTACATAACAAGGTTCATCATTTCCAAGTTTGACACTCCCACCATCATAGTGTTCCAAGTGCTCAAATTTGGATTTATCACCAGTCATGTGGTGAGAACAACCACTATCAATAATCCATATGTCATTCTTGATGATATGATAAGTGAGAGCCATCTTATCATTTTCATCATCCAATTCATCTTGAATAACAATGTAAAACATTTCATCATCATCACTACTATCTGAGTCTTTAGCCATATAACAAGATTTCTTACCTTTATCCTTGTAGTCTTTTTTTAGCTTTTGAAATCCTTCTTTCCTTTGTACTTGTCATGCTTCTTTTCTTCTTTTCCTTCTTTGTTTGGACACATTGCAACAATGTGACCAACTTCTTCACAAGAAAAATAGATTAAGGACATTTTTCCTTTGTACTTTCCTTTTCCTTTAGGGAATCTTATTGCAAGTAGGGCTTCAATCGCTTCAAGGTCTTCATATCTTCTTCTTCACTTTTAGATTGTTTGCCTTTGGATTTTCCACCTTTCCTTTTGAGTGAAAGCTTAGCTTGAAATGCAGGCTCAATGCTACCAGAGTTAGAAACATAATTATCAAAGTTGTCTAACTCAAAGGTTGTCAACCTTCCCACTAGTGCATCTAAAGTTATATTATTTTTGGGATTGCATCTCATTTCTTGAATAACTGAGACTCTAATTGCATAAATAGGAAGAAGAGTTCTGAGTATCTTGTTGACTACTGTCACATCATCTATTTTCCCTCCTCAGGCTCTAATTGCACTCACACATTGCTTTGACTCTTTCACTATATTTTGAAATGTTTTCATCTTTTCTCATCTTCATTTGATCAAATTGACCTCTTAGACTTTTTGCCTTAGCTCTCCTCACATTTTCATCTCCTCCATAGATATCTTTCATCTTGACCCACATTTCATGGGTAGGACAGTCTTTGACTTCATCAAATTCAACATAATTGAGAGTAGAGGCAATGCTAATCATCATTATATTGCGATTCTTCCTTTCAATAATTTGATCCACAAACAAAAGTCCAACATGTGTCACATACTTGTTTTTTTATGTATTTTAGGCCTATGTCTCCAATGGTTTCCAAATGTAGCTTCATGAGTTCTTGCCATGTGTGGAAGTTATCTCAGTTTAGTTTTGGAATCTCCTTTCTATAAGATGTCTTGATCTTTAGATTTGGTCCTTGAAACCTTCTCTGTAAGCACCAAAAGCTCTGATACCAATTGTTGGAAATGGAAAGGAGTAACTGAGAGGGGAGGGTCAATTAGTTACCACTAAAACAAATCCAAGATCCCTTAAGATGTCAATATAATACAAGACCAAAACTTTGCTAAAGCTCGATTAACACTAATATTTTGTTGTAGCTCAGTTAACACTAAGAATCAGTGTCACTTGGTAAACACTCAGTTATCACTAAAAGAATTACTTCTTAAGATTTTTAATGTGATTAACCTTAATTAACTTAGTTGCAAAAGCATAAAGAAAATAACATGAACACAAGAGACACCAAGATTTAATGTAGAAACCCAATTTGGAAAAACCACCAATTGCAAGTAGTTACTATTTTTCACTCTTCTGAAGTGAGCCCTGTTAGGAGCCAACCCTTTTAAAGGTTTCAAAACACACTATTAGGTGTCATCCTATTAGAGGATTTAGTTCACCCTATTAGGAGTGGCCTTGTTAGAGGTCTTCAGACACTTCAATCTAGAAATGTCACCTTGGTAAAGGATTTACAAAATAGTTGTTAGGCTAACTCTGTTAAGAGATTTGATTCACTGCTACAATTGTTAGAGAGTAACAATGACTTGACCTGATTG
Source organism: Cupressus sempervirens (assembly GCA_028749045.1). Classification (NCBI taxonomy): domain Eukaryota; kingdom Viridiplantae; phylum Streptophyta; class Pinopsida; order Cupressales; family Cupressaceae; genus Cupressus; species Cupressus sempervirens. The sequence continues at coordinate 141,263,330 of CM053793.1, forward strand.
TTGATGCAATTGACTTTTCTAATTTAGATCTTAGTTCTAGCTTGATTACTTGATCCACCTTGATTAGATTGTTGTTTGTAGCTCGGTTAACTCAGATACTTTACTATCCTTCCAATTCGCTTCCTTTATTCATCTTCTTCTCTTCCACATGTCACATTCTTCAATCCTCAAATTGACCTTATATTTATATAACTTACCTTGTCAAGTTGGCATGAATACACTTCTAATCAAATAATTTTCATCCCTTAAGTCAGTTGGTATTAACCAATAAATCTATCAAACGACATTTGATGATAGTCAGTTAATACAAAATTGGGTACTCAGTCAACACAGGAAAAATCTTTATTAATCAACCCAACTCAGTCAATACCAACTTTTGCTGTCTTTCCTTTGGTAACCAAGTGAACTTGGTTAATACTTGGTCCATGCTAACTTTCCTTTGGTAACTAATTGAACTCGGTCAACACAGGATCCACGCTGACTTTCCTTTGGTAACCAGGTGAACTCGGTTAACAGAGGATTTGTCTTCGATGCCCGAGTGAGCTTGAAAGATACTAACTCTAAACTTTGTTATAACTAGAACACTTGACATACACATGAAAGCTTGACATACACATGAAACTATATTCGATGCCCAAGTGAGCTTGACTAACACTGACTGCTCGGTAAAGGCTTGACATTTTGTGTAACATCAAAGACAACATACAATTGAATAATTGTTTTCAACAATTATACATTATTTTTTCCCAATTATCTTGCAAAACTTTAGAGGTATGCAAAGCTATCTATACTTTAGCTAATAATTCCATCATATGATCAATAATAGAAAAGTTATTGTCATGGATTAATGTCTTACCATGAACAATGTGTTTGTGCATTATATCCATGTTGGGAACTATCAAATTCTATATATCTACTAGTGTAGCCTAGTTGCTTACTTCTTCTCTCAATAATTCTGCCTGCAAGTCTATCAAATACCTGATCTTCACAAAATGTTCTAAGCTAGTGCTAGGGTCAAATGATAACTGGTGTTCACTTGCCTTTAGATTAGTATCTATCTTTGATAACTTGTCTTATATTTCCTTGGTGAAATTTGCAATATCACTTAACTTTACAAATAAGGAAACAACATTATTAACATAACTCTCAAAAGTAACAATAATAGTGGACAAGTCCACTTGATTAATGCAAATCTTCCGTGCCACCTTTTCCAAAACTTTGTTATCAAATTGTCTTTCTACCCTTTGCAGTAGTTTTTCTTGTCCATTCAAATCTTCATTAAACTTGTGAACTATGTCAAAAAGTTGATCCAAAATAGCTTTTTTTTTCATCAATTTGAATATTAAATGCATCAACAAATAATTTTTTTTATATCTTCTAGCACTTGATTTCTTCTCTTCCTTTCTACTCTCAACTTCTTCTGTTTTTCCCTTTTCTTCCAGAGTTCTCCAAGGGTGTCTATTTCTTCAGGAGTGAGATTTGAGGTATCATAATCTTGAATTACTATATCCTCATCAAGGTCAATTTCATCAGTGGAGGTTTCTACCTCTTTACCATTTTCCTTTGGAACAAATGAAGGAATAATTTCCTTTCCTTTACTCAAATCCTTAGTGCTCAGTTGAAGCTTGACTTCAATTGTCATTGCACTTATTATGTAAACACTAGTAGCAAAAACAACATTAGTGATTGAAGAAGCAACAACAACAACAAAAGTACTTACAATACCTTGTTGTGACTCAGTCTAGCTTGATGCTATGATGAGTGGATCCTATTGCTTGGTAGTTGCAATGGTGGTAACAATACTCATCATTAAACTTGATAAGATATCTCCAATAGTCAATTGAGTGCTTGGTGGAACTATGTTTAAGTCAATTGTCTGTGACTCAGTTGCAACCTTCTTTGAACATGATAAAACTAATGTTTTTCTTAGAGAATGAGGGAGGGAGGCCATTGCCTCTGCTGCAATCTTTTTTAGATCAAGATCTTAAATATTTTGAATCTCAAGAAGATACTCACTTACTATTTGATCATCCTCGTCCTCTTCATCTTCTTTCTCATCATCGACATCATCTATTTGTACAACTTCCTCAGTGGGCTTTACAACATGCAATCCATAAATTTTCTTCCATGCATTTGTATTTTTTTGCACAATAGATTCAATATCATTTGATAAAATTGGAATGCATTGAACTTAGGAGTTAGCTTTTGTTCATGTTTTTTCAATGCTTCCTTCACTTCCTTATCTAAAAGATTTGGCATTGTCTTCCTCAAGGTTTGTTCCCTGATATCTTTGTCAATATTTACAACATTGTCCCAAAGATGTGCAACTGCCTTTAGTAGAATGTCTGGAACCTGACTTTTTAGCTCCTCCAGAGAGTGTTTCCACTTAGCCATTTTTGACACTAGGGCTTCTTCTATTTGCTTTTGCTCTTCCTTACTTCTTATCTCATACTTAGGAAACTTGAAGTCTACTATACCTGCACCATCTTTTAGTCATCTTAGTCTTTCTTCAAAGGTTGGGGAAGACCTTTCGAATGTTATCTATTGCTCTTCTTCTTCATCTTGTAGTTTGAGATTCTTCCTTGATTTGGTAGGTCTTTTGGTGAAGAAGGCAGGAGAGGACTTTGTGGCTTTCTTTATTATTGCTTTCCCCTTTTTCTTGGGAGGTTCTTCTTTTGATTCTTCTTCTTCTTCTTCATGTTCCTCTTCTTCCTCTTCTTCAATATCATCAACCTTGTGTTGAGATAATGAGTGTTGCACACATTGCATAATATTGTTATATTTTATTATGTAATGTTGTACCTAGATGGACGTGCAACATGTAAAGATTCCCATGGAATATTCTTGGTGAGTTGTATTGTAACATTGTGAAAATATTTCATGTAATTATTTAATATTGGGGAAAAGAATTAAATGCCCAATATTAAATGTGGGGTCAATGGGTTAGGTAGCACATGGTTTTAGCACATGGTTTATGTAATACCACTTAGTGGTTTTGTGGGACTTGCTACTATATAAGCAGCCACAAGGGTAGTTGTTGTAGAGAGAAAGAGAGAGAGAGAGTGACAAGGAGAAGACAAAAGGCAAGAGTCGAGCGGGACAAGGCTTGACAGGTTAGCCAAGGGAGCATTTGTGAAGGTTGAAAGCATGGCATGGGATGTGTGGATTCATGCTTGTTCACATAGTTTGCTCGGTTGTGGCTATGGCCATGAAGGCTTCCATGGTTGTATGACAATGGTATTTTTGCTGAATAATACATGATGATGGATGCTTTTGGAGGCTGGGTTTTTCCCTCAATGAGGATTTCCCAGGGTATATCTTGTGTCACATTTTGTGGGTATGTTTTCTATTCTCTTGCATGTGGATTTTAATTCCGTGTTTATTTCAGATCTATGATGGGTTATGTGGAAACGGTTATATTCTTTATTGCCAAGTTTCCTTACACCTTGTATATTGCTTGACATACACTACTTACTCGACACATACAAAGTTCTTTTAAGTAATGACTTGAGTGTTTTGTCACTGCCTTGCCAAAACCAAAATGAGATCAACAAATATTTGACAAGAAAATCTACCCAATTCACAAAATTCCTATGACAGGATAAATTATCTATTCAAGTTGTGAACATGCAATTCACATTAATAAAGAATTTTGAAAACCCTTTTATAATCATGTTGCAATGCACAGAAAATACATAAAACTGTCACAACAAAAAGTATAATTAGTGGAATATTGGTATGTGGCCAAGAGTTTCCTTCTAAATTATTTTCGTAAGTAGTCAACTAAATGAGACATTCAAATTATGCTAAAAACATGTCAGTGAGTTTTATAAAGTTTTTCTTTGATAAATTTAAGAACTACAAGATAATCTAGAAAAGAGAAATTAAGTGCATACTTGAACACATATAAAGCACTAGTGAGATCATGTAGCTAGAAAATGAAATGTGAAATATCAATTCAAAATATGTTTTGTTACCCACGTAAAAAGATTGTATATTCTTTTGCATAAGTCTTCTTTATTTTCTTTGCAGAATCGTGGTGATAATGCATATGTTGTAAAGGTTAAAAAACAAAATTGAGGCAGGCAGATTAGAGCAATAAAAGGGTAACTAGGATAAATATTATTAACATTAAAAGTGTATTAGATATGAGGATTAATACTACAATAATTATTACACTAATTTTATGGCCGATTAGGTGCTTGGATTTTATTGATTTTATTTCCCTAATTTGAGTAGACTCTTAAGAATTGACAAGGGAAAACTCTTTAGAAGATTAATTTGTGAATTTATGTATGGTATGTTCAACACTTACATTCCTAGTATTCATACCTAGTTTTAGTTTAAAAGGTAAATAGTATATTATTTAGTCATTATCATACCTAGTTTTAATATATTATGATACCTAGTATTTCATATTATATTATTTAGTCATTATCATAATCTTGCAACACGAGCAAAAGTTTCACCACTCTTATGTTGCAAAAAAACATATTTTTTCCTCCCATTCTTCCTTTGGTAGTGCCCATCTACTTGTTTCACACCTCAAGCGATGAAAGCATGTTCTAAGTTACACTATGAACATTTTTGCTTTCCAATTGATATTTGCTCATATCTCTCTTTGCGTTAATTTCTTTGATATAATAATTTTTTTGCACCCTTTTTGTTTTGACCATATGGGACTCCTCAACTTTTTATTCACAATTTTTTAAAAATTTCCTCATATGAAAAGATATAGGAAACTGCAATTTTTCTTTTTTATTTCCTCATATGAAAAGATATAGGGAGATGCAAACTTCCTTTTTATTTCCTTATATAAGAAGATATAGGGAGCTGCAATTTGTTGAAAATGAATTTGAGGAGAGGATGTATGAAACTGTAAGTCTATGCAACGTTATTATTAGTAACTACCTATTATAAAAATAAATTATATTTATATATAAAAATCCAACTTTTTATGTTTTGCACATAAACTGAAATAAAATATATTTAAAATCTACCTATAGACTTTTCCCTTGAACCTTCTTCGACGCAGTCATACCAATTAAAATCTATTAAAATCTATCCATGGGCTTTGTCGCTTGAATCTTTTATGTGCAAGTCCGAGTGCCAACTGACTTGATAATTCACAAAACAAATACGCAGGCAACGGAATTTTAACGACAGTTCATCGGATGTTTTGCCAGCTAACATAATTCCCGAGGGCGTAGCACAGTTGAATGAAAATGAAGGCACCCATTTGGAAAATTGGATCAGCACTTTTGAGACCGACAATTTTGGGCACTTCTTCTCGTTCTTTTGCAGCAAAAGCAAAGAAGGGTGGTGGAAAAGGAGGTGGCGCGGCAGCCCCTGCCGCACCCACAATCAGCAAAGAAGTCAAAGCTACCACAGTGTATGGAGCCAACATTCTCAAAGATGGTGTTGATCCTCCTATTAAACCCGACAGTGAATATCCAGATTGGCTGTGGCATCTTCTGGACAAGCATCCCCCTCTCAGCGAGCTTCAACGAAAAGATCCAAGTACTATGACATTGGTAGAGCTTCAGAGATTTGTTAAGCTGGATAATAGGAGGAGGATCAAGGAGAATAATGCACTCAAGTCTAAGCATTGACGACCCTTTTCTTTCAGGTATTTTTCTTTCAAAGCGCGTTTTTAGTGTTTGGGTTCCTCTAAGGGGTTTAGTTCTTTCAACAATGGGTCAGGGCTATGGGATTGGGATTGCTGAAATGGGTTAGGGTTTTGTAATTGTTTTTTCAGAAATTCGAGTTAGGGTTTTGAAACTGGGCATAGGCGTTTTGACAATGATTAATGGTATTGTACTAAGGGTTTTTGAAAAGGAGCCAGCGTTGGAGCAATGTATGCCAACTTAGATTGTTTTATTTTTATATTTTTAAATTTAAATTTTAAACATAGAGATTGTTAGATTCTGCGTTTCTGGATTGAACTGTGTACAATTTCCATCATCAACCATTTGGATCATACTACATGAGCCATCATCAAGATGAAGCAATAGCAATGTTTCCCAACCTAGATTGTTTGATTTTTATATTTTTATATTTAAATTTTAAACATAGAGATTTTTAGATTCTGTGTTTCTGGATTGAACTGTGTACAATTTCCATCATCAACATTTTGGATCATACTACACGAGCCATCATCAAGATGAAGCAATAGCAAGAGAGCAAAATAGATAATACAATCTTTTGTGGAATACCTCGATGCAAGCTGATCGATATAAAGGTTATACCTGGATCCATGCAGGATTATGTATATATTATTTCAATACACACAATAGCAAAATAAACAGATTATCTCAATGGATACAAAACTGTGATCATATATAATTTTTAATGTGGGGTCCATGGAAATCAGACGAAGAGATTAGGTAATTGCAACTCAATCTTTTCAAGAAGCGAGGTTACTATGGTTTAGAGTAGATAGTCAGACAGGGAAAAATATTCATGTGCCGCAGAACATTTGAAACATGTTTTCTAGGTAGATCTTTCAAATGCTTAAATGAGATACCAATCATGTGCAAGATGCAAGCATTAGTATCTTCTACCGGATATCTTAACATTTATGGCTCCTCACAAGATATCCACAAATGGATATTTGTTCCTCAACTAACAAATCTGAACTACCTTACATCAAGAAAAAAATTGGACCTTTAACCCTGAAGATTTACATGAGACCAGGAGTAAATGTTGCAGAGTTTCATAGAGCTAGAAAGTCTTCTATCATAAAATGGGACCCTTTTTTGTAGTGATGTCTTCGTAATTCTAATAAGTGCACTGTACTATCTAATTTCTAGGATGAGATGGCAGAAGATTTGGATCATTTTCCTGGACAACTTTCCTCTGAGACTATTTTTTAATGGACAACTATTAAAAATAGGAAAATTTAGATCTTAGAGAAAGTCTCTAATATTCATATGATAATGCATTCATTGGATTCATTATATTATTAGCAACATAAGGAATATTTGTATTATTTAATAACAGTGATTCTCCATGCTTAGATGCTAATAATCAAGAGTCCTTAGCACAAATGGGGATATAGTGTGCAAATAGGATCATCCTAGGACCAACTACCCGATGGCAATGTGTTTACCATCATTATAACTTATCTTGAATCAACACCAAATACTAACAAGTATTCATAAGTTACAATATTTTCATAGATGTCTCTAGATGATTAGTTAGGGCATTCACTTTTTATTTCCCAAGTCGTAAAAGGCACATGGCACAATCTTATGCTGTTTTATATCTTATTGTTTGCCTAAATAAACTAGGATTTCTCAATATAATATAATGAATCATGTAATTGTATTGCATAGATGCATCCTTTGAAAGATATATAGAGTAGAATTATTTCTTATTACTCAGTAGAATTATTTGGTATCCTTTGATCCCAGTATGGGTTTATGTCTGGCTTCAAAAGCTGCTGAGGAAGAGAGTGGCACACCAAAAAGATCAGCTTCTAGCACATTGCTGTAAGAAGGCTCTGGAGGAATGGGGTAAAATGAAGGACTACTACCTTATTTTAACCGTCTTCCAAGACACTGCCAGCCTGCTTATCTACATTAACACTGCCTCCCCTTGCAGTCTCTATAGGACTATCAAACCTGACAGAGAATTAACAGTCTATGAAAAGCATTAAATGCTCGTAGTCAAGGGATCTCAGGGAGGAACAAGTGGGAAATATTAGAAATTCAAACTAGTATTAGCAAAGCAATATGGAAATTAGACCCAAGAATACTAACCAAATCATACACAATTTAAACTAGTTAAAAGGTTGATTAACCCTAATAAAAACAAAGAAAGAAATCAAACAGAATCATACACAATTTAAACTAGTTAAAAGTTTGATTAACCCTAAGCAAACAAAGAATGAAATTAAACAGAATAGTAGTCGACCCTAAACAAATGGCAATCTGTAAAAGGACAGGAAAAAAGTGCACAAATGTGACCAAGGGCATTGAAGAGAACTAATCTAAAATGGAGGGAGACCATTCATATCCCCACTGGGCTTCTGCACTCACCTAATGACCTGTAACACCTTTTTGGTAGACAATAGCTAATATAGAAAGTAGAACCTAAAATCAAACTAGAGACACTGTAAAATAACAGTTTATGTGTTAGGCAAAACACAAATATGGGAGGAAAGCAAAGTTGCATGTACACAGATAATGATACAAATACAGATACAGTGTCCGATATCGATTTGGCCATTTAATAAATAACACATACACGTATATTTAACTCAATTTTCTAAGTTATTAGAGGAGATTCTTACGACTTCAAAACCAATAGACACATAAATGCTACATAAATAAATATAAGTTAACTTAAAATAACCAAAATACACTGGTCAGCAGGTTTGGCATTTCAAGTTTTTTTGGGCACACATTGGTACAATATTGAATTTGTATCCAGGTTATTGGATATGGTGATACACGTGCCCGAGGACAGAGTGAGGAGTTTCCAGATACTCTGGAGGAAAGGTATAGTTGGAAGTATACTAAGAAACCCATGGAAACACACAGAACTTAGAAGCATTGCAGAGCCTACCTGAAAATTGAAATCCGTAGGTTGCCACAATTCTTCAAAGACCTTTGAATGTGTCATTCTGTCTCCTTTTAGACAAATTTATGACTTTTAAAACTTTTTTTCCTTTCCTTTTTTGAACTTAAACTTTTTCCCCCCTTTTCCGGGGAGATGCATGCATTGGAAGGCATGGCCGGGATGTATCCTGCAACTGGAGATGTCTGCAGATAAGAAACATGTCCCAGGCTTGAAGATATGTCTATATATACATATAACAATACAGCCGTATCCCTGTTGTTCTCTGAAAATGGTCCTCAGACTGCCATCCCTGAAAGAAGCCCTTATCACCCTTATCCCCAAAAATTTCTAAGTTACCGGAATGGGTACGGGCACGGATACGAATACGTGGGTATGGCAATTTTTTGGGAAGTGGGTTTGGGTATGTCTGGGTACGTCTGTACAGATAATATATAAAAATCATATACACACACACACACACACACACACACACACACACACACACACACATGCATGTGTACAACTTGAAAAGTAGAAACAAAACTAAAAACAAAATCATAGATATATATATTATATATCTGTGCATGTATACAGGCTTACAGCTTGAAAAGTAGAAACAAAACTGCCATAAATATTGCAGTAGCACATTTATAATGATTTATAGTTTACTATAAGTCTAGTTTCATATCAATTTGTCAAAACTTGAATGGTATGATAGATATATCATATATTGAATTCATTGTGCATTGGTTAAACTGTCAAAATATTACAATTAGACTGATTAGTAATCAGCATCATATGGGTCATCAAGAAAATCAAGGTCAGTGGAACCACATGCAACCCTAGTATCACTTCCACAGCTAGAAGCGCGTTGGCTATTTGTCTCCACAGAGGGTAAAGATGATGCAGCAACTGAAAAATCCAAATCTGTTCTCTCAGGATCTACATCCCACAACATTGTGCCCCCTTCCTTGCACTGATTTTGTTTATAAGTAAGAAGACGCAAGTTGGAATGCACATAAACCAATTCTTCTGCCTTAATTGCTGCCAATCGATTGCATTTCACTGAGTGAATAAAGGAGTATGTACTCCAATTTCTCTCAGCTGAAGAGGAATTAGCAACCTATTGAAAATTTGTCACAATGTTAGAGAGTTGCAACTATAAAAGTAACTTTATTTCTGACATTAACAGACTAACAGTGTTAGAGAGTTGGAATAAAAATTAAGAAATATACCTGTGATAGAAGTTTGATTGCAAGAGTTTGAAGGCGTGGTGATGTATAGCCATTAAGGTACCACCAAGCATGAGCATCCTTCGTGTACTTGTCACAGATAGCAACAACACTTTGACCACTAGAGGATACAAAATCAACAAACTCAGCTGTAACTAAATCCTCCATTGCATGATCACGAAAGAGTTTAGTGAGTGCTGTCCTACATCCATTGCCTCTCCATCTCTGTATGGTGGTACCCTTGTTGGCTGAGAGAATTTCATCACTAATTTTTTTTGGAGTCAATGCAAATGCAAGAAGATGTAATGGGGTGGTCATTTTGTTCCACCGTTCAACACAAATTGGCTTAACTTCTTTGAAGAAAGTTTCATCAGGATCTTTCTCTTTTTTATTGATGATGTCTCTCATTAACTCAATCATTGAGTCAATGCCATCGTATACCATTCCCAAACATGGGTGATCCATGTCAACAAAACATATCATGCTCATGATGGGCTTGGTGAAACTAAGAAGATATTCCACTCTTTCCCACCACGTTTCTTCTAGGATCATTTTCTTTATATTTGTTGCCCTTTTCGTATTGGATTGCCTCCATTGAGTCCAACCTTGACCAATAACCATGCCAGCAAGTGCCTCTCGCACCAACACAAGTCGCCTCAAGACAATTGTGTTGGATGCAAATTGAGTCTTAGCAACCTATTCAAGAATTAAAAATCAAAATTAAAATATGAAGAAATCATTATCAAATTTAAAAAGTAAATTCATATTAGTAGTGAAATGTAGAATTGAAAATTTGAAGTGTTTCAATTACCTTCAATAATTCCAACTGTGAAAATGATCAAAAAATGATGCAGGGAGGAAAAAAAGGAACAATCAAGGCCTAGGGCGCACACAGCTATCCAGTTCAACTTGTAAGAGTCAACACAGCGGAAAACACAACACAAATACAACACCAAGGAGAGAGAACAAAATATTTTATTGATTCATCAAGTGAAAGTATACATGCCCAGTAGTAAGGCATTTTGGGTTACGGCCAGATAATTACATTTAGATCCATGATCTAGTTGCAAATTCGCACATTCCTTCTTACTTTCTACTTCTTACTTCGTACACTACAGTACTGCTTATTCAAGCCTAAGACACTCTATTTATACTTGCCAAAATGGCTTACAAAACCTTCTAGAACACAGAGAAGCCACAAGTTGGCCCTCAACAATTATACCAAAATTAAATGCGAGCAAAGTCGGCCCAAATTGGAACCAGACACAGATTACTCAGTAAAATGAAAGCTTTTCCAAAATTGGCACTCAAGCATCCATACGAACTCGGCTTCTAAAGAAAGCACTCGGCAGCAACTTCGAACTCGGTATCCAAAGGAATCACTCGGTAGCAACTTCGAACTCGACATCCAAAGAATTCACTCGGCAACCACAGGAATCTCTCGGCACCCAATTGATGAGCTTAAGGGGCTTTCTAATGAATGGTTCATAAGGCACAACACTTGGTGAAGGTTTTGCAAATGGGGTTGCAAGCTTTGGGTTTAACCATGGAGGAAACTTCGTAGTTAAGTGCGCTCAGGCTGGAGTAGTACTGGGATGGGTGACCTCTCGGGAAGTCCCGGTGCTTAACCCCTGTGAGCATCACCTAGATCCAATGATTGCTAAGTGTTCCATTTATTCTCATGAGAGATGGATTCATGTTGAATCACTACTCATGAAACATGGGTCAATGAGTTTGACTCAAAATCACACAGTTAAATCCTGATATTAATATCACAACCCAAAGGATCACTTAGCAACCAAAGACTCGGCATCAACTTAAGAACTTGGTAGCAACTGACAGAATGAACAAAAGTGCAGGATTACAAGGAAACCCAGGATGCTCCTGCATCAGACAACCAGGGTTGGAGAAAATGATTCTCCTGAATTATTGAGATGTCACAATCTGAGCTGTATCCAACTCAGAGTGAGAAATCCTTGAAGCATCTTCTATAGGTTTGTTCTTCCACTTCACCAAATATTCATAGTAATCTTTTCCTCTTGTACTCTTGCCAACTTTGTGATCCAATATCTGTTCAACTTCTTTAATCTGCTTCTTAGGATAATCCTCTGATACAGCAACTTCATCATCCGACTCATGGTACTTATACAAATCAACAACATTGAATATAGGAGATATGTCCATGTCATCAAGTAACTCTATTTTATAAGCATTACTACTGTCAAACTTTCTCAAGATCTTACAAGGTCCAAACTTCTTCATTTTCAACTTACTATATGTTCCAAAAGGAAATCTTCCTTTCTTCAAATGAACCATCACCTCATCACCCACTTGAAAGTCATGATGTTTCCTAGAGTGATCAACATTCTCCTTATACTTTTGATTTCTTTTTTCTAACCTCAACTTCACTTCTTTATACAAAGACTTCATAAAATCAGCAAATTCTTCTCCTGCAACACTTCTCTTCACCAGCAATATCTCTCAAATCTGATACTCTTCTAGGATTCATTCTAGTAACAATCTCAAAAGGTGTCTTCCCTGTACTCCTATTCACAGAATTATTATATGCAAATTCGGCTTGTGCTAATGCCATTTCCCAATTACTTGACTTATTCCCAACTAAACATTTGAGCAGGTTACCCAAGCTTCTATTCACAACCTCTGTTTGTCCATCTGTCTGTGGATGGAATGTAGAACTAAACTCAGTACCCATCTTCTTCCACAAAGTCTTCCAAAAATAACCAACAAACTTAGAGTCTCTGTCAGAAATAATACGTCTTGGTAATCCATGCAATTTCAGAATCTCTTTGAAGAAAAGTTCAACAATATGCTCGGCATTTGATGTCTTTTTGCATGGTATGAAATGAGCCATCTTAAAAAATTTGTCCACTACAACAAATATGGAATCATACCCCTTCACTTAGGTAATCCAAGAACAAAATCCATACTAATGTCACTCCAAGGTTTCTCAGGAACAGTAATAGGTGTATACAAATCAGTATTCTGACTCACTTCTTTTGCAACTTGACAAACTCCACAACTCTTCACAAATTTCTGAACATCCTTATACATGTGTGGCCAATAATACTTCTCTTTCAGAAAACTCAATGTCTTATCAATTCCAAAATGTCCAGCCAACCCACCACTATGCTTTTCCTTAATTAGATTCAATCTCATAGAACTTCTAGGAATACACAACTGAATACATTTGAACAACATACCTTCTTGAATGAAATACTCAACACACTTATGTGATTTGTCAGATTTAGTGCTCTGCACTCTCTTCACGCCTCAGAAAAATCAGGGTCAGTATCATGCAACTCTTTCATTTCATCAAAACCAAGAACTTCAACCTTCATTTCAGTAGACAAAGAACACCTTCTACTCAATGCATCAAAAACTTTGTTAGTAACTCCACTCTTATGTTTGTGATCACAAATGTAAAATTTTGCAAATAGTCAACCCACTTCATATATCTTTGATTCAATTTATGTTGACTTCCCAAGTATTGTAAAGCTTTATGATTAGTATACAACTCAAACTGCTTAGGAATCAAATAATGTCTCCACTTCTTCAATGCTTGAACAATGACATAAAATTCTTGATCATACACAGAATAGTTTCTTTTAGCATCATTCAACTTTTCACTAAAGAAAGCAACAGGCTTACCTTCTTGACTTAATACAACTCCTATTGCATTACCACTCACATCACATTCAATTTGAAATACTTTGTTGAAATCAGGTAAACCCAATACAGGTAATTCAACAACCTTTTGTTTCAAAGTCTCAAAACTCTTATCAGCTTCATTTGTCCACTTGAATTCCGTTTTATCTCCCCTCATTGTCTCACTCATAGCATTACAAACAGAACTTAGATTCTTAATAAATTTTCTGTAAAAACTAGCCAAACCATGAAATGATCTTACCTCACCCACATTCTCAGGTGTAGGCCATTCCAAAATTGCTTTAACCTTCTCAGGATCCATCTTCAAACCATCAACTGAGATCACAAATCCCAAATATACAATCTCCTCTTGCATGAAAGAACACTTTTTCAGATTAATCAACAACTTTTCCTCTTTCAACTTCTGCAATATTTGTCTAATGTGCATAAGATGTTCTTCCTTAGTCTTACGGAATATCAGAATGTCATCCAAATAAACAATCACAAACTTACCCAAGAATCTTTTCAGAACTTCATTCATCAACCTCATGAAAGTACTAGGTGCATTAGTCAAACCAAAGGGCATAACCAACCAATCATACAAACCATCCTTTGTCTTGAAAGTAGTCTTCCATTCATCACCTTTTTTGATTCTGATTTGATGATAGCCACTCTTCAAATCAATCTTTGTAAAATACTTTGCTCCACTCAAACAATTCATTATGTCATCCATCTTCGGTAAAGGAAACTTGTATTTCACTGTGATTTTGTTAATAGCTTGAGAATCAATACACATTCTCCATTCTTCATTCTTTTTAGGTGCTAATACAGTAGGTACAACACATGGACTCAAACTTTCTCTGATCAAGTCTTTCTACAACAACTCATGCACTTGTCTATTACGTTCTTCATTCCCTGTAGTTGTCAATCTATATGGTGTTTTGTTTGGCAAACTGGCTCCAAGAATCAGATCCATACAATTACTTATGCTTCTTACTGGAGGTAAACCATCAGGTATATCTTCTGCAACAATTTCTTCATACGCAATTCTGCAATTTCTTCTGGTATTCGGCTACCACTATCTGCTGTTACTCGGTCATTACCAGCTTCTACTGCTCGGTCATTATTACCAACACTCGGTCTTCTAGGAAGTATAGCAAAACAAACTTGATTCTTCTTTACTTCCTTTTCAAATTGCTTTCCATTAACCATACAAACTTTTATTGTAGTACAACTGACCTCATCTGGATTTTCAATCAAAGGCAGCAATATTTGCTTCTTCCCATTTACCCAAAGAGTATATTGATTCAATCTTCCATCATATACAATGTATCTATCATATTGCCAAGGTCTACCCAACAAAATATGACAACAATCCATGGGCATAATATCACACAAAACTTCATCAAAGTAATGTCCAATTTTGAACTTCACAAGGCATTGCTCACTAACCAATATCTTATGCTCATCTTTGATCCATGAACATGATAAGGTTTGGGATGTTTTAGCCTCTGCAACTGCAACTTTGTAACCAACTCTTCTGATGCCAAATTTGTTGAACTTCCACTGTCAATGATCACCTTGCAACACTTTCCAACCATCTTGCATCTTGTCATGAAAAGACTTCTTCTTAAGACAGGTTCCTCATCACTTCCCTTATTACATAAGATTCTTCTCACAATCAGATTTTCTCCAGCTTCTAGTCCACTTAGCGAACTCTCAATGCCTTCTTGAATCATAGCATTTTTATTATTCTGCCCATTTTCAAAAGATCTACATTCAAAGGACCTATGCCCTTCTTTGCCACATCTGAAACAATTACCACGGAAACCACCTCTAGGGTAGGAATTACCTCTTCCTTAGTAAGATCCAGTACCTCCTCCATATAAACTATACCTTTCCACTCGGACTTGTCTTTGTCATCATTCTTCCATTTTGATTTGCCTTTATCTTGCACAAAACTGTCAGATCTGCCACCTTCTCCATAAGATCTACCTCTGCATCTCTGGAATCTACTACCTCTACCTCTTTGTCTTTGTTCATGCTTCTTGGTCAAGATCTCCTCAGCTTTCAAAGCATATTGATATGCTTCTTCCACACTTTCCAACTTCACAAAACTTATTTCATCTTGAATTCCAGATCTCAATCCATTTAAGTACTTTGCAATTTTATCAATATCATCATCCACATGTCCAGATCTAATGTCTAATCTATAGAATTCCTCAGTATACTCCTTCACACTCATGCCCATTTGTCTCAAATTTTGCATTTTTCTCAACAAGCTAACTTGGTAATTAGCAGGAAAGAATTTGTTCTTTACCTTGTTCACCATCTTTGGCCAAGTTTTGATCTTCTCCTTTCTTCTCCTTTGCCTATCAGTTTGTAAATGCTCCCACCATAGTGAGGCATGACCTTTCAACCTAGTAACTGCAATCTTCACCTTTCTATTATTAGGAGTGTTTTCATACTCAAAGAACTTGTCCATATCTGAGATCCAATCCAACACAACATTGGTATCCAATTCTCCATCATAAGGAACAACTTCTACAACAGGCTTTGAATTTGCTCTAGACAACACTCTCAATGACCTCGCTTCATCTTGATCTTCAGGTTCTGGATTAGGGTTTGGTGCTACTGCTTTATCATCACTCACATCATCAAGATGCACTCCTCTCCTCTGGTCGTCTCCACAACATCTAATTTGGCTGCAATTTGTCTCAATGTATCCAATATTGCATTATTAGCATTTCCTCTACCTGCAACCATTTTTACAAATGAGGTTCCTGCAAGATCGTAACCCTCTGCAAGTTATAGGTCAAATCCGCAGATCTACCACCCTATAACCAAATCTGAAACAAGGTTCTACACGATCCAATCTCCACAAGGATGAACCACAAGCTTTGATACCACTTGATGCAAGGAGGAAAAAAAGGAACAATTAGGGCCTAGGGCACACCCAGCTATCCAGTTCAACTTGCAAGAGTCAACACAGCGGAAAACACAACACAAATACAACACCAAGGAGAGAGAACAAAATATTTTATTGATTCATCAAGTGAATAGTATACATGCCCAGTTGTAAGGCGTTTTGGGTTACAGCTAGATAATTACATTCAAATCCACGATCTAGTTGCAAATTCACACCTTCTTACTTTCTACTTCTTACTTCGTACACTACACTACTGCTTATTCAAGCCTAAGACACTCTATTTATACTTGCCAAAACGACTTACAGAACCTTCTAGAACATAGAGAAGTCCCAAGTCGGCCCTCAACATTTATACCAAAATTAAATGCGAGCAAAATCAGCTCAAATTGGAACCAGACACAGATTACTCAGCAAAATGAAAGCTTTTCCAAAACTGGCACTCGGCATCCATATGAACTCGGCATCCAAAGAAAGCACTTGGCAGCAACTTTGAACTCAGTATCCAAAGGAATCACTCTATAGCAATTTTGAATTCGGCATCCAAAGAATTCACTCGGCAACCAAAGGAATTGCTTGGCACCCAAAGGATCACTCGGTAACCAAATACTCGGCATCAACTTAAGAACTTGGCAACAACTGACAGAATGAACAAAAGTGCAGGATTACAAGGAAACCTAGGATGCTCCTGCATCAAAAAATGGCTTGTGACATGCTATGGTTTGTGATGAACATTTGAATCTCTTCAGCCTCAGCATAGATTTGTTTGATCCAACCTATTTTTCTACCCAACTTTTGTAGCATTAGGTTGAGAGAGTGGACAGCACAAGGTGTCCAATAGATGTGTTCAAAACGTCTCTCAATCAACAAACCTATAGCTTGATAGTTCTTTGCATTGTTTGTAATAAGTTGGACAACATTTTCAGGTCCCACATCTTGGATGCATTGTCTAAGGATATCAGCAATAAATTGTGCATCCTTCACCCGCCCCTCACAATCAACAACCTTTAGAAACATTGCCCCTTTGGGGTACATTGCAATCACATTTATCAATGGTCGATTTTTGGTATCCTTCCACCCATCATAAATAATTGACACCCTTGTTTGTTTCCATGAATTTCTAATGGGAGCCAATGCATTGTTTATGTTTTTGACCTCACTTGCTAGTAAGGTGGTGCATACCTTCTCATAACCTGGCCCTATCCACCCTTGTGGAGCTTCATTTTCTTTTCTCAACATATACTGCCAATATGGTGAGCGTGCAACATTGAATGACAAACTGTTTGCATAGACACATCTTCCAACAACTTGATCTACAATCTCCCTAGTATCATTTTGGAATGCTTTCTCCAATGGCCCCTTATTTCTCTTCTCAGTAACATGTTCTTCTTCAATTCTGCCCAAGAACGGGTGGTTATCTACTATGATATTAGGAAAGTCACGATGAGATGGAGAAGGTGGGGTCCTTGAACTACTTCCTTTTTGTTTCAACAAAGGATGGTTTGTGGCACGTCCGACCCTTGCATTTGATTCCTCTTGCTCTTGAATGAATCCTGCTATTTGTTGAGGTGGCAATCCTTTTGCATTGGGTCCTTCGCATGCTTTGATATCCATTTGGGGAATGGCACATAAATGGGCTTTCACATGGCTATAGGAGCTAGTTTTCTCCACATGGCATAAATTCCATTCCCAAACAAATGTTCCACCTCCTTTTACTTGGATTTTTATCGTGACATATTTCCATAATGGTGAATTGGGATTGGTCTTGAATTTGGGTCGAGCGGTAGAAGAAGTTGTCATTGCCTTGTCTACAAGAGCCAACAAGTTAAAAATACAAAATGCTATTAAATAATTAAATAATAGTAAATACAATATTAAATATAAAAATAAACAAATTCAAGTTCTATTTGAATATTAAAAAACAAAATAATGAATATATATTAACATTATAACATTATATTTATAATTACAATTTATAACAAATATTATAATTTATTACATAAATATTAAATTAATAAACAATAAAATAAAAAAATACATTATTAACATTTGAATACTGTCTAGACATATATAATATAATATTTAAATATTGCCTAACATTAAAAAGACTTACAATTTAAAATTTAAATATTATATAATATATACAATTTAATAAAAACTTAAAAAACCTTCTATATCAATAATATATTAATATTATAAAGTTATAAACTATATATAATATTTAAAACTTTAAAAGTTTAGAACTTTAATAAATTCAAAAAAATAAACATAAACATATTACATACTTTAAGCGAGTTTTGTTGCAGGGATTACGCACATGAGCTTTGGCGCCAGTCAACTCCCGCTCATGAGCTTTGGCTGTCGATTCCATCGTCTCCAGCTGACAGTCCCTCGTTCCAGTTGCAGTCATCTCTCGTTGTCTCCTGTCATCATCCCAGTTCCCGCTGCCGTCTACCAATAAGATGTAGTCGATTCCCTCCTTCCAGTAAAAAGTTGAGCATGGCGGATGTTCTGCAGACTTTCGTTTCGTTCTGCAGACTTGAAGACTTTCTCCGTCCACTTCAGGGTTTTTACTAGGGTAAAAATGTGTTAAAAACAAACAAAAAACAAACACCGACACTAAAAATCTAAGTCAAACTGCCACGTAACCAATCAAATTGACACATCATCAGAAAACCATTCGGATTCATTGCAAATATGTATAAATCGAACCCTGTTCGATTCCACAGGGTATTTTGGACGTATCTGATTCCGATATTTACCGTACCAGTATCTGAAGGCAAAAGGGGAAGTACCGGTAACTTAGCCAAAATGTGATGTAGCATAGCCTAAGTGGATCTAACTTATTGGGAAAATGTAAGCTCTTGTGCTAATTACTCTCTGGTTTTGGATACCACATACATTTTAATTTAACATTTACAATTTTCCTTTAGAGGTCTGAACTTTAAGCATATTGTCTTGTAAATTTTATTTAGGATATTAAGCCTTTGTCTTCAAATCAGGGGTTGAGTTTGCTGCTGGCAATTAAAATTGCTTGGTCAGTGGTTTTTCTAAGGTCACCGGGATACTGTTTTTCATAATAAGAAAAATGATTCTCAACTGTGTGAAAGGCTAAGGTTTTAAAAACAGAGTGCTACAACTAGCATTTTTTGAGACGTTAATCCCTGTAGGCAGGACACAGGAAGATGTATCAGAGTTTCCTTGTCGGCTTTGTGCAGGGCTTGACAATGTGTTACTCTCTGGAATTATCAGCTGTTAATGACTTTTAAATGCAAGGGGCAATAGCATGGTAACCAGAAGACTTCGCAATGGGGATGAGGATCTTGCTGTTTTACCTGTATCTGTTACGATAGTTATAGAAGATGCCCTCGCTTGAAACCTCATTCATCTTTTTCCTTTGCCTGTATTATAAGGTCTGCGGATAATTATTGGTAAATGAAAATGTAATCCCTGGGCATAGCAAACATGAAGCTATCATAAGTGTAGGTTATGCATTGGTGTTTGCAACTTACCCAAATTGTAAGGAGACTGATTTGATAGCATATGCAAGAGAGCTTTTTTCCTTTCTTGTATTATATATTGCTTTGTATAGCTTGTGCAAGAGAGCTTTGTGTCCACCATCTATTATTATATAGTGTCCTTATTCAGAGTTGCAATATTGAATTGAATTATTTGATTTGCTCCCATTCTTCAGGAGTTCTCTATTAGAATTTCGATCAAGTGCTTAAGCTGCCCTATTAGACTGGGAAGCATTTAACAACTCAGCATTCTAACTGCCTTGAACAAAATATCAATACTCTCCTCTCTCTTAGAGTAGGTCAGGAGGAGAGAGCCATAAAGAGTTTGAAATGGTTGACAAGTTTCTGAGTGGTCAATAGTGGGGCCTTAATTTAAAGTTATGTCATCCCATGGTTCCAAAGCTTCTTGGACATCAAGAGAGATAGTCTGCTATTAAATATCCAGCAAGCTTGATTGTACTCATGATCTGTGTGCTTTTCTCGATTTAAGATTTAGCACTAGACAAAAATTACTGATGAGAGGACTGCTTCAATCTTGATTGTTTATAGCAAATTAACTCCCTTAGCTAATCACCTAAACAAATTCTTGAGAAGGAAATAGATAAGAATGATGCTCTGAAATGAAATTGCTACCTACTTTAGGAGGTGATGCACTAGGATTTAAATCTGAAACATACAACTGATTCACACTTTGATTTATCAAAAGCTATGACCCTCACAACTCAATTAAAAGTATTTAGTACATAAGAACTTTATATGGAGGTATTGTTCTCGATATTATATGTGAAGGAAACTATGCTTCACAACTACAAAATACTTATATAACGGTATTACGCAGCATATAACCTGTACTAAACATACATCTTGCTGCTACACATTGCTTGAAACGAATACAAAGTAAAGGATATCAAACTAAATTGCAATAGCAAACTCAAATTCATCTATTCACAATAAAGAAACAAACTGATTGAGAAGGACAGTCTTTCTTTCTTCTGGTGCTCTATTTTATCCTGATGATGGATCACGTAGTGTGATCCGAAAAATCGATGCAAAAAAATACATACACAATCGTATCCAAAAGCAATACCTAGCAATTCATGGGTTGTGGAAATCTGTTAGCACGAAGGATAATCTTTTTTAAAAATCAAAACCAGGAGAACTGATTGCAATGCTTGAGAAACTTTGAAAATTGAGTTACAAGTTCTTTTCTCGTGTTTACAGGAAGTGAACAAGAGCTAACTGAAAAGAAGTACAAAATTCAAATTAATTTGAAAAGGCTCCCGATTTGGACCTCTAGTCAAACTGAAGTTGCTGTTTCAGTTAGCTCTTTTGATTTGAAGTGACTAAATGAGTGAACTCCAAGTGGACATGAACTGACCTCAAGTTAGCTGAAACTTTTCCTTGAATTCACGTACTTGACTGCTGCATTTTCTTTGAAATTAGGAACTAGATGATGTAAATGCACACACCTATTTTCAAATTAGAATTTCACTTGCTGATGCACTCTTAAAATCTGCAAGAATGCATCTTATGTTGCCACCTGTTTCCAGATTTATAGGCCCATAATGAAGGTATTTCAATAATGAAGACATTTCAAAATTTGATTGCCAAAACACTCCGTACTTGAGATTGTGGTAATCTCATCTTCCACTGCTTTCCAGATTTATAGGCCCCTAATGAAGGTATCTCAATAATGAAGGCATTTCAAAATTTGATAGCCAAAACACTCCTTACTTGAGATTGTGGTATTCTCATCAAAGAATTCACTCAATGCTTAAAATTCATCTCTGTAACAGCAAATCTGCTCTTGATTTGTCCTTGAATGACCATGGTGTGCTATGTTTACCATATTTTTTCGTCATTTTGGTGATTATCACTGTTTCCTGCCATTTGAAGTTTGACCCTGCACGATCACTGTCTTGTCATGTATATCTCTGTCATCCTTGACAGTCTCTTTGCTCTGAGATTACCTGGTCTCCATCACAGACCACTGCCATCACTGTACGATTGATGTCATGACTCTGGCAACACGTTATCAATGCTATGACTTGTAAATCATTGTTCTGATAGCGCAATGCCCTTAATTGTCTGCTCATTGCCGTTGACCCATGCCACCTAACAGTATCTTTAACATCATTGCAACAGCATGATATGCTGTCATATTCTCAAGGGTAAAGCGCTGGACAACCTTTGGGAATTATAATGTTCTATCAGGAGCAGGACATTCTACATATGCCTCTAAATTCAATGCTATGAGAGCCAAACAACAAAAAATTACCTTGTAGACTCTAGTTCCAGATTGCTTTGGGCAATCCTATAGGTAAAATTTCATTTTTGCAAACTGGACTATAAAATTCTTATGGTTGATTTAAGGTTTTAATGGAAATTATTATAGTTTTTAGGAACTGACTAAGTTGAATGCTAATAATTTATATATTGTGAAATATTTTGTGTTTATATCAAGAGTGTGGGTAATTATTGTTTTTACTTTTGTAGATTGTGGAGCTGCTATCAAGTGGAGCTAACGTGATCCTTATGGAGGTTCTAGATGGCAAATTGTTCAAATTGTTCTAAATGGTTATCTTGAAGCACTAAAGTCCTGTGCCATAAAAGGCAAGGATATTGTAGAAACTCAGCAGAATTTTGAAAATCAATGATTACTATATTGTGTTGATTTTTTATATACTAGCTGTTGCACCCAAAAGGGGTGCAATGTTTTAGCCGATAGCAGAAATTTATTTAGTATTATATTAGCAAAAAAAAGTCAGACAACAAATAAGAATGTGTGTGTGTGTGTCTCTCTCTCACTCCTTTACGCTCCCTCCCTCCCTCCCTCCTTTTTCCTCTGTCTAAGTGAGGGATTACATGCATTATTTGAAAACAGTGGACTACATGTTTCAATGTTGAGAAATTTCTCAGTTTCCAACACTTATCATACTTTAACTCACATAGTAAATTGGAATATGTTTCCAGTAACTCATGTTGTGTGGTATTTTTTCTTCTAATGCATTAATTTCACAAATTTGTGCAGTTTGAATATGGTGGTTTGTTTAGCTTACACTCTATATTATCTCTCAGTTGTTTGTAGTGACATTGGAGAAACTTCCAAAATTCTTTTGATACAATCTCAATTAATTTACTAATGTAGAATCAATTGTCAATGCTACTTTTTCTTCGCTTTCTCTAACTTTCTCTTCTTCATCTTCTCCTCCTCCACTTCCTCTTCTTCGTCTTCCTTATATTTAGCTCCTCCACCACCACCTCCTCCTCTCCTCCTTCTCCTCCTCTTAATCCTTCTTTTAATCTTCTTCGTCTTTCTCACTCTTGCCTTCCTCCTCCTCTTCTTCCTCTCTTAATATAAAAAATCATACATATCATTGCTCTTGGAAAATAATAAAATTATTTGATATTTTATAAATATATTATTATTTAAGTACTAAAGTTTTATAGAAGATGAGTAATATTTTTGAAAGGTTTTTTAAAATAAAATTTTCAAGAAAAATAAACATTTTTGCATGGTTTACAAAATTAATGATTAATTTAAAATATCTTTGTTTGAAGTTTAATTCTAGTATTTATAAAGCTAGAAAGTTAATTTTTAAAATATTATAATACTAATAAATGTAACTATAAAGTTGTGATATTGCTATCAGGATTTAACTATGTAGTTTTTAGTCAAACTTGATGACCCATGTATAATGAGTAGTGATTGATACATGAATCCATCTCTCATTAAGCATGGAGGAAACTCCATAGTTAAGCGCCCTCGAGCTAGAGTCGTATTGGGATGGGCGACTTCTCGGGAAGGACCTCTCAAGAAGTCTTGGTGCTTCACCTTTGTGACCATCACCTAGATCCAATGAGTGATAAGTGTTCCATTTATTCTCATGAGAGATGGATTCATGTGCGACTCGCTACTCATGACACATGGGTCATTGAGTTTGACTCAAAAACTACACAGTTAAATCTTGATAGTAATATCACAAATTGACTTGCTATGGAAAATACCTCTACTTATCAACTATAAAGTTGTTAGATAATTGAATGAAATGTATTCCTTAGATCCAAGAAGCAACAATTTTTGCGATGCACTTACTTGTATAACTACCAAACTGACTTTGTTTGGGATCATTTCAGATAACTCAACAAAAAAATATTCAAAATTTGATGTCATTTTTCTCAAAAGAATCTATAATTATTTGCAATTTTGAAAAAAGTAGTTATACAGTGATTGCTATAAAATCTTAGATTTAACTTTTTAATACAAGACATTATTTATTTTAATAAGTTCTATGTATGATAAGCTTTGCATTTTAAATTAAATTGAAAATATGACATTCTATAGGACAATGCATATTTTAAATAATTTTTGTTGTTCCATTGAGAAGTATTTCACAACACCCTAGATGTAGGGCATACATAGCCTTTTATAACAACTTATTCATATGGGTGCACATTAACTGTTAGCTCAATTTGTAAATATTTTATGTGATCTTTTCAAAGTGACACATCATACTTTTTCGAGGGTCTTTCCCACATATAGTACCCTATTTACTAATAAATTTAAAGAGCGAAATCAGAGAATTCTCCAAACTATTGTTAGACTTAACCACACAGAAATAACAGTTACATGCAAATATAACCAATATCAAAAAATAATAAATCGCACAGAAGGGAATACTTGACACAAAGATTTAACATGGTTCATCCAATCCCTGGGCTACATCCACCAACAAGTTCAATATTATTATTATCCAGTGATTATAATCTGCAACCCCTTATAGCTCAATATCGCCACAAGAAGCTACAATATCACCATACACTATGAAATCCTTAACTCTAAGCCATTTTATACAAGTTTTTCGCCGTTTATAAAACTAGAGCTAGAATAAGTTATCCGATAGAAAAATAGTGGTCCACGCCTTTTACAATATAAGGTCATTTTTGGCTTTGGGGGTGCTACCCCTAAAAACCCCCGCATGGACATTGCCCTTCGACCCCACCCAATACTACAACAAAGAGTGCTACCCCTTGACTCCGTCTTCGGGGCGCTGCCTCCAAACCCCTATAGAAATAATCTGGGGAGGTGAGGGGGAATCATGTTGAGTAAACCTCTGAGTTTAATTAGGCTTCACATCACAACAATCTCCCACTTGGAGATTGATCATACTTCACAATAATAATCTCCCACTTGGGGATAGATCATAGCATTGCTAAACTTGTAGTGCCCACTGGAATATCAAACCACACTAGACTCTACTATTCTTTTATTCTATTTAGTTTAGAAGACCAACCAAAGCTGAAGAGGAGTTCAACTTCTCCCTTATTATTGACTTGGTAAACATATTTGTTGGATTATCATCTGTATGTATCTTCTCTAGCTTTAACTATCCATCATCAAAACTTGACCAAATGAGAAGGTACCACAACTATTTGTGTTTTGGCTTTGAATGTAGAGCATAATTCTTTGCAAGATGAATGACACTTTAGCTATCGGCAAACAAATAATTATCCCTTTGTGGGTGTCCCAATTTTTTCATGAAGAATTGAAGCCATATCATCTTCTTGGCTTCCTTTGTGGCACTAACATACTTTGCCTCTGCAGTGGATAAAGCATTAACCTTCTGCAACCGAGAAATCCAACTCATTGTTGTCCCACCAACAATAAATACATAACCTGTGGTACTTTGTGTGGTATCAATATCACCTGCCAAATTCGAGTCGACATATCCCTATAAATCATTAGTAGAGCCCCCAAATTGTAAACACTTACTAGATGTTCCTCTCAAATATCCGAGAATCCATTTAATTGCATTTCAATGCTCAAGCCCTGGATGACTCATGATCCTGCTAATAGCTCCCACTGCATGTACAATATTTGGCCTTGTACATACCATAACATACATCAAACTTCCTACAATTGAAGCATAAGGTACCATGGACATCTTATCCTTCTCTTCTTGTGTCTTTGGACACATCTCCTTAGTCAGTTTCAAATGACTAGGTAAAGGTGTGCCGACAACTTTAGCATTCTCTATAGAGAAATGTTGCAACACCTTCACAATATAATAACTCTGAGATAATGTCAATTTTCCATTTTTCTTTGCAAATTTTCATACCAAAGATTTGTTTTGCTGCCCCCAAACCATTCATAACAAATGAATATGTTAACTGTTCTTTTAATCTCTTAATGTGATACATGTTAGACCCAGCTACAAACATATCATCAACATATAAACATAAAATAATGTAGTTGTCATCATCTAACCTCTTAAAGTAAACACAATGATTTGAATGACAGCTACTATATCCATGCTCATACATAAAACTGTCAAATTTCAGATATTGTTGCCTATGTGTTTGCTTCAAGCCATATGAACTTTTCTACAATCTGCACACCAAGTTTTCGTTACCTTTGACCTCAAATCCTCGTGGCTATGCCACATATATCTTTTCATCTAAATCACCATGAAGAAAGGTTGTTTTAACATCAAGCTGCTCCAAATGCAAATCTTCAGTAGTCACAATATTTAAAATTGTGCGAATAAAAGTCATTTTAACAACATGAGAGAATATCTCATCAAAATCAATGCCCTTTTTAAAATCCTTCTTGCCTTTGTATTTGTTGTGCTTCTTTTCATCTTTGTCTTCTCTATTTGGACATCTAGCAGCACTGTGTCCAACTTCTTCACAAGAGAAACAAATCAAAGGGATTTTGCCTTTATACTTTCCTTTACCTTTGGGATACTTTCTTGCAAGCAGTGCTTCAATGGCTTCAAGATCACTATCAGAACTATCTTCCTCTTCACTTTTAGATTGTTTTCTTTTAGACTTTTAGACTTTCTTCTTGAGTGATACCTTGGCTTCAAATGCAAACTCAAGATTGCTAGAACTAGGAGTATAATTATCATAGTTATCTAGTTTATATGCAGTCAATCTTTGAACTAGAGCATCCAAAGTTATCTTGTTATTTGGATCACATCTCATTTCTTGAATAACAAACACTCTGATTGCATAGATAGGAAGAAGGGTTTGGAGTACCTTTCTCACTACTGTCACATCCTCAATTTTTCCTCCAAAGGCTTTGATGACACTAACTATTGTCACATCTTCAATTTTTCCTCCAAAGGCTTTGATGACACTAACACCGGCTTTGATTCTTTCAACATATTTTGCAATGTTTTCATCTTTTCTCATCTTTATCTAATCAAACTAACTTCTCAAGATTTCTGCCTTGGCTCTTTTCACATTATCATCACCTCCATAGATATCTTTTAGTTTGGTCCACATGTCATGAGCAGTAGGACATCCTTTGATTTCATCAAATTTAGCATACTTAAGAGCTGATACAATGTCAATCATCATGATGTTATGATTTTTCTTTTCAGCAATCTATTCTATAGTCAATGTTCCAGTACGAGCCTTATAAGCATTTTCCAATTATTTCAAACCTAAACCATTGATGGTTGCCAGATGCAACTTCATAAGTTCCTGCTATGCTTCAAAGTTATATTTGTTTAGCTTGGGAATATCTCTCCTATAAGACATCTTGATCTTTAGTTGGTCCTTGAAACCTTTCTCTGCAAGCACCAAGAAGCTCTAATAACAATTGTTGGAAATATAAGAGGAGTAACTAAGAGGGGAGGGGTGAATTAGTTACAAAAAAAATAAATCCTAGATCCCTTAGATATCAACACAGAACATAAACTTCATTGAAAAAATACTAATGATCGGTAAAGAATCAGTCACTTGGTTTACACTAAGAAATTTTGTAACTCAGAAAACATAGAAATAACTTGGTAAACACTGAAATAACTTGACAACTACTTAATATGTAAGTCTTAAGATATTATATATGATTAACCTTACTTAAATTAGCTGCATACACATAAAATAAATAACATAAACACAAGTGACACCAAGATTTAACGTGGAAACCAAATTTGGTAAAAACCACCAATTGCAACTAGTTACTAATTTTCACTTTTTTGAAGTGAGTTCTATTAAAGGAAACCCTATTAAAGGTTACAAAACATATTGTTAAGTGTGACCCTATTAGAGGATTTAATCACCCTGTTAGGAGTGGCTTTGTTAGAGGTCTTTAGACACTTCAATAGAAATACCACCTTGTTAGAAGATTTATAAATGGCTGTTAAACCAACTTTGTTAAGAGATTTAGATCACTGCTACAATGAAATGTCCCTTTTCTGATTTTTCATGATATTTCCAACCTCTAATCAGATCTTTAAAATCAAACAGCTAATATCCCAAAGATCCACCAAATTCCTCAAGAAACCCCAAATCGGGTATGTTGAAAATAGTGCTAAAAGCTTCACAACTTCACAAATTATTAATGAATCTGAAAATGGAAATTTTTACAGAACTTTCAGCAGCATAACAGCCTACAAATTGACATTTCCAGATCCGTATAGCCTTTACACAACAGCTCGAAAATGTAGGACCAAAACTATGCTCATCGGGCTCCCGAAATAACACAAAATATGCCCGGAAACACCACAAGAACACTAATAATCTATCTCAGAAGTTTAATCACGTCCCAATATATATATTCAGATCTATTTTAACAGCTTAAAGTATAAAATACAGCAGCAACCAAAACTGATATGAAATACTCAACCGGAAACACCAAACTCTTACAAAAATACACCCGGAAACTCACAAATCTGCACTGTTCAGCACAAAGGAAAACTCTGTATGAGCATGCACATGGAATGGCTTCAAACTCCCGTCCTTAGCCTTCCTGGAAATCTACAAACTCCCGTTCTTGGGTCTCCCTGGAAACCTGCAAACTCCCGTTCTTGGGTCTCCTTCTCCACAGGTTTGGCAGCCTCTGAAGAATAACAAAGAATGAGTAAAAATCAAGTTCTGGAATGAGCCCAAAATGCCTCCAAACCCCTTAAAAGAGGGCATAACTGTAACTCACGTCCAAGAGAGATTAATGAAACTTATTTTAACAATAATTTTCATTTATTAGTCCAACGGTTTCCAAAGATTAACTCCCTTTTTTTGAAACTCCACTTTCTTGGGCCTGCCTGCCTTAGCAAAGATTTTCTTTTTTTTTTAATTATTTGAAAAGGGGACATGACAAGTCCTCCCCTCCCAATCATTGCTTGTCCTCAAGCAATGGCTGAACAATAAACCAATCAATCCACCTGGATCCCAAATGTAGTCATGAACTATACTACTACCAATTAACACAGGCTCCTGCAATATCCTTTGCAATATGACCAAGAGGAATCCATAATCAAATTGACAATTATAGCTCAACCAAACTCCGAAATCACGACTACCACAAACAAAAACCCATGAGGCACAAACTCTTAGAACATCAGAACCCAAGTAAAGTGGACAAATCAAACTACCAACATAGTAAATACCATCAACGCATCCCACTGGCCTATATGGAATGTACAATCCAACTCTGAAACAATGGTGAAACCTCTTGAATGAAACTGTACCAAGTATGGAGAATCCACACACTGTACAACTCCTGTAGTCAACACAACTCTGTAGATCATCGGCCACTGTCTCATAACCATAACTCCCATGCACCCTTGATGGTGAAAAGCCATCACAAGATAAACAACAAGAAATGGAACCCAAACCAAATTTTCCTGCCATCAACTCCTCAACACAAGGATCAATTGCTAACTGATGTACATACCCTGCAATATAATGTTGATTAAAAAAACCAACCTCAGTCAACAACTCACCATGAAGAAGTGATACAACCCACTGTGACTGATCAATAGCTAAGTCAGGAGATGTCATAGCCAAAGGAGTAGAATCAATAACAACACCTGCTGAAGCATCACTCCAACACTCCTGCTCTAAGTCATGTATTATCAAGCTATCAACTGCAGGACCTATCACAATGTCGTGCCCATCACAACTCTCATCCCGAGGCATCAAACTATTCCATAACTGATGATAAGCACTAGGAACCAAAGTACATCTCTGTATCATAATCTCATCAACATGGTCATCAAAGGTAAATTGATGAGCGTACCTCATAGTGTAATGCCGATAGAATGCGCCAATCTCAGTCAGTGGCTCAGATTGTAATCTAGATGAAACTAACTGCAATTGATCATTAACCATGTTGGAACTGACTACTACCTCCAAAGATATCACCAAGGGAGTAGTATTACTAGCAAGAACCATGCCAACTGTCGACTCACCAACATCACACACGATCTTTGATGCATCTCTAGTCTCTGTGCCATCAGTACCAGAGGCCACCACCATGTCAGGCATACAACAATCTGCTATAACACCCAACTCAACTGAACCTGACTCTAGTGGGAATGAACCTGATATGCCAATGTTAGTATCAAGGATGGATGCATCCCCATCTCCACTGTCTCTGACAATCTCGGCCATGGACATCCTCGGATCACCAAACACCATAGCTTGTGACTGTATAGAATTAGGTAAAGATTGTAGTTGCTCTAACTCCATGGTCACCTTAGCCAAATGAAGCTGTGACTCCTTGAAAGCCAACTGTGTACTCTCAAGAATCTCAGAAGTCACCTCAAGCTGCTCAGTAAGCTCACTCACCTCATCTTCCTTGGCCAACAATGCATCATATGCTGTACTACCCCACTCCATAAGATAATCTCTGTCGGCTAGCAACTGCATATAATTCTGTCTCAAAATCCAAATAGCCTTCCATAAAGAGTGGATCTCTGTCAAGGAAAGATAACTGCCTTCCTGCTCATCACTAGTAGGAGAACCCCATCCATAAACTGCTAACAACTGACGAACAGCATCGAAATGCTGGCAAGTGATAGCAATGTCTCGGTCACTAACTCTCAACTGATTAGACACATGATGGCGCTGGCTTGACTGTCTCCTACAAACCTCCTCTGATGCATTGTCTAAAAGAGTATCCTCAAAGTTACTAGTCTCTAGAGTATTACCATCCATATCGTGTGAATCAAATCTAAAGCTCATATCAACATACGGAGTATCAAAAACATTAGCATTGCTGTCCAACTCCTCTGTACCCAAGGAAACTAAGTCTTCAAAACTGCCCACTGCATCCTCCTGGATGTCATCAATGCCAATATGATCCTGGGACTCATCTATACACACTGCCAAATATGAAATATCATCAACACATTCCAGCAAGTATGGTCGACTGGATATATGAACAAAGCCCAACATTGGTGTATAAAAACTAATACCAACATCAAACAAGATACTGGCACAACAAAAGACAACACCGTGTAATCTGCTAATCAAATCCATGATAGCACCCAAACAAACACTGCTACCAAAAAGTGTTAAAGATCTCCAGTCAACTGAATCCCAAATGCCAATATAACAATCTCGAGTCCATATCCGTAAACTAGAATCAACTGGTAACTCAAGCAAACTCCTCACCTGAGTAATATGACCAATACCAACTAATTCCACATACCTGTCATGATGAGATAATGAAGTCACAATACTATCTGTGTTCACCTTCAGCTGGTTCAACAAATCATGTGAAGTACTACCAGCCTCAACCTCATGTGATGAAGCATCTAACTGTGCCTGGTACTCTTTCTCAGCAAAGCCATGAATGCTCAATGTCTGCTCATCTCTACCCGGTATCTCACCATCCTGCACAACAACATCCTCATAATCATCATCTGAACCCACTACACTGTAGTCACTGCCTGTTGTAACTATACCATCCTGAATACCTGTGGCATCACCCTTTGACAACCTGTAAACAATTGTCTCAATTTGAGTATCAAGTTGACCGTTACTATCAATCTGTGTAATATCCTTTCCCACCACCTCCTGTGGCAGAGTAGAATCTGAGACCTCTACCTGGCTATCAGCTAGTTTCTCAAACTCCTCATGCAAGTTCTTGGAAATTGTGTCATCTGTCCTATGAGAAAATCTGCCAAATAGAAATCCAGTCAACTTATCCACCTTAGCTGGGTCAGATAACATGTCATTTATATGGTGGTGCTCAACCAACTGTTTAGACATGTCATGGCTTATTTTCATAAGTTTATCTCGAATGTCTAAATAACCATCCTTTCTACTATTTTGACTCTGGCTATCAATTGTCCAAGATCGTTCCCTCTGAGACTCTGTACTATACCTGTCCATTCTGGATAAAATAGAGTGTAACCCCAATAGGATATAACTTCTTCAAACACCAAGAACTAACATGCAAATGATTAGAAGTAGCATGCAACCATAGATTTGGACATGCAACTGATTAGAAGCAACATGCAACCACCAAATTATGACATGCAAGATCTGGGTAGTTGTCAAAACTGACATGCAAGATCTGGGTAGTTGTCAAAACTGACATGCAAACTTCTACAACCACCAAATTCACCAAGAACTAACATGAAAATGATTAGAAGTAGCATGCAACCATAAATTTTGATATGTAGCTGATTAGAAGCAACATGCAATCATAAATTATGACATGCAAGATTTGGGTAGTTCTCAAAACTGAAATGCAAGATCTGGGTAGTTGTCAAAACTGACCTGCAAACTTTTACAAACCCTCAGGCTGGCAAGATCATGGCTCTGATACCACTGAAATGTCCCTTTTCTGATTTTTCATGAT
Organism: Cupressus sempervirens; assembly: GCA_028749045.1. Lineage (NCBI taxonomy): Eukaryota > Viridiplantae > Streptophyta > Pinopsida > Cupressales > Cupressaceae > Cupressus > Cupressus sempervirens. The sequence goes on from CM053793.1 coordinate 141,295,841, forward strand.
ATTTCCAACCTCTAATCAGATCTTTAAAATCAAACAGCTAATATCCCAAAGATCCACCAAATTCCTCAAGAAACCCCAAATCGGGTATGTTGAAAATAGTGCTAAAAGCTTCACAACTTCACAAATTATTAATGAATCTGAAAATGGAAATTTTTACAAAACTTTTAGCAGCATAACAGCCTACAAATTGACATTTCCAGATCCGTATAGCCTTTACACAACAGCTCGAAAATGTAGGACCAAAACTATGCTCATCGGGCTCCCGAAATAACACAAAATATGCCCGGAAACACCACAAGAACACTAATAATCTATCTCAGAAGTTTAATCACGTCCCAATATATATATTCAGATCTATTTTAACAGCTTAAAGTATAAAATACAGCAGCAACCAAAACTGATATGAAATACTCAACCGAAAACACCAAACTCTTACAAAAATACACCCGGAAACTCACAAATCTGCACTGTTCAGCACAAAGGCAAACTCTGTATGAGCATGCACATGGAATGGCTTCAAACTCCCATCCTTAGCCTTCCTGGAAACCTACAAACTCCCGTTCTTGGGTCTCCCTGGAAACCTGCAAACTCCCGTTCTTGGGTCTCCTTCTCCACAGGTTTGGCAGCCTCTGAAGAATAACAAAGAATGAGTAAAAATCAAGTTCTGGAATGAGCCCAAAATGCCTCCAAACCCCTTAAAAGAGGGCATAACTGTAACTCACATCCAAGAGAGGTTAATGAAACTTATTTTAACAATAATTTTCATTTATTAGTCCAACGGTTTCCAAAGATTAACTCCCTTTTTTTGAAACTTCACTTTCTTGGGCCTGCCTGCCTTAGCAAAGATTTTCTTTTTTTTTTAATTATTTGAAAAGGGGACATGACATACAATGGCTAGAGAGTAACAATGAGATGACCTGATTTCTGATACAACTGAATTGCTGATTATAGATCTTTGTTTTGGCTTGTATACTTTATCCTTCCTGATCAAATGTATCTTTGTAGCTCCACAAGGATATTCTTCTTATCCTTCCAATTCGATTCCTCTAAGAATCTTTTCTTCTTTCATTGACATATCCATACATATAATCCTCAACTTGACCTTATACTTATGCATTGTCAAGTTGGCTTGAATACATCTTAGAATAATTAATAGTCATCTCCTCAGTCGGCTAGAACCAATTTTTTTAATATAGTAAACTCAGTATGCCAAAACAAAAAAATCCTTCATTAGCCGACCCTGCTAGGTAGACACTAACTTAGAAATAATTTTTCCATGTTAACCGAGTAAACTCGGTTAACATTGCATTTTCACAAAGTTTCTTTGGTAGCTAAGTGAGCTCGGTTAACACTAGTTCTATTCAACATCTCCTTCATTAATTAAGTGAGATCGGTTAACACTCATCTTCTTCGAACTTTTCTTTGACGATCGAGTGAACTCGGTAGACATTGTCTTCTGAACTAAGAAAAATTTGGAATGCTCGACAGACACGGGAAACTGTCTTCAATGCTCGAGTAAGCTCGACATACATTAACTGGCAATGATATGACATTTTGTGTAATATCAAGGACAATACACAATTAACCAATTGTTTTCAACACATGTAATGTGATAGGTTGCATTGTTACCAACTCTAACAATACCTCCATCATGATTCCTGAATTTTAAAAACGTGCTCATATCACCAGTCATGTGATGCAAACATCCATTATCTTCAATCCAATTAGATTTCTTTTCAACTTGGGAAACTAGAGCCTTCTCCTTTCTAATTTCTAGGTCAAGATCATCTTCTTTAATAGCTACAAATCCTAGCTCTTCATCACTTTCACTTTGAGCTTTTTCATCAGATTCATCATCTTCATTTGCATACACACAATTTCTGGATCTTCTAGGCTTAAACTTTCCCTTGTACTTTTTCTCTCTTTTAGGACATTTAGATGCATAATGACCAAATTCATTATAAGTCCAACATTTAGAGATATTCTTACCATCTGGTTCTCTTCTTACAAGAAGGGTTATGCCTTCTTCAATCTTCCTATCCTCATCAAATCTGGTTTTACTACTGCTAGCAAACTCTCCATTAGTGCTTGCACTTCTAGAAAAACTTGGCCAAAAACTTAAGGTACTGAAGGCTGTCTCCACTCTTGTCAAATCTCCAGACTATCTCAAACCAATTTATACTACTTCCAATCTTCCAAGAAAGGTTTCCCCGGTGAACTTATCAGTATAGGGTATCAAAAGTTCAATCATATATGCTACTTGCTAGAATGGTAGTGTCAAAGTTTTCAAGATCTTTCACACAACCTCATCTTCTTCCTTGGTTCCACTCTATGATTTGATTCCTGCATTAACCTCATATATCCTACCAACATAGCTTCTTTCTGATTCATCTTCCATCATCTTAGAATCTTGAAACAAACACATCCAATTCTATAATTGTATCATTTTTGTAATCTTATCTCCTTCAAAAATAAACACTAATGCTTTCCAAATTAGATGAGATGTTTGAATTGACTTTACATGACTATATTCATTCTTAGGAAGGGCTGTCAGTAGAGCTTCTTTGGCTCTCACATTGCAATTGAACAGATCTCTTTCTACTTCATTGGATTCTTCAAGCTTCTCTTCTTTCACAATTGTCTTGTTGTCTTTTGTTGAAATCCAATATCCTGGACCCATACATAGTAGACGAGTCTTCATCTTCTCTTTCTAGCTATCATACACTAGTTCAAAAACCAAAATATGTGACTAAAAAAGCCACTAAAACTTGTATATATGTGACTAAACTTAGTCATGTGACCAATAGTAGTTAATATGCAATCATTTATAACACTAGTAAATTTACTACTAAGCAATTTTAGTTATTTATTTGATCACTAATTTTGATCATTGGTTTAGTGGTATATTTAGTAATTGATTTAGTAGCTTATTTAATCATGTGGCTAGTCACATATTTAGTAGTATAATTACTCACATATTTAGTAACATATTTAATCATATATTTGGTCACATATTTAGTATATTTAGTCACATGTTTAGTGGTATATTAAGTAGCATATCTAGTAGTATATTTGATTAAATATTTAGTAACATATTTAATAGTGTATTTGGTCATAACAGGGCACAATGGAATCAAACCACTATCCATCTTCTTCTAAAGCATGTGCTCTTCCATTGAGCTAACACCATTTAACAAATGATCATTATAATATCCCCATTTCCAAATTTAATTAAATTAATAATATTAATAATATTATAACAATTTATTATTAATATCAAATTGATATAATATAGTATTATATCAACTCATATAATGATAATATATAAATAATATAATATAATTGTATAACTCATAAGTAAGAATAAAATATTATGAATGACAATTAAATAAACAATAGAATATACTTATTTGTAATAAATGTAAAATTATAATAAAATAAAATAAAATTGAAATATGATAATAAATAATTAATTTTATTATATCTAAAAATATTCATATTAAAATACATTTATCTGATATTACAATCAAAACATAGCTAATAGAGGTCATATCAAAATAATATAGATAATGTTAACAATAAAAACCAAATAGTCATGACTCTTCATTGGGTATGGGCTATATAAATTAGGTGTAGCAATTCAGATTGGAGGTAGGGGATAATAGGAAGGATACATTGAAGGGGAGATAACCAATGGATAGAAAGGAAGGAGTTGGTAGTCACAAAAAATATTAATCCTAGTAAGGAGCTATGTCTAATAGGAGAAGAAGGTTTATCTGTGATTTATGGAGACTGAAAGGAAATCATAAGAATCTTATTGTGAACATTGGATAGAGGAAGCACATAACTCTATTGTTCAAGAAATGGTAACATCAGATATATACCCAGAATTAAATCTCAACAATTAATGTTTGTACATCACAATATCAAAATCATTATCAGACAGTCATTTAAAGGGATTAGGATTAGAATAGATATAAACAATGAGAGATGAACATAGAAGAAGATCCATTAATAAGATAATATAAAATATTTGGACACTCAGTAGATAAAGATAAAAAAATATAGATTTATGTCAAAGTATTATTCATTGAGGCCACATTGGATAAGGTAGTATATAGGAGCAGAAAAGAAATGGAAAATTGATTCCTGTCAACAAATATCAGAAGTAAGCATTCATATCTTGGAATAGACCTTAGCTCAATCTTAGGAAATAAAATTATGGAGCGTAACTAATCAGTAATAGATAGTATCTAGAGACATTCATTGGTGTTGGTAGACAAGAAAGGGACCAATGATGTCAATTCGTTTAAGTCATTATACCACAATACGAATCTAGTCATCAATAGAAGTTAGTAGGGGTGGTCAAATAGCTAAGGGCATTGACATCAAGAAGAAATTCAGTATCCAACTCAGTAATATAATCCATATCTACAAAAGGTTACTCAAATTTCAAGAGTTATGGGTATCCATCTCAAGAAATTATAAATTACCTTTCCAAATAAAAATCTGCAGAGAAATCAACAAGCAAGGCAAGGGGTTGAGCAATATATTAAGACAATGATAAGAAGAAGAAGAAGAGTAACAATCAAGTTCATCTTTCACAATCAACGAATGAGGGAAGATAAGAGTATGCACAACTACAATTCTTTTTAATATTTTAATCATCAAACTAAAACTGGCGATAAAACCAAAGGTGTAAGGGGTATGTCGAAGTGTACCAATAATTTATAGAGTAAAACTGGATTGAAATTAACATTAAAGATTCCTTTCTAAATAGTTGGTCCTTTTATTATTCATATATTGATGTTGTTCTCTGTCCATGATGGCATAAAAATGCTACCCCACACATACTATTCTAAATATGCAACTAGGTGATCGAAAATGGTCTTTGCTACTGATGGCTCAATTTATACCTTCCTTCACTGATGGTCAAATCAATGATATATGTGATAGAATCTCCAAGTTTTTTGCAATACTGGAGGAAACCATTACTATTTTTTTACAAATTATTTTCATTTCCATGTGATAAAGAAACCCTCATTTTAAAAATAATTATTTCTCGTGTTGCATATATATTTAAGTATAAGCTATCAAATTTGATGAAGAAATGGAAATGGGTTTTTCTTCAAAGCATCCCACCTAGTAGCATAAAGTGAACAATGTGAAAAGGAAAACAATGATTGCAAATATAAGAACTATTTCGCATGAAGATCACATTAAACCCAATATGGAACCAATAGTAAAACTAACTTAAAACTATTTTGTGTTGACTCCTTAATGAAGTTACAAATATTTGCAAAGGGAAGTCTTTAAATAGGCTTCTCAATAGCATAGATAGGTCCAATACACAATTTTGGCATAGAGGTCATTAAAAGATGTCCCATACAATAACCATTAGCTGAGAGAATTATTTGGATGTCAAATAATTAAATTCAACAAAAAAATACAAGTGTGTGTTCCCTGAAATACCAAATACATGGATTTGCAACTTCTAAAAGCAACATAGGAAGGTTTTATTAGTCATTTAGCCCCTTCCTAGATTTCCAATGCTGCAAACCTCATAAAGCACCCAGGGTGATGGCCATGTCTCATGTTCATTGACTTATTCCTATTTTCCCTACAAACATAATTAGGGATATGTGAACAATTTTGATTCTTTCTTTTATCCCTAAGTCTTTTATTCTTCACATCATATGACCATATCATATGAAGTGATTCAAGTTGCAACAAGGAGACTCCTCTTCTTTGCCTTGTTGCTCCAATTTAGGAATTAACCATTAGATGGGTTGCAAGAGTGCGAAGTAGTCAAATTTACTGATTAGCACAACTTCTCAACTGTTTGGGCTAACATTCTGATTTAGGTCGCAAGGGAGTGAAAGTCATCAATCACATCATTGGAGGCAATGTCAAGCTAAGTGATTTTGAGTTATGAAGTGGTGATAGAAGGAAGCAGTTAAATCCAAGTGCTCATCACAACATCGTCATGCTAAGAGATATGTATGAGTTTATAGTTGTAAAGTTGTGATGAAGAGTAGTAGTAGCCAAGTTTGGTAGCTTTCATATTCTCATACACGGTTAAGGGTTACCTAGAGTTAGGTTGGCGATGATAGGAAATGCTTTGTTTGCATCATCACATGATCAATTATAGAGTTAAATATTTAAAATGTGAAGGTGTGATGGCAATTAGTTTTGCAGTTATCACAATGTTGTGGGTCAAAAGGCTTTGAGATCATTTACAGTTGTGCAGGTGCAAAAAGGTAATGCAAACAATGAAATAAAGAGCAGTCACAGTATCACAAGAGGTTAACACTGAACACTAGTTTAGGATGTGAAGTGGAAATTTTCTTTGTCACACTCTCACTGTTAGTGTAAATAATTGATTATTATTACACTTTACTCAAGTTTACTTAGGTTGATGCATTATTTTATTATTTATTAGTTAGACACCTAGGAGTATGCGTACTCATATGAGTTGTCTTGTTGATAACACAAGAGTTAGTAACTCATTTTAGCACATGGTGTCTATGACATAGGAGTTTGCATATTAATTTGAGTTGTCATGTAGAAAACATAGTTCTTTGCACTCTAATTAAACACATGGTGTCTACAACATCTTTTTATGTGAGAAACCTATGTAAGCTTGTCCTTTCATCATCGTACTAACTTCTGTGATCAATAGAGTAACCCATCTTGGTGGACATGTGCTTAGTTGTGAGGCTTATCATTTTGCTAACACCTAGTCATTCTAGATACCTTTATATATAGGCACTCCTAGTGTTTATGTACATCAATTCATTTTTCATATTGTCATTCTGATCATACTTTATTGGTCCATATTGTGCTAGTGCTTGAGCTTCTTGATCTTCAGTGATTTTTCCCTAAGGAAAATTCTTACATGGTATCAGAGCTGAGGGAGCTTCTCTTCACATAGCCATTGGAGACCATTTTTGCTTTACCTCTCGGAGGAACTTGATTTAGATTTGGAGTATCACGGTCATTGGGAGTGTCTAGAGCCAAAGAGGACCTTACCATTATATTCGAAGCATCGATTTGGTGAATTTTGACTATAAATTTGTCTACCCTAGGCCATAGTCAAATTTGAGGCAATTTTTTTTTGCAAATTGGAACCCGAAGGACCAATTCACGAAATTGGTATGATCTCTTTAGATCTATGCAATTAATTTTTCATATCTAATTATTTTTACCTCTCTACATTTTTGTTTTTTGGATTTGCATTTTATTTCTAAAATTTTGTGAAAGAATTGGCCTTTTAGGCTAGTAGGAGAGATTTTTTTTTTGCAGGACAAGATTGGAGTTTGCTAGTGCAAATGAGATATTGGCATCATATTCAGAAGGTCAAAAAACCCCCAAATCAATTTTTGTTTCATCAAAATCGGACATCTGAGGTGAGATCTAGAGTTAATTGATTTTTGGAGGTGCAACAATGACAATTTAGAAAAAATAATTACAGAGGTGATTTTCAAATAATGATATCTCCCTCATATGAACTCCTTTTTCCAAGCAATATTTTTTTTGTTTTGGGGTAGAATTTTTTGATCTACACATTGGTGCCAGATGTTTGGGATCTCTGTTTCTGAATTTTTTTGCAAATCACAAATCCTAATTTTTGCAACTTCAAAGGCTTAGTTCAAGCTCATTTGGACACATATTTAGGTTTCATTTTTTTTTGAAAGTGCTTAATTTTTCATCTACTTTCCAGATCTACAATCAAATTATAGGCTTGTGTGGATAGAAATACCACTTTCAGAAATAAGTCCCTTTTTGATTGTATTGCTTTGATAAAACTTCAAAATTGTTGAATATCTGAGCTACATTGCTTAGTAATAGATTTGAACTCCAAGAGGAGGTTGTAAACAGAAAAATCAGAAGCCCACTTTTGTCCATTTTGACAAGTGGCCTATTATAAACGCACTACATATAAAGTGCCAAAAGCATCACTTTTTGGGGGGTTCTTTGATTGAGTGAAAAGGGGGTGTGTGTCTTGTGTTCTTGTCTCTCTCTTTCTCTCTTATGCTCTTTTAATTCTTTGCATCATGGGTTCACCTAAAACTCTACTTTTAACTTCATACAATTATACTAGATGGAAAGATATTCTATAGACTAGACTAATGGAAAAAGGTTTAAATCTATATGTTGATGGTACAATTGTAAAACCCATTGATGCTGCTGCACAAGTTGATTGGAAAGTTAAAGAAAACTAGGCTTTAGGAATTATTAGGAGTTGTGTTCATAGAGATATCTTCTTCCACATTTCTAGCTTTAAGGATGCCAAGAGTGCTTGGGACAAACTTGAAGGGTTGTATGGTAAGGTGGATGAGGAAAAGGGATTCCAAATTGAGGATGATCTACTTCTATTGGATCCTAAGAATTTTGACACAATTCAAGACTATGTCAACAAAGCCAATGAATTGAAAGCACTACTTAAGGATTGTGGTAATCCCATGAAGGATGATAGATTGATTTATCAATCTTGAAGAGGCTACCTTTAAAGTATGCATCTTTTGTTTTGAGTTACAACACTCACATATTAACCATGGGAAGTGCCTTCACCAAGCCTTCATTTGATGCATTTGTAGAAATGATGATGTTGGAACAATCCAAGTTGATAGATATGGGAATTCTCAAGTCATCCAAGTCTACAACATTGGTGGCTAGTAATAAGAACCAAACAAATCAGGTGGAATTTTTTTTAACAACAAGAAAAAGTAGTAGAAGCCAACATCAAATTTAGAGACACAACAATCTTCCTCCTCACAACAAGGCAATTCTTCTTCCAACAAGAAGGGAAACATGCATATTGCAAGAAACCAAATCATGATGAGCATCATTGCAAGACTAAGAGAAAAGATGAGTTGGAAAAATTACTTAGGAAGAACAAAATCAATGTGTCAAATGCTTCCAAGGATTCAAATCCATCCACTTCAAAGGGAAAAGGGTAGTTCTTCAAGGGAATAGATTCTTGACTTAGGTGCCTCACATCATATGGGTTCTTCAAAGGGAAACTTCTCTTCATTGAAGCAATCTAAGGTACCTCACATCTTTGTAGGGAATGATACACAAGTGGAAGTCAAAGGGAAAAGACAAGTTGAGATGGAAAATGGTGAGTTCAAAGACATTCTCTATGTTCCTAACCTTAGCATTAATCTCCTTTAAATTTATCGAATCACTCACTATGGAGGTGGCAATAAAGTTGAGTTCCTTCCTGATTCAGTAATAGTGCAAAATCTAAAGGATGATTCATTGGTTGTAGTGGGTAAAGTCAATCATGACACAAGGCTTTATTCTTTCTCCCACTTTGTGCCTAAGTCTCCTTCATATGCCTTGTTGACAAATTCACAATCACAAAGTAAATTATGGGATGAGTGGTATGGACATCTTTCCTTCTGCTATCTTCATCAACTTAGCTCAAAAAATATGGTCAAAGGTCTACCTACAATCAACTTTTCTAAGGGTGAATGTTCAAATTGTTTAATGGATATGCATCTAGAAGAAAAGTATGACAAAGGGAAGTCTTGGAGAGCATAAGTTGTTCTTGAGTTGGTTCACATAGTTCTAGCATGCCCTTTTGTAGTGACATTAGTTAGCAAGGGTTGCTATGTTCTCACTTTCATTGATGACTTTTCACGCTACACACGGGTCTACTTTCTTAATCACAAGAATGAAGTGTTTGATAAGTTTCTAGCCTTCAAGAGTCATATTGAGAATCAATCAGGTAAAGCCATCAAGGTTCTTCATATGGACAATGAAAGTAGATATGCAAAATCAAGACATAGAGACTTTTGTGAACTTGAGGGTATCGATCTTCAAAATCCTGTAACATTTAGAGCACAAAAGACAAATGTTGCAACAATGAGGATTATAACTCTAAAGTCAATGACAAGTTGCATGATTCAAGCTAAGTCTCTTGATCCATCACTTGAAGTCAAAGCTATAAGTAGTGCCAATCACATCCTTAATAGGTCTCCTCATAATATTTTAGATGGAATTACTCCTTTTGAGGCATGGTGCAAAAGAAAATAAGTTGTGAAACACTTTAGAGTTTTTGGTTGTCCAGCATGGTTATGCATATCTTCAAAGGAATGTAAGGCACCATCACCATGGCCTTGTACTCTCATTGGATATGAAGTAAGTGTTAAGACATATAGACTTATGGATCTTGAGACTCATGAGATACTCCTAAAGAGGAATGTTCACTTTGAGGAAAGTTCACCTTGCTTATCCTCTAATCCTCTCCATACTTCATACATTATGGAAATTGATAAGGACAAGAGCGATAGTGATTGAATAGGTTTAGATATGGGGGATCCTATTGATAGATGAAGAACAAGGTCACAACATCAGCACATTCCACATGCATACATTGCTATAGTGATAGGTCCATGTAATTTAGTACAGTTGGGTACACCTTGTCTTCTAATTCCAGAATCAAGGGATGACTACATGATAGATATTTCAGGTTTTTTTGTGGAGTCCTACATAGAAAAGTTGGGAGAGGTTATTAATGATACACATCTTCTCTTTGATGAAGAAGATCCTTCTTTAGTTGTTGCGAGGGAGCACTCTGACCCTCCTATCCATTCTCTACATGATCAGTCTTACTAGGTTGACATGATTGTGGATCCTTATGTTCAATAGTTGTAGGAGGTCTCTTCATCATTCAAGGAGATGGTTCTTTGGGATATGTTCTAAATCCATCCTTGCTAGATCTAAACTTGTTCTTTTCAGCAGTGTTGGAAGGGGCAACCATCAATATCGACACAGGGATAGTTGAGTAGGTTTTAGAGACACCATTCATCTTCAAAGATTCTTTCTAAAAATTGGGGAAGCATCTCATATGTACCTATGAATTTTTTTTTTTCTAAAGGGAGGAACATTATTTAACAATAAAAGATCAACTTCTACATTCATCTTGGAGTAGCTATCACTGATTGACATTCTACATTTTGGGGGAGGGGGGAACTACCTTGTCTCCTTTCTTCTTCTTCTATTTCTTCTCTCTGATGGGGGGAATTTTTCCTCTTATGGGGGTATGTCCTTCTCATGCTTCTCTATTGTATATACATGATGTATTTTATAATGGGGTGGTCTTAATTACTTCGTCCATCCATGCATCTTGTTTTTTCATCTCTCTTTTTGGGGGAGGGTTTTTCCCATGAGGTTTTCCCTCTTTCCCCATTTTTAGAGATATTGCATTGTATCATATTACATTATATATAGAGTATTACATTTCATTTGTACATGGGTACCTAACATGGCCTAGTAGCCAGGACCCATCATGCATTTTCATCATAGCCTTCATGAGCTTAAGTGTATTCCCCTTAGTTGCACTTAAGGGGGGGTGTTAGTGTAAATAATTAATTATTATTACACTTTATTGAAGTTTACTTAAGTTAATGTATTATTTTATTATTTATTATTTAGACACCTAGGAGTATGGGTACTCATGAGTTGTCTTGTTGACAACACAAGAGTTAGCAACTCATTTTAGCATATGGTGTCTACAACACAAGAGTTTGCATATTTACTGTGTTGTCATGTAGACAACATAGTTGTTCACACTCTAATTAAGCACATGGTGTCTACAACATATTTTTATGTGAAACACCTATGTAAGCTTATCCTCTCATCATTGCACTAACTTTTGTGATCAATGGAGGATAATCCACTCTTGGCGGACATGTGCTTAGTTGTGAGGCTTATCACTTCACTAACTCCTAGTCATTCTAGTTGCCTTTATATATAGGCACTCCAAGTGTGTATGTATATCAATTCATTTTTCATATTTTCATTCTGATCATACTTTATTGGTCCATATTATGCTAGTGCTTGAGCTTCTTGCTCTTGGATGATTTTCCCTAAAGAAAATTCTTACACTCGCAAGGTTAAAGATGAGGTTTAAAACTTAAGTTGTGAAGTTGGGAACAAGGAAAAATGAAGCAATTAAGGGTTAGGTACAATTTCACAAGTATTCACCTACAATTACAATTTTCAGTTGTGAAGCCATGAAGTATTGATAGTGGTCAATTGGAATAGTGTGCACAACATCACATGATTATAAGAGACTTTTTGTCTGGCAACTCTGATGGGGTGACATAGCTAAAGATAGATACTTTGAAGTATCAAATAGTTAAAGGATTGATAGGTCCTAACCATTGCAAGGGTGTGAAGTAGTCAGTTCTATGATGTTCAAAGGTTCGCAACAGTTTCATGTAAGCTAAAGTAATTTCATGCTGTGAAGCAATGACAAGACATGAAATAAAGATGTCATCATTTTGCATGGTCAAATAGTTAAAGAGGAGAATGAGTTGTGAAGCCATGAATAGAAGTAGTCAATAGGTCAACATAATAGTTATAATACTGGTTGAGGTGGCAAAATGTTTAAAAGATATAGTTCCACGTGGCGGGATGGATGGTTGAATTTAGTTGACTTGTTGACATGGCTGACCTGACACATCACAAATATGATCCAAAGAAACTCATTGATGGTGAATAGGTCCTTTTGATCATCTACAACCACTTTTTGAGTGTTCTTGATGCTTGACGGTGTCATTTTCATCCTTCTATTGCCTTGGTTATCCATCTATCCAGCTAGAGTAGTTATGGTTGCCATTTCTGTCTCTTCAAGGCTAGAATTTGCACAAAAGGATAAGATTTCCTTCATATGGACATGTACCTTAATCAGATCTTCCTAGGATCAACAATGATTGTTCTCTATGACTTGAAGGCAGTAGTTGAGTTTTGGCTTTTAGTGGAAGATTTCTTAGTTATGCTTAAGCTATAAAAGCAAGTTTTGTCATCCTTTCAAGGGTCGGTCTTTTCTTTGATTCTATATTAGTTGTATTACATACTATACTATTGTAATTTTATTTTCCACTAAGTGAATGTAATTCACTATTATATCTCTTTCTTCCATTAATATATTATGCAGTGTCTTCTTGCTTTGTGTTGATGTATTTCCTCCACTCTTCAATTGTATGATTGCATCTACTCGGCCTTTGAATGATATATAGTGAAACTCCTTCTTTATTGAATTCTTTTGGTTTCTGATCTACATATGGTTCTTGAGTTAAGCAAGGGTTGCAATTGTATATTTTGAGATTATATTGACCAATTGTGCTAACCTAGGTGGAGGTAAGAATGGACATACTATTTGGCATATCACCCCTCTAGATTATATTAGGCAGTTTGATTTTCATGCATTTCCTTCTCCCTTTTCCTCTCAAGAAGTAGTTAAGTGCACCCTAATAGCAAGGAAGCTGGCCTTCTCTAGAGATTTAATCTCATTTTTTAAGTCACACAGCTTGGAGATTGTTTCCATATTTCAAAAGGTTGCCTTTAGGTCAAACTTTAGGCAAGGGTACAAACTTTTGTGACAATAGTTTTTGGCACACCCAATGGGATAGATATTGAAGCACTTCTTAGGTCTACTAGTTCACTGGTGTCAAAGATAAGGACTTCAAGCTAATGCTAAGGAGAGAGTGTTACTCTTAGCATTTCAAACCTTCAAGAGGCTCACATTCAAGAACTTGGTGACTCCATCTCTACATCTTGGTTTCTAGACTAGGATTGTTGCAATTCATGCCCAAGGCTCAAAAAAGGGCATCCTCTAGAGGTATTTTTCAATATAGTGAAATTTTATTTTCAAATCATAGAAGAAAAAGAAGTAGACTATCTCTATCACTAGTTAGGAGTTCAGAAGTAGTACATACACTTGTTAGATCTCTTTCTACTCCTCATGTTGAGAGATCACAACCTAGGGTACCATCTTTTCATCTAAATATGCCTTTATTCTACATGTCCCTCCCTAGGAATTAGGTATTTGGTACCTTTGATGCTTGTAGTCCTCTCATTTTATCCCAAAGACATGACATCCTAGTATTTTCTATTAAAAGCCTACCTAAATTTATTGGTGAAACCTCTATTTCCCCAATAAAGCATATTCAAGAAATTGTAAACATCATGAATATACATGGTATTATAGAGGATGATGTTGTTGTTAGAATTTTAGCCACATCCTTAAATGGAAAAGCTTTACAATGGTATAGGGGATTACCACATAATTCTATTAATAACTGGGATGAGTTAGGAGAAAGATTGTGCAAACACTTTGAAGATAAGAGTGATCACCTATCACTTTTAGAGAAACTAACGACCAATAAGAAATAACTTGATGAATATATGATAGATTTTAATTATTGATTCCAAAAGACATGGGATAAAATACCTCCTACAGTCAAACCTTTTCCTAGGGGATACTTTACCAACTGCATATGAAATTTCCATAAGAGCAAAAAAAAAAAATCTTTATTGAAGGAGGGAAGTTATCTCCAAGGCCTCCAATGCCTTTCTTTCCTGACATGCCCACTCATTAGCCTATAGTAGCCCCTATTCCTCCCACATCCACAAGTCAACCTCTTGATATAACCCCAATAGCCTCTACATCCTCCAATGTGTTAGGAGAGTTGAAGGACATGAAGCAAGACCTGATGAAAAACATAGAAAATAAGTTGCAAGACCAAGAAAAGAAGCTAGAAGACAACTTCTCAGTGGTACAAAAGATGAGCAACAATGTGGTGACCTTGGAAAGATAGTAGACTCAAAGTAATGGGCTGTCCAACCTCATTATCAAAACCCCACATATAGTAGGCCACCAAATTAGGTTTAGGCTTATGTTCCACACAACCAAAATAGGCCTATGCATAATGCCTCTACTGCAAATAGAAGCACAAATCTAGTAAGGACATTAGTTCCTCAGAACAACCTTGATCAAGAGAAATATTTTTGTCCTTCTTGCAATTATTCATATGAGTATTGTATGTGCTACATGATAGAATTATCCCAAGCACTAACCACATAGGATAGCAATATAATGCTAGACAATCTACCGATGTTTCTCATCCATAGCAATAGGGTGATTGTTCTTTTATGAGCCATCATCCATAGGAACATTATCATGCCAACCATGATAACTATGATGCTATAGCTCATAACACCAAAAGAAAAAGAAGAGCTATTGAAAATGCAACACCTCCTCCATCAAATCAGGCTTCAACCTTAGATGTAGCCCCTCATACTCCAATTATAAGTGCACAACAAAATGTTGCTCCCCAATAGAAGAAAAATATAAGCAAAAAGAAGTCTATTGAATCTTAGACCACTCAAGTTTGGTCATCAGTTCCTATAGCCCCTAGGGATCCATTCAAGGTAGTTGGCTCTCCTCTCAAAATTATAGATAAGATGAAGAGGACTAATGTTAATATACCTATGTGAGATGTTCTCACTATGCCACTAGAGTTGGAGCTATTGCAATAGGAGTTGAAGAATATAAAGGTGTCAATTCAGTCAGCCACCTTAGATGATGCAACAAGTTTGGTGCAGCCAACAAAAGAAGGAGACACAAATAAGAAAACAAGGCCTCCTCCTTTTTATATATCTTTGATTATAGGGGGCAAAATAGTTCATAATTGCATGATAGACTCTAAGGCTAGCAGTTCTATGATGCCTAAATGTATAGTTGAGATCCTTGGTATTAAGTATGAAAAAATGGTTAGAAATGTACTCAAATTAGATGGTAGCTCTATTAAAATAGTAGGAATCATAAAAATTATGGAAATAGAATTGCATGCATGCCTGGATTGTACTGTCACTTAAGACATATCAGTAGCTAAGTTTGAGCCACATTTTTCCATTTGTCTTTCTAGAGAATTCACTACATAGATAGGTGGCTATATTGCATCAGATTGGTCCTATATGTTCTTTAGGACAAGATATGGGACAAAATATTCTATAAGGGTAGAACTTTTAGTCCTTAATCACATAGAGACCTATACACCTAGTCCTATGATAACTATGATAACCATGATAATCACCTAGTCATCCATAGGAATATTGTATATTGGAGAATGATGTTCCTATTCCTAATATCATAAAAATAGAATAAGATATTGATGGATTATGGAGAATGTTTTTGATGGCTCAAGAAATAAGAATGGTTCAGGAGTTGGTGTGATGCCTATCCCCCCTAGTTATGGAGCAACAAAAAAAGTAATAATGAAGTAGTTAAGTGTTAGGCATAGCTTCACAAGTATTCACCCATAGTTACAAATTTTAGTCGCAAAGCCATGAAGCATTGATAGTGGTTAATTAGAATAGTATGTGCAACATCAGACAATTGTAAGGGAATTTTTTTTGGAAGTTTTGATGGGGAGACACGGTTAAAGATAAGTAATTTGAAGCATCACATGGTTAGAGGATTGATAGGTCCTAAGTGTTGCAATGATGCAAAGAAGACAGTTCTATGATGTTCGTAGGGTTGCAACAGTTTGTGAGCTAAAGTGATTTCAAGCTACAAAGTAGTGATAAGAAATAAAATGAAGATGTTAATGCTTCACATGGCCAAATAGTTAAAAAGGAGAATGAGTTGCAAAGCCACAAATAGAAGCAGTCAACAAGTCAACATAATAGTTAGAATATTGGGTTAGGTGGCAGAATGTTTAAAAGATATAGGGTCACGTGGTTGGATGGATGGTTGAATTTGCTTGACTTGCTAATAGAACTAATCTAGCACATCAACATAATAGTTAGAATACTGGGCGAGGTGGCAAAAAATTATAGGGTCACGTGGCTAGATGGATGGTTGAATTTGGTTGACTTGCTGACACAACTGACACTCTTTGATGGTGAATATGTCCTTTTGATCATATATAAACACTTTTTCAATATTCTCAATGATTGATGGTGCAATTTTCATCCTTCTACCACCTTGGTTATCCATATACCTAGCCAGAGCAATTATGTCTACCATTTCTATCTCTTTAAGGCCAAATTTTCACAAAAGGATTATATTTCCTACATATGGATGTGTACCCCGATTAGATCTTCTTGGGACTAGAAATGGTTTCTCTCTGTGAATTGAAGGCAATAGTTGAGTTTTGGTTTTTAGGGAAAGCTTTCCAAGTTATGCTTAAGCTATAAAATAAATTTTTGTCAGCCTTTCAAGGGTCAATTTTTTCTTTGACCCTGTATCAGTTGTATTGCATACTTTGCTGCTATAATTTACTTTGCCTCTAAGTAAATATAATTCTTTGTTGTATCTCTTTCTTCCATTAATATAGTGTGCAATATATTCTTGCCTTGTGGTGATGTATTGCCTCCACTCTTCAATTGTATGATTCTATCTACTTGGCCTTTGAATGATATAGAGTGAAACTCCTTCCTTAGAGCATTCTTTTGGTTTCTAATATACATATGGTTATTGAGTTAATAAAGGGTTGAACCTGTATATTTTGAGATTATATTGATGAACTATGCTATCCTAGGTGGAGATAAGACTAAACATACTATTTGGTGTATCACCCCTCTAGATTAGATTAGCTAGTTTGATTTTCATACATTTCCTTCTCCCTTTTCCTCTCAAGAAGTAGTTAAGTGCATTATGATAGTAAGGAAGTAGACCTTCTCTAGAGATTCAATCTCATTGTTAAAGTCCCACAACTTGGAGATTATTTTGATGTTTTATAAGGTTGCCTTTAGGTCAAACTTTAGGCAAGGGTGCAAAATTTTGTTCATATTAATGAGAGATTAAGAAAATATTTTTTTCATATTTTATATCTAAAATCCTAGTAGAAATTTCTTATGCCTAAAACATGCTATCTTGGCTTGCAAAAAGACATGAATTACCTCATGCATGCAATTAATTATAGAACATATAGGCATATGCAAAGAAGGAAAATAAAAATATCAAATTATTACATATTTTGTACCTATTACCTTTTGACATATTTTCCTTGTTTGAGATTTCTCAAGTCTCTATGGCCTTTCCCTTGCTAGACTTTATGAGTTTCTTAACCTACTTTTCAATTACAAAAAAAAAAGGGAAAATTTAGCTTGATTTGTGATGTGCTTATAAAAAGTCAACACCCTCACATTTAACTTAAATGAAACATACCTAAATTTTCATCAACAAGTTGATTTTTGCTACCAATCTCCTCATCTTGAGGCTCATTATAATCAAGATCATCATCAATACAATCCTAGTTTCTGCATATGTTAAAATTAACAGTAAGTGCAATGAATTTTAAACTTCCAAACAACATATCATTTACAAGCACAAAATTCAACATACCAATAAGTCCATCTGATCAAACTTCATGTCTATGTCTTCCAAATGGAATATACTCACACATCCAAAGCACAAAAGTAATACACAAAAAATAAACTAACATTCATATTTAAAAGAAAAGAGCTTGAATCATCTTGTTTATGATCCAAATATAAACCTTCATTTTCTACATCCTCACAAATCCATTTTTTGCAATCAACTTTCAAGAATGGTAATCTCTTTCACTTGCTCTTCACCAACTACTTCAACCATTTATTTTCCTTGTTTTTAATACTACAGACTATTCTCCTCAAGATAACAATGATTTTAGCTTCCTACACTGTAACCTATAGTAAATGATTGAGCCCTTGTATCAATTCAAATATGTTGAATGGACATTTAAAGAACCTTTATTTACCAGGAAAATTAAAGTAAAGAAGAATATGAAAAACTAGATTCATCATATACCCCACCTACCTTTGTATTCACTCTATATAACAAGTCAAGATTAGACTCTTAGAATACTTAATCTTGCATAACTCTTGCAAAGAAAATGAACTTCCCCTCAGGTTCAACTTTCCCTTTTGGATTGTAAGCATCAGATAGTTCAGTAGTAATACATATCTCATGAAATTTCTGTGCCCACTTAAATTCAAGATTTTAATTGTAAATAAGAAAACTAATAGCACTACTTAGTAATATATACATAATACTAATACCAATCATGTCATTCTAATGCAAGCTATTAAAAAAAAAAGATAATTGATCTTCCAATGGGTTGTACATTGTTGTCTATGACCCCTCCCCCCTGAATAAAACAAAAAACAAAAAACAAAACATAAAACTTTATGAAAATGCACAATAGAAAGTTGCAATATAATGTAGACTAATAGTAATCAAAGTATGAAGCATGGAATCAAATGCAACATAATCTGAAATTCATTCTCATTGTTAGGTGTAAGGAAACCATATATCATAAAATATCTATAATACTCAATAGTAAATGGTACAATCTATAAGATAATAGGTTCAATCTTGATGGTCACAATCTTGAAATACAAAAATAATGATAGTTGATAACCTTTTAAATCTCAAACCTAATAGTCGAGGTGTTTACACTAAAGATATAAAAATAAGGTAAACATAGAGAGCACCTCTAGAAATCATATATTAGCATTGAAAGCCATAACTTCTCTTCTATGTAGTATGAATGATTTTAGAAATTTATCATTTTCTTAATCTCTTCTACAAAGATGTTCTCCATAGACGATATTGATTGCTATAAATCCCTCCACACAACACATTCAACAACAAAACCCCTAAATTTAGCAGTACTTAATCAACATTTACAGAGTATGCATGTTTTCAAACAATGATTAAACTGTACTTCCAGTGGAAGTTTTGACCAAAAAATAAACAAAACTTATTCTAGTCATCACTAAAAGCTTGTCAATTACCTTCTTTGCAACATCTCTTTTAGGCTTTGCTAAATTAAAATCTTGAAAGATGTTTTCAACTATCTATTATTTAGTACAATAAGAAATTCCCTACCAAAAGATTTCTAATGAAAGAGTTAAGGAAGAAGAATTGGATAATGCCTCGTTTGGAGGATTGCTAATGCAACAAGAGGGTTTGGAGGCCTTAATGTTATTAGAAAGCCTAGAGTTCTCGTTCCATTCCCTTCTGTAATGATGAAATCACTTTAATGATAGGTGACTCGTAGAAATAAAACCATGTTGTATGACATCAAAGTTGAGAAACAAATTTTAAGACAAAATCATGAAATTTTAATAGCTCATAATGATTTGTTTGTATTCTTTTGGATTTGATTGCAAATATTTTATTGTTAATAAATGGGATCAAACTCCATGATCCTCAATTTCTTTTTGTTGTTGTCACTCCTGGTCTCATGCCCATGAGATCAAACTCCATAATCCTTTATTTTCTTCTCTTAATTTCCCTCTTGCTATCATATGCTAATGATGGCTCATGGAGTTTTATTAGAAGCATTGATGATTAAATATTGAAGAATAGAATTTTTTTTTAAGTTTTTATAATTACAAGAACTCTTGTTGAGTTGCTAAGGAGATAAATCTTTTGATTGGACTCTTGCAGAGAAGCTTACTCTTTTAAATTTTATTAAGAATTTCTTAGGTTGCAACTTCTAGTTGTACAAATTGTTATGGGTATTATTCTTGCACTATCATTCTATCTAAATATTTGAAACCTATTTTTAGACCCTTAGGAGAAAACTTGACCATGGTAGAGCACTTAAATTTATTGACAATCAATCAAGGAACAATCTTCTTATTATTATTGAATATAACTGTATATCACTATATGAAAAGTCTTAAGTTTATAAGAAATCTGGTTACTTTGCATTAAATCTCTTATGATACATGTCTAACAAAGATGATTACATCAAGAACAAATATAAAATGGGAAAGTTTTAATAATTGTCATTGCTTCACCATCTTGTAATGTGATAGTTTGGCTTCCAACTAGATAATTGATTGGTAGGCATGTTGATGTACCACATACCTTGCTAGTGTGATCTAACATGGTGCGATATAGGATAAAGGTCACATTGGTTACTACTTTAAAGACATCCTCACTGATGTGAACTTTAATATCATCAAAGACAACCTCATCTTCTAATCCATTTGACACTTCCTTATAAGACTTGTCATTATAGAACTAGAATTTCCCTTTCATTTCACTATAAGAAAAGTTTGATTTTGCCCCAAACTATGGATCTAGGTGCATGGTTACAAGCTTAGTTTGATTGTGACCTTCACAAATGATGATACATTGTTGTATCAACTTCAACAAATATGTTTCATCATTGTCACCAGAACCCTCATGACAAGGAGATTGTATATTCTCTGCTTCAATTTTCTTATTACTATCAACTATGCTCACAATTGTTGACTTGTGATCTTTGTTAATAGTATGTGGAAAGTAATTTTTCAAATCAGTTAGACTTAAGTGATCATAGAGTATAAATTCAAATTAACTCATGATATTGCTATCAAGTTTTAATTATGTAGTTTTTGTGTTAAACATCTATGACTCTTAGAAGTGGTTCACAAAACTCATGAGCCCATTTCTCCTGAGAATCTCATGAAAGGTAGATTCTTGTGCACCACTACTCATGAATCATAGTTAAATCATGATAACAATATTTTGACTTGCTCTCAATAATATCTCCTACTTATCAATTCAAATTAATTTATTTTACTATAAAATCAATAAACTAGACTTTATTTAATAACAACAACGAAATACTTATTAAAAAAATAAAGCTATTAGAACCCATTCCCAATTCTTTTTATCATTTCTTAAACTTCTTTATTAAAAAAAGATCACTGATTTAGTTTCCTATTTTCAATTAACAAAATACTAATTTTTTTTCTATTTTCAAACCCTTTTCATCCAATCTTAAAGTTATTTTAAGAAAAAATCAAAAGATTTAATATTCCCAAATTTAACTATTTTCGCGCAATCTTTATATCCTTCCACTTCAAAAAAGAAAAAGGATAGTACTATAGAGATATATCCCAGAAAAAAGAGCATAGATGATAGATGCAAAAAACTAATTTAAAAAAAATCTAGCTTTCAATTTATTATTTTAGAAGGTTACAATGAACATATAAAATATCCAAAATCAGTCATTGTACTCCTCACCTACGTTTAAATTAGGCATCCCAAACAAATTACACTCATAATAGGTTTTAGAGTTTGCCCCTTACCGTCCTCAGCTTTGTTGCTAGGAGATTCACTTTATTTACCACCTAAGTCTCAAAAAAGTTTTTTGTGAGTATAGTTGATAGTAATAAGAAAATTGAAGTAAAGAATATACAATCTCCTTGTAGTGAGGCTTTTGTTGGAAAAGATGAAAAAATTGTTTAAGTTGATACAAAAAGGTATCAACATTTCTAAAGGCCACAATCAAGTTGAGCTTGGAACCATGCACCTAGATCTAAAGATTAGGGAAAATTAGACTTTTCTTATAGTGAAGTGGCAAGAAAATTCTAGTTCTATACTGGCAAGTCTTATAAGAATTGTCAACTGGATTAGAAGAAGAGAATGTCTTTGATGATATTAAAGTTCACATCAGTGAGGATATCTCTAAACTAGTAACCACTATCTTGATTGGTAATGGAAAATTTGACTTGGTGGGAAGATTTTAATTCAAGTTAATTGTTAATGGCAATCAAACCGATGTAAGGGTAACACCATCTATCCAAGTTGATGATGAGCCTAAGTCGCATAAAAGATTGGTATTTCCTATGGAGGATATTAATGTTTTATATATGCAAATCAACCTATTTAAAGACAACAAGTACAAAATACATGCAAAGAATTTTTTTTTTTAGAACTTTTATGAAATTCCCATTAGAATATGACTAAGGCCTGTCACAACATATATCTTGTGGAGCTTCAAGGAGCCACACAATTTACATCTAAAATATTTAATACTTAATGTTGTATGTTCAACCTATGAAAACGCTAATGTCAAAATAATTTTGATGAAGTGTTCAATTGACAAATGACAAATCAAATATAATATAATTGATTGACATGCTTCCTGCAATAAATAAATAAATATCTCCTCCTAGTATTTAACCTTCATAATACACGAGTGTGTACTAAAAAATTTCTCCAAGTTCTCACATAAGCTCTAAGGAAAACTTTCTTTCTCATTTCTCTACCCATTAATTATAAGCTGTACCCCTAATAAAGAGTAACTTTTTTTTGGCTAAACAATTATCCTTACTAATGTAGACTACAATAAGGTTATTTTTAGGCTAAATAATCATCCTTACTAATGTAAACCATACTAAGTTTTTTTGTGGCTCAACAACCATCCTTACTAATGTAGAATGCAATACAAAAGAGGAGGCAAAGTGCATTTAAATATTTTAGTGCAAGAGTTTCAATGGGTTATAGTTTTTAACACTATCCAACCATTTAAACATACAAACATTTTAGCCGCTAACATTGACAAGTTGCAATTTATAGGTTGTAATTCTTAGATAGCACCTATAATGATCCAGTCAATAGAAGTATAGGTTTGACACCTTTCCAAATTGTGTATGGAAACCATCCAAGAGGACTCTTGGAGTTGAGAGATCTAAAAGATAGTGACAAGAGGAGAGCCCAAGTTGATGACTTTGTAGAAGTGATGAAGGAGATACACTAATAGGTCAAGAATAGATTGGACCTTGCAATAGGTAAATATAAGGCACATGCTGATAAAAAGAGGAGAGATTTTCAATTTAAAGTAGGGGATGTGGTCATGATTCACCTCAAGAAGGAGATCATTCCCAGGGAGAAATATACAAAAATAATGATGAAAAAGAGAGGCCCATTTTTAGAATCTTGAACAAGTGTGGCAACAATGCTTACCACATTTCAAATTTCTTAGTGATTTAGGAATCTCCCCTACTTTTATTGTTGTAGACATCTATGCCTTCAAAGGTCGAATGAAAACTTAAGAAGTTGAAGAAGTACATCAAAAAGAATAGGTTGACTTGTTGCAGGAGTTACGACAGGTGCCAAAACCCACCATTGAAGCCATTTTGTGAAAGAAGAAGACACACAAGATAAGGTGAAAGGTAAATTTTGATAATCTAGTCAAATAGAAGAAAAAACCACCAAAAGATGCAAGCTAGCTCTCAAAGAAAGAAATCATCAAACCTTCAATGTTTCAAGGTTGGATCAATTGTTTTTCTATTTTTCCTACTAGCCCTAGGTCAAGTACTTATGTGGATTTGAATTGTGATGGAACAATTTGTGTTGTAAAAGGAGTTGACCAGTTGAAGGATTGAGAGTTTGGATTTGAGTTTGAATAAGAGAAGGAGACATTACTAAGAAATGGGTTTGATTTCATGACCCCATTTCAATATAGTTTCTTTGTAAACCAAGCCTGATTAGGCCTATTAGGTCTTAATTGCATTATCAAGGAAAGAGAGTGCTTGAGTGGAGTCAATACCTAGAAATTTGGAGATTGATGTAACTTTGAAAAGGGTATCTAGAACCTCAATTTTTTTGTAGACTTGTTTGGGACTTTGGAAAGTTAAACCCCAAAACCCTCTTGAGGAGACTTACTAGAGTCCACTAGGTGAAGTTGGGTTTGATGCATTGCAGAATTGTGGAAATAAAACTAGTGACTTATTTTGTGTTGTGTGGACATCCTAAATCCATTTCATGCTTTGGAATCATTGGTGTAATCCATTTGCAAGATTTTCTCATTTGTTCCGAGTTGAGGGAGTTAGATCCTAAAGTTATATTTTGGATGAACTTGGTACAAAAACCATGGATGCATAAAGGAGTTGATATATTTATTTTCTACAAAATTTGAAGGATCTAGAAATTCTATAACCTTCTACTAAGTTTGGAGGTTTGACAACTTGTTGGGTTGTTGGTAGAGTGGGTAAGCCCATTTTTACATTTTTGGTTGATACTCTACATCAACATACCCCCTATATTTGAAGGGGCCCCTAAATATATTATTGAATGATAAACCCTACAACACATAAATCCCTACTATTGGTTGCATACCCTAGAATTGAGGGCTGAATTGACAACTATAACAACCTATTTGCTTTATCTAGGTAGTAGGCCTAAAAACCTGAGAGGTGAATGATCATAGGAAATATTGAATATTTAAATCTAATTCCATAGCTCTTTAATGAAGGGTTATACTCCACATTGGGTCCATGTTCAACCTCATCTTCTTAGAAAATTTTGAGTGTGTAGTCTCGTGAATTCCTACTCATAGTGGAAAAAATAGCTTAGAAAAAACTTCCCAAATCATTATCTTAGAATGAAATGGTCAACGTATGCTTCAAAGTATGCTATGTTTGTGAGAACATAGTCTTGAAAAGAGGTGTTTGAATTCTATAAGAATTTAAAATTGATTTAAATAAAAAAGTATAGTAGTGATTAAATTATGTCTTAATTTGCATCAAGAATTATTCACCAACTAACTCAACATCTATTATATTTTCAATCTCTGTGACCAAGAGGGAATTTTAGGCCAAAGATTCTATAACTCCCTCCCATCACCTAGTTTTTAAGTAAAATTAATTGACAATTGACATATTTTTATCTCTCATGAAAATAAATAGAACACTTAGCACTCATTCGATTTAGGTGATGCTCACAGAGGTGAACATGTATACTACTCCTTCTTGAATACGTTTAACTAGAGAATTTCCTCCTTAATTAAAATATACTTAATATGTCTAATTACAACATTGATTAGGTTGTGGATAGTGATCATGTTTCTACTAGAACCTTCCATTATCATCAAGATAGATAATGTAAATTCTATGACCTACAACCCAAATCTTACAAAGTAGAATGTGTAGACACCTAAAATCCCTTAGAAAATAAAGTATTTTTATTTTTTGAAAAGCCCTTGATGACATCATCATTTATTAATTAATTAATTATTTAACTGATTAATTTATTTTTATGCCATTAAATCCCCTTGTCTTAATTAAAAATATTTAATTAAGGAATCCCTCCCAAAAATCTTTAAATCTTATTTAAACATTATTTTCCTTATTTATTAATTATTTAATTAATAAATTGACTAGAAATCACAAAATAAATATTTAATTTATTTTTTGCCCAAAACTTGGCCAATTTCCTTAAGATCACTAACCTCTTCCAAAATCTTCTAATCCTTCTTTAATTTTGATTAAAGGCTAATCCCATCATTTTCTACCCTTAATCCCAACTCAAAATATTTAATTAAGGTTAAATATTAATCCTCATATTTATTAATTATGTTTTAATGAATATCTCCTCAACCCAAGCCTTTGAGATAAATAAACTTTATTTATCCTCATCCTAGAAAATTCTAGACTCTTCTAGAAGGTCTTCATCTTCACCCTAAGCCTATCTCTAAACCTCCATTTTAGCCTAATCCACCCCATCGACCCATACTAACCAAGCTTAGCTACTAACTCACCCACCCTCATTGAATGTCATCCACTTGCATATCTCTAACATCCCTAATCTAATCATAAATCACCTCTAATCCCACCCCCTAACCTTGTCACATTCCCTAAGCAAGCTTAAGACTTTATTAAAGCAAGCAAAGTCAACAATCTCAACTCCCTCCAAAATATCCCAACCACCCAGCCATGAATGCTCTTACAAGGCCATAAAGACTCTTACAAACCCATTCATTACTCTTACAAGCCATTTATGAGGATCTTTAAGGCCTTGAGCCTCCTTTGTTGACTCATCCTTTCCCTTTCCTCCATCCACTCACCCTATGACATGTGTCACTTTCTGATTGGCTGTAAGAAAGCACAATCCATGTGCTCTCCTCTCATGCAATCTAAGCCCTCCATGAGCTTTTCCCCATCCTTGCATCTTAGCCCTCAAACCCTCAAGCCCTTAGCCTATAAATTGGATCCCCTCCCAAGCCATTTCATCACAATCTTTGAGCTAAAGTTATAATGCTCTTTTGAGAAGCAAAGCCCTTAACCATACCCTTATAATTCCAAATTGAGAGCTCACAAAGCTACCAATTTTCCATTACCCATCCCCACCATTGAAGCAAATTTGAAGCCTTTTGAGCATACATAACAATCCTTTACTTAGACTCATCTATCAAACAAAGAGCTAATTCCTATTGGGAGAGTCCATTCATTTGGCTCACATTCCTAATTAGGGTTTCCTCTTTAGTCTCTCTTATATGTTATATTAATCTTTGTTAGTTAATGCTTTGTTTTTTTAAATAGATTAGTGTTTCTTGCTAACATATTAGTATATACATTTTGGCATGCTCGGTGGGACCCCACTATGGGTAATTCATTCATCCATTTCAATCTATGTTTTGTTGTTATAAACTAACAATCTAACATTTTTTGTTGTTTGAGTGGGTTGTAGGGTGTTTCACTTGTTTTTGCAGGTTGAAAGACGCATTTGGGAAGATAACATACCCTCTAAAATTCAAAAATAATAATAAAAAAAAAATATTCTGGAAAAAACTGCACCCATAAGTTTTGTTCACGCGCAATGTCATCTCCATAGATTGGTGTCTGTACCTAGAAAATTGTTGTCTTTGCCAGATACTCTGTCATCTCTACCTGCCAGACTGTCGTCTCTGAAGTTTGGCATCTCTTCCTTGTCTTGTGTTGGCTGTGCCGCCACCAAACTATCATTTCTACAACCTTAATTGTCATCTCCGTAGTTTATCACCTCCGCCTAGTTTTTTATTGTCTTCGTCGCTGTAGACACCTAAATTTGATTATACTATTTTAGTAATCCTATTTAGTTATATAAAAATGCATTATTAATTAAATTTATATTTAATTAATCCTTTGTCATCCCCTAGTTGATTAATTTAATTAATCATCTATAGTCCTAATTGATAAATCAAATAATCTATTATTTATCAATTAAATCCTATTCTTCTATCTAATTCCAAAAATCCCCATTTATTAAATGAATCTATTTGATAAATGAAATCCTCAAATTCAAAAACCCCTAACCTATCTCTAATCCTCCATTTAGCCTAATCCACCCCATCCACCCATACTAACCAAGCTTAGCCACTAACTCACCCACCCTCATTAATGCCATCCACTTGCACACCTCTAACATCCCTAATCTAATCCTAAACCCAAGCCTAATCCACCCCCTAATGTTGTTACATTCCTTAAACAAGTTTAAGACTTTCCTAATCCAAACCAAAGTCTCCCCTCAAAAAAACCCAACCACTAAGTCATGAGTGCTCTTACAAAACATAAAGACTCTTACAAGCCCACTCATGACTCTTACACCCATCTTCCACACTCTTCCCTCTTCCACACTCATTCCTCTTACATCCCTCTTACATACTCAACCCCACTCATCATGACTTTAACCAACCCTTTACCCTACCCTCTCACACTCATCCTCCTTGTGACAAGTGTCACCTTCCCATTGGTGCTAAACAAGCACAATCCATGTGCTCTCCTTTGAGTGCATCCTAGCCCTCCTTAAGCCTTCATCCATCCTTGCATCTAAGCCCTCCATCCCTCTACCCCTTAGCCTATAAATTGAATCCCATCCCAAGCCATTTCATCAACAATCTTTGAGCTAAAGTTACCATGCTATTTTGAGAACCAAAGCCATCAACCATACCCTTATAATGCCAAATTGAGAGCTCACAAAGCTACCAATTTGCCATTACCCACCTCCATTGAAGCAACTTTTGAGCATCTTGAGCATACATCCACAACAAAAGGACACATCTACAGAATCAAGAAAGCATGGAGTTCTCTTTCTTGTGAGGTTTGCACTTCTTGTTTTCTTTCTCTGTCTAAGCATATATGTGAATTTAGTTTTTGGTTTGTGAATGTTTACTTTATTTGTTAATGTTCTTTGCACACTGATTCTGGTTCTACAGTCGCCACCTCTGGTTGTTTGTTGTCTTCGTCGCTGCCTCTGATTAATTGTCATCTTTGAAACCTCAATTGTCATCTTCACAAGTTAGCGTCTCTGCCTACTTTTCAGTTGTCTGCATCACCAAACTGAATTTTTGTCTCCGCCTCTTTCTCTGTCATCTCCACAGATTGGCATCTCCACAGTTCAACGTCTCCACAGTTTGGCATCTCTGCCTGGTGAACTATCGTCTCTGCCTGTTCTTGTTGCCCATCTGCGCCACCCTCATTTCTATTTTGGCATTTTTGTGGTTGTTCTTAGAATGAACTTGCATGGTTAACCATCTTTATTTTTGAATGAATGTTGCTCAAACACACTCTTGAATGCCATGGATTAAAATCAATTTTTCTTGGAATGCATACTTAAAATAAACAAACGCAATCTTGAATGCAAAGGATCAATTAACCATTACAATATCTCATACTTCAATTTTTGGGCATAAAAAGAAACTAACTCCACATTTTAGAAATTTTTTAAGTTATAAAAATTAATAAAAATACTTTAAGTAAGTTTGTAGTTGGACTCACCCTCTTCAATCACCCATCATTTTAACCATTGGTTGCAATCTTAGCGCCATCTATGGGGATGGGTCTACCTAAGAGGGTGTTAAGTGCTCCACAAAAATCAAACTCCACTTACTTGTATTTTTATTAGTTTTTCTAAGTTAGAAAATTCTTTGAATGCATATTAGTCTCGCTAACACTTCATTTGGGCATAAAAAAATTGAACAAATCTTGACATGGAGGGCCTCTAGGTGCGCGCTTGGAATCAAATTTCACACATCTTTATTTTGGGCTTAAAACAAACTCACACTCAATCTTGAATTCCTTAAAGAAAAATCAATCGATACTTGATGTGGAGGGCCTTCGAGCGCGTGAGTTTACTTTTTTTGACCCTAAATCTTCTTGGTGTATTCATTCTTCGATCGATTTTACTTTTGTTGATGCTTCAAAATTGGAATAAACATTGTATCTTAAACATGAGTGCTTGCAAAGTCTAGATCAAAAAACTTAAGCGTCAGTTGGAAAAGAACTCTATCTTTTAGCCCAAGATCATCCAAGTCTTCTCTCCCCTTGTCGTCTTTTGAGGCCAT
Organism: Cupressus sempervirens; assembly: GCA_028749045.1. Taxonomy (NCBI): domain Eukaryota; kingdom Viridiplantae; phylum Streptophyta; class Pinopsida; order Cupressales; family Cupressaceae; genus Cupressus; species Cupressus sempervirens. The sequence continues at coordinate 141,325,513 of CM053793.1, forward strand.
CTTGGGTGCATAAGATTAGAATTCAAAATCTTGTTTAAGTTTTAGGAGGCTTGCTTGGAGATTTCATCACCCCCCCTTGGGACAACCTCAACTCCAGCATTTTGGCAGAGTATAAAGATCGAGAGGTGAATCCAAAGACACCTCTCTTGGGATCAAAATTTTGTCACTCAGGCTAAGCCTCAAGGAACTTTATACCCTTGAGAAGTGAAAGAGGAGAAGTGGGTTACTGCTCCTCTCAGCTGTGTGACATCTTTTTGGTTTCATCTACAGATTTGGACCTCACATACCTTACATATATCGAGGACTCCTTAGCAAAACCAAATTTCATCCTTGTAGAAAGCTTCCTAGGATGTTGGTGTGTTTGATGTGCTTGCTCCAAACTTTTGTCTGCTTGTTTGTTCATAGCTTTTGAATGAAAATTTTCCAACTTTGGTCAAAATCTTAGAAAATAAAAAATCTCCCAGCTCAAAGCATACTTAGCGTAGTCACTGCCTCATCAAAAAATCATCCAAGCTCCCCCGTTGCAACCGAATCTATCTAGTTCTTTGCTTTAGAACAATCCCAAATCCAAAGTCCATCCAAATCATCCCCCCATCCAGCTAGCAACCCAATCCAAAATCACCCAAGCCTTTAAGGAATTTTTGTTACTCTGCCAGAGTTTGCTATCCAATCAATCTATCCAAATCCCTCAATCTCCCCAAGGTTATCCCTTTGACAAAGCTTTGTCTAGGGTAATCTAGCTTTGTCACTTTTTATCCCTCATCACCTTGAGCTAAAGGTTGGGATCCACAAGTGGTCAATCTCATGTTCTTCCTAAAGGATCATTAGTCTATCCTTAAGTTGACACAATCAACACCAAGCTTGCACATAGGAAAGCAGACCTTTCATGCTTTGGCAACATATCTTTGAAGTTAGAATCTCCAACCAATCCTCCTTAGGTCTGTCATGCAACTTTGACTCTCCCTAGGAAATCTTTCATCAGCCAATCCAAAATCTACGCTTAATCCAAATCCAACCATCAGCTTCTGTGTTTATCCATATGAAAGACACCATCCCCATCCAACTCATCATCAAAACATGAAATCCCAACCCTATCATGATGAGTTTGGTCACATTGTCCTTTCTCCCAGTACATCCTATTCCAATGATGATGAAAATCTTGTTGACTATGATGGGTATCTTGAGAGCCTTAGATGCCTTCTGCCAACCATTCCCAAAAATCCAAGCATTCCTCCAAACTATCTAGTCATGCCATCTCATATCCCAGCTTCTCCTCCATCACCCAATCAACCAAGATTCCAATCTTCCACCCCCATCACACCAGCTATTCCTATCAATCCACCACCTCCACCTCTGACACATGAGTCTCCCAGGAATCTCCTAGAGGAAATACAAGAAAAGCCACCTCCAATAGTTGATAAGCCATGTCATCTAATCCAACCATGTGAAGTAGTCAGTGATGAAGCTTCCCCATCTATAATATTACCTCCATCTCCAATAGCTATCACCCCATACCATCCATCAAATTACTTAAAATCCTTCCACTTCCCACAAGCATCAAAATCTCACCACCTGTCAAATCCCTCCAAATCCTATCACATCACCTCTAAGCATTTCCCAAATCTCCCGTAATGACCCTTATGCATCCATCTTCTACTCACCCATCTCCACTACCAAATCTCCCATCTATCCATCCACTGCATTTGAAGAATCCATCCCTTCACCTCCTATCGCACCATCCACTCCAATCCAATCCTATCAAGATCCTACCCAAAAGCATGTTAACATCCCCCAAAGCATAAATGAAGATATCATCATACCATGTCTTCCATCCATAGTGCAGTCACCATCCCCTCCATATCCAAAACCTCAAGCCATACCTCCTCTACTATAGGATATCTTTTCATCCCATCAGCTAAATCAAGATCCTATCCTACCATCTCCTCCACTCTGTGCTTCCATCTTACCACCTATCCAAGCTATTCCACCATATATAATCTACCCTCTTAGTTCACTTACATTCATCCATGGTGGCCCCCTCTCAACAGAAGAATTACAAATAGTATCTCCCCATCGCAGTACATCTAATAAAGCACTTCTACCATTTTCTACAAGAAAAAAGTTTCCTCAGCTCGTTCAAGTGCTCAATCAATGGCATTATCAACGTCAAGGTTTAGGACCACAAGAGAAAGGAATCAGAAAGCCTATTATTGCACAAAAGAATCCAGGATTTCATGGTGTTGGATATGTATCCAAAGGCTCACCATCTAAAAGTGTTGGTACACACCATCCCTAAACCAAGCCTATCTCCAGGCCCACCATACCAGCCTCCCATCACTCTTTTAAAAAATCTTATGTCATCCCCCCTCCACCATCTTTGCAACCTAAAACAACCTACCATATCCCCCCTTCATCCGCTAAATCCATTTTGGGTCCCTATGTCCCAAAATCTACATCCTCCATCCTCCTATTAGCCATCATAAAAATCCTATTCCATCCATTCCTATGCAAGATCAACAAAGGCACATATCAGGGCACATCATCCATCATCACCCCCCTACACGCTCTTCCATATCCTCTCCATCTCACAAAGCTTCTCCTAACCATCTTCCCAAAGCTTACCATAGCAATGTGAATGCCAACTTCAAAATGCATAAAGCTAAAAATCCACATCCTAGGCAATCATATGTCTATTCTAAAAGACATACTCCAAAAAGGCAAAATCCAATCAAAGAATGCAAAATAATGCAAAAGCATATGAAAAGAAAATACAAGACCATGTGGATCCCAAAGAAAAAAGTTGAAACCCAATGCATAATGGCATCCACCATTGCTACTCCCCCATCCAGTGACTTGTGTACCCCATCTCCTAACTCCATATTGGGTGCCTATATCTCCGAGCGCACTTCCAAAAATCCTCCATCAAGCCCGCATCTACCATCTATCCCCCATATGCTCTTTTCACACCCATCCCAACATGTGCCAATGTTGATCCTGCAAGCATCCCCATCTATGCTCCTTTCCAACCTTTTCATCCCTCCATCTCCTACCATCAATCCCATCTAATCCGATCTATTGCATAAATCACACATTTAGTGTACCAACAACTAGCAACAAAATTGAACATTCCAACAGCCAGTGAAAAATCCCCAAAAAGCCAAAAAATAGCTGAAGAAAGCCAAAATCATTCCAGCTAAGTCCAAAGTCAAAAATTCAAAAAAAATAAAGCGTCCACTGGTGAAAACTTGGAAATTCAAGCACCTTGGACAAGTACCATGATGAAAACTTGGCAAACAAGCGTCATGCATAATCCAGCCATCCCCAGCTTAGCCTATCATCCTCATGCCTTTGGTCACATCTTGCCATCTAGCTCCATCTTCCAATTTATCCACCTATCTTTCATCCTCTAGCTTTTATCTATCACTATCCACTTATCTTCTGCAACCTCACCCCATCATCCCAACTATCATCCATCTCCCTAGCGCCTTCAGCTTTTCCATCCTAGCTTCAATCCTATCACATCCATCGTAAGACCTCCTTCCGCATGTCATCTTCTGACTGGGGGCACTATATTCCTTGGAGATCTTGTCTTGTCCATCCTCCCTTGTCATTAGTATCTCACTCTAGGCTATCCTCATGCAAATCCAATGTCATCCTCTCATTAGCCATTCACTCTAGCATCATCTATCAGCTCAGCTATCACCAACCTTAGCATTGTCCCCATCCTTGGTCACACATCTATCATCATCATTGGATGCATCCTGCCAAATCCATATCTTTCGCTATCACCTCATCCTTAGCTTCTGCATCTTGCACCAACTTGAGCCATCCCACTATCTTATCATCCGGAGCTCCTGTACAGCTTGTAAATCTTGTACCTCAACTTGTAAATCTTGTACGCTAGCTTTTAAATCTTGTATCATCCCTTGTATCATAGCTCGTATATCCAAATCTTGTCCAAAGCTTGTACCATATTCCAGCTTGTAAATAAGCTTGTATCCTAGTTTGTATCCTATCACATGCACACAAAGAACCTCATTTTCACTTAAGCTTTTCACAAACCATCTACCTATCTACCTATCAACTATTATAGACATCCCACCCTTCACAAACATTTCCATCTCACAAAACCAAAACATGAACAAGATTGTACATTTGTAACATATCTTGGTCTATCAGCTTGTACATCCTCTTTAGCTTAGTACCATTGTATCTATCTAGCTTTCATGTCAGTTCCTCCTTGATCAACATCTCGCACACATTGCACAACCCTTGGTTAGCTGTTCCAATGCATCCTTTAGCCAGATCTCCTGTCACCAAAGTGTTATCCTTCTTAGTTTAGCTTGCTAGATGCATCACTCATACAAATCCATCAGCTTAGGTGCTCTCTGATAGATCCTTGTAGGATATAGCTTTTCTCATGTTTGATCTTGGTCCGTTAGTACCTCGTCCTACCCATCTCGTTGGCAAATGATTCTCTTTTGGATTTTCTCTTTCTTTTGATTTGGAATCTTCTCTTTTGGGTTTTGAAGTATCTTTTCCAAGCAATCTTTTTGTTCCCTCCTCAAGGTTGCCACGATCTTCCATATCATGGTATATTATGAATGGGGCAATCTGAGCATAAGGTCTTGATCAGGTCTTTTGTTTGTTTTTCTTTTTTGCTTGTTGGTTACCCAGTGTCAGTTCCACGCTGCTTCCTCTCGGACTCGTGTGTGATGCTGGGGCAATCCTTGCATGTTTGTTTTGAGTCAGTTCATCAGTCCTCTAGACGGTTAGTGAAAAGGCCTTGATGTTCTTGGTAACCTTGGCAATTAACCAACAGTTCTATAGCAAATCTAGTGCTCAACTACATGGTGGTACTTCTCTTTGAAGTATCCTCCTGCTCAATAAGCTTCAACAGATTTCCTTAATCTCCATTATCCCCCATCCATATCCAACATCCATCTCTCCTAACCCAGCTTGTGCAACCATATCTCTTAGAATCAATCATCACTCTTAGCTTTAGGGATCCACAATCCTAGTCTTAGGGATCCACCAATCCAACCAATCCACCAAGCCTCATCTTTTGAGATCCACAATCCTAGTCCTAGGGATCTCCGAAACCCATCTTCCACCAATCTAACTCTTTGGAATCCTGTTGCATCATCTTTATAATCCCCTCATCCTTTTCCCTTATCCTGGTTTCCTTTTTATAGCGCTCCGCTCCTTCATCCTCCATTTCCCCTGAAGTCTTAAGCTTGCTTCCTCTTGTGCCTCTGACCTCCCTTTATCATTCTCCTGTAGTGAGATTTTGAGCTAATTCAACCCCTTCTTGTTGCCAATCTGAGTCTCCTTGCTCATCCTAGATTCTTGATTTTTTCAAGAAGCCATCAGGCCTTGCTTTCTCTTTCCACTGCCTTCTTGAGGGGGCATCTCGCAGTCCATTCTCTCCTCTTCCACTCTAGCCTTGGGCATTTTATTTTCTTATCTTTGATGCCATGCCACTTGTGACATCACATCAAAGAGGGGAAAAATGTAGACACCTAAAATCCCTTAGAAAATAAAGTATTTTTATTTTCTAAAAAGCCCCTGATGACATCATCACTAATTAATTAATTATTTAATTGATTAATTTATTTTTATGCCATTAAATCCCCTTGTCTTAATTAAAAATATTTAATTAAGGAATCCCTCCCAAAAATGTTTAAATCTTATTTAAACATTATTTTCCTTATTTATTAATTATTTAATTAATAAATTGACCAAAAATTCTAAAATAAATATTTAATTTATTTTTTGCCCAAAACTTGGCCAATTTCCTTAAGATCACTAACCTCTTCCAAAATCTTCTAATCTTTCTTCAATTTCGATTAAAGGCTAATCCCATCATTTTCTACCCTTAATCCCAACTCAAAATATTTAATTAAGGTTAAATATTAATCCTCATATTTATTAATTATGTTTTAATGAATATCTCCTCAACCCAAGCCTTTGAGATAAATAAACTTTATTTATCCTTATCCTAGGAAATTCTAGACTCTTCTAGAAGGTCTTCATCGTCACCCTAAGCCTATCTCTAAACCTCCATTTTAGCCTAATCCACCCCATCGACCCATACTAACCAAGCTTAGCTACTAACTCACCCACCCTCATTGAATGTCATCCACTTGCATATCTCTAACATCCCTAATCTAATCATAAATCACCTCTAATCCCACCCCCTAACCTTGTCACATTCCCTAAGCAAGCTTAAGACTTTCCTAAAGAAAGCAAAGTCAACAATCTCAACTCCCTCCAAAATATCCCAACCACCTAGCCATGAATGCTCTTACAAGGCTATAAAGACTCTTACAAACCCATTCATTGCTCTTACAAGCCATTTATGAGGATCTTTAAGGCCTTGAGCCTCCTTTGTTGACTCATCCTTGCCTTTTTCTCCATCCACTCACCCTATGACATGTGTCACTCTCTGATTGGCTGTAAGAAAGCACAATCCATGTGCTCTCCTCTCATACAATCTGAGCCCTCCATGAGCTTTTCCCCATCCTTGCATCTTAGCCCTCAAACCCTCAAGCCCTTAGCCTATAAACTGGATCCCCTCCCAAGCCATTTCATCACAATCCTTGAGCTAAAGTTATAATGCCCTTTTGAGAAGCAAAGCCCTTAACCATACTCTTATAATGCCAAATTGAGAGCTCACAAAGCTACCAATTTTCCATTACCCATCCCCCCCATTGAAGCAAATTTGAAGCCCTTTGAGCATACATACCAATCCTTTACTTAGACTCATCTACCAAGCAAAGAGCTAATTCCTATTGGGAGAGTCCATTCATTTGGATCACATTCCTAATTAGGGGTTCCTCTTTAGTCTCTCTTATATGTTATATTAATCTTTGTTAGTTAATGCTTTGTTCTCTTAATAGATTAGTATTTCTTGCTAACATATTAGAGTATACAAAATGTTCATGTGAAGTTTTCTCAATCCATACAGAAGGATTTATTATTACCATAATTCATACTATTCTCTCTCAAAGTTGATATCAGAATCATTTAACTAGTATTTCCTCAATAGTAGGTTTGTCTTATTACATAAATATGCCAATATTCTTATGTTGGGTGTCTTTTGGTTTAGAAGCACACACAAATTGGTATCATATTATAATTGTACAAATTTTTGGTTTAATCAACATGATTTAGAACACTCAATTTAGGCATCCCTTTGTTGTAGCCTCTATAATAGATCCTAGAACTTGAAAACCTAGTTTTAAAATTGATCATACTAATCAACAACCCAATATTGATAAAGCCCAAAATTGCCAATACCCAAAATATTATGATAGATACATGCCTAAAAATATTGTAGTAGAAAATATGTATGATATGTAACTAGGAAAGAAACACCAATCATATTGATTGAAATATAACAAAATATTTCAAAGATACAGAAAAGTCCACATACACTCATATTTTTCCTCAGACTCTCCTATAAGATGAAACTTCACAATTGTGGTTTTCCCTTTTGATGCATATTCCCAATATGTATTAGATACTAGAAATTTATTTTGGACTAATCCATATAGTTAGGATAAATATATTTCTATATTATTCTAATTAAAGAAATCATTGTATAGAATGGAGAAAATAAATGCATTGAAAATTTCAATATGCAATGTCTGTGGAGTGGTTGGTGACTCACCAAGAATATAGTGAACTGGCTAGTCCTCAACAACTATTGCAATATGGAACATGTCCAACAAGTGTGCTGAAGTTGTGTACTCAAAATGGAAATTTGAAAGGCTACAAAATGAAATCAATATAATGATCAATGAGCAATGTCATATGATGAACATTAAAATCATTGCAATAGTCAGAAAATAATTTTCATTTTCACTATAGAAAATAAAACATCAAAACCAGCAAAGCAACAACAAAAACCACAACCACAACCAACACATCAATCATTTCCTTTCCATCAACAACAAAGACATATTTCAACACATTTTTTAGTGCATTTGATCAATTATTCTCAAATATAAACTGTTGATGGAGTTTAATTTCAGTTCATAATTTCTTGTTATTTAGATTGAGGTTCTATGTGATTGAGTAAATGTATTCAAAATTCTCAACATGTAATGTGTGTGAAGTGGTTGGCAACTCACCAAGAATGTAATGATTTGTCTAGTTCTCAATAGGTGTTAAAATATGGAACGTGTCCAACAAGTATTATGAAGTCTTGGAATCAAAATGGAATCCGCAAGGCAACAAAATGAAATGAAAATAATGATCAACGAGAAAGGTCACATGTTGAACATTGAAATCATTGCAAAAATTAGAAAATAATGTGCATTTTTAGTATAGCATAAGAAATAGAACCAATGACAACAACCATAGATACAATAACACCTACAATAAACACATTAATCATTTTCTTCCCACCAAAAAATATTTTTCAATGCATTTGATCAATTATTCTAAAATATAGCTTATTGGTGGAGATTGATTTTAGTTCATAATTGCTTGTTATTTGGATTGGGGTAGCCCTCAAATAGGATTCAATCCAATGAATTAAAAAAATATGTTTAGTATTATTGTCTAAGTCATTAAGACAAACGATAAATTGTTATTAATTTTCTTTTTGAATGTCAACTATGAGTTGATCATGTACCTAGTCTCTATGTAGTTGATAGCTTAAAGTTAGAAAGATTTGATAGGCCTATTTCTCAATATGCCACGGAGAGTCATAGAACATGATTTTAGGATTAAGTGATAGTGATTTACCATTCCATGGTCTACTTACTATAGGATAAATTAGAATTTTGAAGTAATTTTGTAAATTGAAGTGGATAGGTTTTTTGAATGCACCTTAAAAGTATTATGTAATTAAACCCTATATATTTGTGTACAAAAATAATAACTTGATGTATTACTGTGGAATATATTAATAGGGGAGGACACAAGTTAGTGAATCTTAAATCTATTTTCTCACTCCTACTCAATGTCCCGGTTTGAGTCAAATGCAGGGAACATCTAAAAAATATAGGGAACATAAAAGAAATATGTATGATTCACTAAAGAAGTTGAGAAATATGTGGAGATTCATCATTTACCTTTGTTCATACAAGTTAGACAAAACTACTTGACAAACTCAGTAGACCACTGCTAGAATGATAGCTAGACATATTGGAATAGAACTTGTAGCTCTGTAGGGTACAACTAGGAAACTAGTACAATGCCGATACAAAAAAGAGGACAACTATCTATAGGAAAGAGAGGGAACATGTTGCTTTTCTTTTAATAAACTAACATGTTATATTTTTTTACTAGAATATGTTCTCTAGATACTTTAGATAGTTGTTCTTCCCTCAATGTTCTATCTGGGTTGCATGTGGTTGAAATCTCCTAGACTATGATAATACTTCAGATATGATTTAGCTTTAGTTATTTCCTCATATTTTCTCCATAATAATGATATATTGTAAGAGATGCAAAAATGCAGATTGAACACAGATTTTCTAGGAAATTAATTTGATCAAATATAAAGAAGAAATGTTAGATAAGAGGTATTCTTTTGATATAGAAATGCAGTGACATACATTCATTGAATAAATACTTTAAAAGAAGTTAAATATCTATTGAAGCTATTTTTACAGAGTTACATGAAGAGTATTATACAACTATTTAATTTGCTTCTAAGATTTAGACATGATGCATATCTATTTTTTATTGCTTGCTACTACTTTGTAGCTTCATAGAAATGTAGAGCCAACAAGTGGTGTCATTATCTACCTTGCTTATTTATTTATTTATTGATAATGCATGAGAGGAAAAGTTACATATAGTAATTTACATTAGTTTCTTCTATGTGTTTTTCTTGTGTTGCTAGACCTAAAAGTTCAAGTAAAGGAAAAAATAAGCTAAATAAGTCTACAATCATGCATGCTATCTACACTTAAGCCTATCATAGCTCAAGTAGCGAGAAGAAACTAGAAATTGGTAATTCTCATTGAGCTATACTATTATGAAATTTAACAAAACTATCAAGAAAAAGAGTAGAAAATCATTAAGACTAGTAAAAAAGTGGACAAAAAAAATCCCCAACTCTAAAAAAAAAAAGCAAAAAGGTGGGAAGATGAGGTTCTATTGGAAATATTACATAGAATGTAGTGTTAACTCTTGCAATTTAATGGCATGGTTGTGCTAAGATGTTGAAATATCTAGAAACTTTTATTCTTGGATCATTATTAAACATTATCCATTCTTTTTGAAATCCATACAAAATTCCTATTGTTCAATGTGTTTTTTCTTCTAAAGATTTAAAATCTTTGCAAGAAGCGATTGCTCCAATTCAATTCTGCATTGAGTATTTTTTTCTAAAGGAAGCTTTTGCTTAAATACTGTCAAAGCAATGAACTATTAGATACCTAATATTTTTATTATTTGTAGGTGAGAAATAATGAGGCCTTATCAATCACATTATACAAATATTCAATTTCGTTCTAATATTTAGACATGATGCAGATCCACTTTTGATGGATGTTACAAATTTGCAGCGTCATTGAAATGTACAGCTCAACAAGTGGTGCCATTAACGGTTATGTGATTTTTTTAGATGCTAAACCAATTGAAAACTATATTGATAAAATTAACGCCATTATGCCCCAAGAAAGGTAGTAACAACAAGGTTGTGAGTAGAAACTAGCAACCAACTGCATAATTCCATCAATCCATAATTGGAGTCAAAGTGAAAGCCAAACCATAAGTCAGATCCATATTCAAGAATGATGTCATGGATTCCTACCAAATACAAAGAAAAACAATGGATCAAGGTTGCTAGACAAATTTTCCTACCTTGGGAGGGTTGTTGATCCCATAAATTAAATTTAATAAGTTAACAAAGCCACCTTGGTCTAAGTAATCTTTTTTCTATGATGTGTAACACCCTCAAACCACACAAACCAAAAGATAACCAATGACAATAATCCAAACATAATTATAAGATTAAAACCCTGAGTATTTTTTTTTTACAATTCTCCAATACAATAAAATCTTTACAAATTAGGTACAGTAAAGTACTCATAACAACAATGTAACATTTCAAAATATTACATTAGATTATATAACATATCTATACTCTTTTATTAGAAGTACAACAACTTTAAATACATTCGAATTAACACTGATTCTAAATGTAACCAGTCATTTCTTCCAGGTCCTTAACCAACCCTATCACAAACCTGAAATCCAAGACAACACAACCACAAAACACAAAACAGGGCTAACACTAATTAAATCGATAAACTCCAATAAACCTGCATGTTAGATTTTATAACAAAACTGTATTCATTTTATCCAAATAACAAATGTACTGAAAATACAATTTTCTTTTCACATTCAAATTATAAAGCAAGTACATAATTTCTTACACACAGATATGCAAAAATAAACTCGCACATAATATGAGAAGGTAGTGATCCAGTAGTCCATGGGTGTCAACATAAGAATCTACATTCAACCACTCGTAGAACTCAATATGTTAGGTGAAACTATAATGTTCTTATATTTTTATATGATTCCCAACCCATAAAATTTTAAATATTACCACTTAATTAACTAACTATCATAAACTTTCCCATAAGGATCTAGACTAGTGTCGGAGCGAATTCGACAACATAATTCTATTACCACAAGTTACTCGCTTTATGATAGCCACCCAATCTAAAGGATCACACTTGCATAATCTAACATACACATAATTCTAGTTATACTATTTGGAAGAAAACTTAGATTAATTTTCCAATTCCAACTAATATACTTATTTCATTTGCTTCAATTTAACAATTGCACCAACAAATAGAAATATCACATGAAACCAATCTTTTTTTAAAAGATCTTTCAAAGAACCAAATGAAACCATATTTGTAACCACACTTTTCAACTACATAACAACTATATTCTAATAAAATAATAAAGAATTGACTTTTTCAAAATCACTCAAACTACTTTTCATTTTAAAATACCCATATTAAAATTATCCAAAAACCCTAATACATACTAACATTAAAATATAAAAATGTATAAATTTCCATTTCTGAAACAAGTTATCATAGCAACCTCTTGATTATTAATATTAATTTAAACTCTAACAATCTATTCATAGGGAAATGCATATATATTAATACATATAAATGAATACATATACATATATACATACATACATACATACATACATACATATATATAACCTTATGAGTTTAAAATCAGAGTAAAAATAGATAAATAAACTTTTCTACTTGTAAATCAAATTACTTACTGTTACCAAATAACCACCATTTCTAATTCAAAACAACACCTTTCTATTTAAAATTGTGACACACACAATGCCCCTAATACCAATTTTACTCATCTACAAGATCTGTTAACAAAATGCCTCTTTCCATTCCAGATAATGGCATATCTAGAGTTTTGCAAATATTGAATAAAACTATATGCAATTAAACTTGAATTCAATACATCATGCACAAATCGACAAGACATCGACTCATCTACATAGCAAAATGTATATAATTTTAAAAAGAAAAACTTTGGATTTTTACACATCAAAATACCCGTCAAGAAACAAAAAGACATCTCTTTCTATTCACTATAAGATTGACCGAGCACTGCAAACTCAAAATCCCAAAATCTTGCTAATGTTCGACACAATACTTTTTGCACATGGTTACTTATTTACTGTTTGACATAATGCCTAAAACTACTGTTGAAGACAAAAATAGTTGTAAAACATCTTGTCTAAAACCCTTGACCATAATCAAGAACAAGTCCAAACTCCAACTTAAATAAACCATTCAAAATAATAACAGTGATATGAATATCAAGCAAACCATTGACAAAACTCACTAACCCCAGTCGCATGTTTATGCCCTTTGTCCATAGTCGTGAATTCAAGATTTTAAACTTGTGATCATGGTCGAGTTGTGTATAACCAAAAGATTAACATAGAGGCATTGCATTCGACCAAAATTATAAACCCAAAACTTGAAACATATAGGGCTTGGCTTCATAACAGCCGTGAATCATATGTTATTACCAAAATCAGATGCATGCTTGCCAATGAAAATGCATGTTTGGGACAAAACCCAAATAATAATAAAACTCAGAAAACAACTTCACACTTCACATTTGATTGTGGATATATATAGAGCTATGCATTGTACATAATGCCATGCTCTGCATGTGTCCATTCTCGAATGTCGATACACATTATACAAGACTGTTAACCTTAAACAACATGCTAATGACATAACAATGCAATAGTAAACTGAGAGAGAAAGTAGGGTAATAATTTGCCCTTAATATACATCATAAACCCAATTTCAACACACAACACAGAGTAATTTCATTCACACACCCAATTTTGGGTTTATCCATATAACAAATTTTGATATTCAATATTCACAACTTTAAATGAAACATAACAATAACTATAGGAAAGAGTTAAAGAAAAGCCCCCTGCCTGTGCAAGTGCAAAATCATACGCAATAGAAGCTACCTAAAGAGCCCTTTTCTCAAACTCATAACCCTAAGCTTCCAAATTCGTAGCCCAAGCCTTCAAACCCACAAAATCTCTATAAGGAAAGTAAGGGAAAATAACCTCCATTACGGCCATCAATTTCCCCATGAAAATGCAGAGGAACTCGCTCAACAGAGCAACCATAACCCCAACTGAAAAACCAACATTGGCGATCCAAACTCAAGCAACGTGAAAAATCAATGCTCATAACAGTGACCATAACCCTTAAGCCACTTTCTTAGCCTTCTCCAACAAATGGCAAAAAAAGTACCATATACGACCTGCAAGCATTAAAATTGCATTTGCATTGCCGCCTCACACCAAAACCCAAAACCCCTTGCCAAGTCCTTGATAATACCAGGTGTAGTTAGGCATCGATAACTTAGGCTATTCTCAAGTTTAGGTTTTATGACTCAGTTAAATTCCATATGATAGGTTAGTCTAGGTACTAACTCTTACTAACATAGTATTAGGTACTAATATTAATATTAATCCTAATTAACATTAATATCATTGCTAATCAATAAGTATACATATATGTATACGTATAATTACAACTTGTATTAATATAAATACAAGAACATAAATATACCAAAATTACATATATATATATATATATATATATAGAAACTCCTATATATATATACATATATATATAAAATTATTTTATACTAATGCACTCATATTTATATATATAATATATATAGTTATACAACGTTATAAATATACATACATACATACATACATACATACATACATAAATACATACATATATATATATATATATATATATATATATATATATATATATATATATATATATATATATATATATATATATATATATATATATATATATATATATATATATATATATATATAAATTGGCAACAACAAATTTAAGGTACTGATAATATTTTAAAGCCACCTTATACATCAAATTGAAAGTAAAAAATAGACAAAAATAAAATTGAAACCATACTATCATTGATTTATAAAATTTGATTCCTAAATCCAGATTGATTCAGATAATAAGATTCTGAATATAACACAATATTGAAAATATTAAAATATCCATTTTGAGAATTAGATTTTGAGTAATCTTTGACTTCTCAAAAATTTTAACATAATAATACCAGAATTAAAGTAACTTAACAAGTATCAAACCATCCAGAAAAGTTAACTAATCTGAGATTCCAAGGTGATAGATATAAAATTGTCAGGGCCATGACATGATGTAGTGTGATGATGATATCATGAAAGGACAGACAAAAGTAACATTCATGATATAAAAAGGGGTTTTCAAAAAGCATATGAAAAAATGATTAGAGTGGAAAAAGTGAACTTGAGGCTAATATGAATATGTAACACTAAAATCTTGTGTAGAGTCAATGATTATCACATTTTCAAAAGTGCCGAAAGCAACAAAACACTCATAATTACAAGTTTGTGGAGAATAAAGTTCTAAAGACTAACTTATGCATGGGCATGCCATTGTGACTCGACGAGTGACCCCAAGTGTTGAGCAGTAGAAGCTACCAAATTTTATGGTGTACCATTTAGAGAAGAATTGGATGATTCAAAGTTTAAAAAAGAAAAATAAGATGATCGGTCTAGTGTAACTTCAGGTTTTTGAATAGAAAATATGTGCTTGTAATGGGAACGTCACATGTAGTAACATAAAATGATTTATCAAAATGATCATCTAGTACCATCTTAGTAGAGGTGTAAGTAGTTTGAACCATCTGACAATAATTACCACTATCAAGATTAGTTGTTGGATCTTTCTTCCTGATGTAGGAGCATCCAAAGGTATAAGGGAAATCCTGTGTCACCCAAAAAAAATACTTAGACTTAGTTTCTATTTCATGTGTTTTCATTTTTGAATACCCATTTGGGTCAAATAAAGGTTCCAACTCTCACAGTTCCACTATCAGTGTTTGTGTAAATCTCAAATAAATAGGAGTATGTAATTGAGCCATCATTTTGGTGAACTAAGAGGTGTAAATTGGCTAGATGAATGTAATTGTAATTTAGAGCATTCCAAAAAAAGAATCAGGTCAAAAGGCCCCACGGTTTGAAAGTTATTGCAGTTTTTTGGGTTTTGGAGACCTCTTAAGAATGCTTCAAAGTTAGGTTAGGGGCATTAAATGACCTCAAAAAGGGCCAAAAAATGGGGGATGAGTAAGCTTTTCCATAGGGCTATAGAGCACTTCAAGAGCTTTCTGGAAATGTAAATGGTTCGTCAATCAGAGCTACGGTTCAAAAGTTATGCCTCTCGAAAGTTCAGTTACCATTTTTGGATTCTTCTAGATTTGCGCAGACTTCTAATGCAGCTTCTGGAACCTTCTATTTGGTTAGTGGATGCCTAATAGCACTTTCTAGAATGTACTCCTAGTCCTTAACCCTCTGGGGTCTATTTAAGGAGATTTCAGGCATTGTAAAGGTAGTTCGGAGTGGAGTTTGAGAGGAGGTACTGAAAGGAGAAATTATCTCCACATTTTATGCTATTGTAAGCCCTTAGGGCATGTTTTGAAGTTTATTTTCTCTGTACTGAATGTACTAGCTTATTTTTCAGTTAATACAATTTCCCTTTTCTATTGTGTCCATTCTGTTCTTGGGTTGTGTCCCCATCACTTCCCAGAATATGTGGCTACATAGACAAAACCAAAACTATAAGGTAGCTTTGTATTTGAGACTGTAAAAGAGGATAAATGGTTCTAAACAAGATCATGTGTCTAAACAAAATTGTTCATTATATAAACCATAATTTCCACAATAGCAGCCAAAAGTGTGACATCATAGAAGAAGTATCAATAATTAAAAGAGTTTAAAGATCATTAAATATAGCCTAAAGATACCATTCTTAGATTAATGGTCATAAGAACTTCGTTTACTATTTTTCATTCATTCAACAACTATAAAATTGATCTCATACCATTGAGACAACACTCTTTACCCTATCATATATTTTTAACTAAAATTCACACATGCAATCAATTCCTATTTGTTTCAATGACCCAACCATCTAGCCTAACCCAACAAATTTTTTTCAAATATATAATTAATTAGGGAGCATAGAATTCTATTTTTAGTCATTCATAAATATTGATATAATATGAAAGACTCTATCATATGAGAATGAGGAATTGTACTTGATCTATCTACTTGAACATTAGGGATTAACAGACAAACCAAAAGAATCCATGCTAGAGGAAGACTTTTTTTGTCTACAAAAATGGGTGGAGCCATTATATTTAATAAATATTTAAGTATTAATAAAAATAAGTTGCTTTAGGATGCTCCTTAGGGAAAGAAGTAGGAAGAAAACCCACATTCCTTATTTTGACTGAGTTATATGTATATGTATATGAAACCGGGCACCAAAATGGATAATACATTATAGAATCCCCAAAAACTATGTAGACAAAAAACTAATGAGTAGGAGAATTTCCTAAAACCCCCTTGCTTGGCATCACTGTCATGAAGCTAGGAAAGGCAAGTTGAAGAACTACGAGATGAATTCCTGAAAAGCTAGAGAAGGTGAGTTGAAGCACTATATGATGAAGACCTACTAAAATCTAAGAAGAATTTCCAACAACTAAAATAACATCTAGTGATTGAACATATAAATTTGACAAATAAGTGAAGATCATATGAGAATGACATATTAGCCGCCAAATGGTAGGGATCAGTGAGCTTTGAATAGCCAGGTCCCATTCTAAATTTACTATTGACACCACTCCCATAGAAAATAACATCACACTTAGTACTCAATACCTGTTAGAAACTTAACACTTAAGATCACATTCTTCCATTAAAAATTCAAGCACCAAGTCCCATAAGAGTACAGTGTAGTTATTGTCAGTATTAATTTCATCCATTTTCACTCCCCTATTAGAAAGCCAATTCACAAAGTTATTTTCTTCTCTATAACAATGTGATACTTTATATGAAAAGAAGAGAGGAGGAAGACCTGATCAATTGTCCACATTAATATTGAATGAGATTAAAGGGTGAGCTTGTTTTTAATTCCAAAAGAAAAAAATAGTATAGTTGACTCTTTTTCTTATAAAAATTAGAAAAATTTGTGAAATTCAACAAACATCATGAGACTAATCCTATATTACATTCGATATGAAAAATTATTGACTAAACCAAGTGTTATTGAAGTAAAGATGAATAGTTAGGGTTTCATGAAGGCACATACCCATTTCAGTCTACATTGTCTATGCATTGCATGTAGATTTTTTTTTGTGTATTGTCCATCTAGGGTAGACCAAAGATACGTCAAATAGAAGGAAAGTGATTGGGGGTTTTTGATTGCTTCCCACTATTCCTCATCTTTTTTTTCTCTTAATATTCTTTCATATTGATTTATTATTTTTAGATCATTGAAATAGATTTTAAATTTTTATTTCTAATAGAATAGTTTAATTATTTAATAGTATTAATAATTTAATTATTTGTATTTAATAATATTTAGTTATTAATATTATAATAATTGAATGTTATCTAATGTTTGAAAGGAATTATAGTAGGAGGGAATATCAAAAATATAACTAATCATTTATAAGACACAACACTTGCTAAATGTTTTACTTGCATTTATAAAAAGATAAATCTTTCTTAAATCTTGCATTATTTTCTGACTTGGATTTAGAAGTTCTAGTAATGTGTTTACTCTTCGTACCCTATTAAATTAGATACTTTTGATCAAGTGGGAGAATAACATGATCAATATAACATATTCAAAAGGCCCTAATGGCTAATTGATCAAGATAAAATATAAGTTTTGGAAGGATGGTAATGTTGAAAATAATTGGTTAATTGTGTATTTTCTTTGTTTTTACACAAAATGTCATATCTTTAGCAGTCAATATATGCAAAGCTCACTCAGGCATTAAAGACAGTTTGTTGTGTCTGTCAAGCATTCCAGAGTTTTCCAAGTTCAAAAGATAGTGTCATCCAAGTTCACTTGAGAGACAAAGAAAAGTTCACAAAAGTTAAGTGTTAACAGAGCTCGCTCGATTAATCAAGCAAAATTTGGATGGAACTAGTGTTAAGCAAGCTCACTTGGTTACCAAAGAAAGTTTGTGAAGATGTAGTATTAACTAAGTTCACTTGGTTAACATAGGAAAATTATTTCTGAGTTAGTGTCTACGAAGCAGGGTTAGAAGGGTTTTCTTGTTTTGGCATATTGAGGTTAATTAATTTGTTTGTTGGTTCTAGTTGACTAAGGTAATGAATATTAATTATTCTAATATGTATTCAAGCCTCCTTGACAATACATAAGGTATAATTATAAGGTCAAGTTGAGGATTGAATGTGTGTAATTGTATAAAAGAATTGAAAATGCTAAGATGAAGCGAATTGGAAGGCTAAATAGAATATCCTTGTGGAGCTTCAAAGATACATTTGATTAGAAAGGATCAAGTATACAAGCCATAATTGTGATCTATAATCAAAAATTTAGTTGCATCAAAAATTAGGTCATCTCATTGTTACTCTCTAACCATTGTAGAAATGATCTAATTCTCTTAACAGAGTTGGTTTAACAACCATTTGTAAATTCTTTAACAAGGTGGTATTTCTAGATTGAAGTTTTTAAAGACCTCTAACAAGGTCACTTGTAATAGGATGATTAAATCATCTAATAGTGTTACACCTAACAGTGTGTTTTGTAATCTTTAATAGGGTTGGATCATAACAAGGATCACTTTAGAAGAGTGAAAATCAATAACTAGTTGCAATTGGTGATTTTTCCCAAATTGGGTTTCCATGTTAAATCTTGTTATCACTTGTGTTCACATTTTTTCTTTTATGTATTTAAAACAAAGTTAAGTAAGGTTAATCATAGATAATATTTTAAGATTTGTATTTTCCAAACTACAACTGTTATTTTAATGTTTGCTAACTTAAAATATTTTCTAGTGTAACCCAAGTACCCGTGTGTTTGATGCAGAAGCATCTTGGGTTGCCTTGTTATCCTGCTCATTTTTTCTCATTTTGCAGTTGGTGCCGAGTTACTGTAGCACTCTTCAAGTGCCGAGCTCCTATTGCACTCTTTAGGTGCCGAGCTCCTATCACACTCTTCAGGTGTCGAGTTACTGTAGCACTCTTCAGGTGTCAAGTTCCTGTTACACTCTTTAGGTGCCAAGTTCCTATAGCACTCTTCAAGTGTCGAGTTCCTGTTGCACTTTGTAGGTGCCAAGTTACTGTAGCACTCATCAGGTGCCGAGTTATTGTAGCATTCCTTCAAGTGCCGAGTTACCCAGTGTATGTCGAGTGCCAGTATTTGGATGTGATTTCTGCGAGCTGACTTGCGAGAATTATTTCATTTGCGACGTTTAATTTAAGATCTTTTCTTGGGATGAGTCCAGACCATTGTAGGGTCGGCCCTCCTCTTATGTAATGTTCTAGAATTTTTTGTAGGCCATTTTGGTAAGTATAAATAGAGAGTTCAGGCTTAGAAGCTAGAAATGTTTTTAGAAAAGAAGTTTTTGGGAGCAGAATTGAAAGTGCGAATTTGCTGTTGGATCTTTGAATGTGAATGTATTGTAATTGGCTGTAACCCAGAAGGCCTCACAGCTGGGTATGTATGAAGATATTTTGATGAATTAATAGAAGTATTTCCCTCTTCTCCTCCTTTGGCTGCTATCCACTTGTGTTTGCTTCCG
Organism: Cupressus sempervirens; assembly: GCA_028749045.1. Taxonomy (NCBI): domain Eukaryota; kingdom Viridiplantae; phylum Streptophyta; class Pinopsida; order Cupressales; family Cupressaceae; genus Cupressus; species Cupressus sempervirens. Next base: position 141,345,742 of record CM053793.1, read on the forward strand.
TTGTGTTAACTATTGCAGGGTGGTTTGGATAGCTCGGTGAGCCCTTGGCCCTAGTTATTCATCCCCCTTTCTTGCATCAGTGACAACTATGGTTGGAAGAAATGATTCTCCTAAATCATTGAGATCTCCCAACCTGAGCTGAATCCAACTCAAATTGAGAGATCCATGAAGCATCTTCAATAGGTCTATTCTTCCACTTCACCAAATATTCATAGTAATCTTTTCGGCTTGTACTTTTGCCAACTCTCTGATCCAATATTTGTTCAACTTCCTCAATCTATTTCTTAGGATAATCATCTGGTATAACAACTGTATATGAGAAATATGTTAGCAAGTAATACTAATCTATTAAAAAACAAAAGCATTAACTAGCATATAAACCATAACATAAATGAGAGACTAAAGAGGAAACCCCAATTGGAAATGTGAGCCAAATGAATGGACTCTCCCAATGGGATTTAGCTCCTTTCTTGGTAGATGGGTCTAAAGATTGGGATGTATGCTCAAGGTTCTAAAAAACTAGCTTCAATGGAGATTTTTGAGATTTTTGGTGTGGATGCATGCAAAAGTATGGATTTGGCTTCAAAATGGCATTATAACTTTACTTGATGGATTGTGATTGAAATGGCTTGGGAGGGGATTCAATTTATAGGCCAAGGGCTTGAGAGATGGAGGGCTAAGATGGAAGGAAAGATGAAAGCTTAAGGAGGGCTAGGATGCACTCAAAAGGGAGCACATGGATTGTGCTTGTTTAGCACCAATCAGGGAGTGACACATGTCACAAGGTGAGTGGATGGAGGAAAGGGGAAGGATGAGTCAACAAAGGAGGCTCAAAGGATAATATTTTCATAAAGACCCTTCATTATGGCTTGTAAGAGCTTGTAAGAGTCTTTATGGCTTTTGTAAGAGCATTCATTGTTGGGTGGTTGGGATATTTTGGAGGGAGTTGAGATTGTTGACTTTCCTTGGCTTAAGAAAGTCTTAAGCTTGTTTAGGGAATGTGACAACATTAGGGGGTGGATTAGGCTTGGGTTTAGGATTAGATTAGGGATGTTAGAGATTTTGCAAGTGGATGGCATTCATTAGGGTGGGTGAATTAGTGACTAAGCTTAGTTAGTATGGGTGGATGGGGTGGATTAGGCTAAAAAGAGGGTTTAGGAATAAGTTAGGGGCTTTTAGATTTGAGGGTTTTATTTATCAAATATATTTATTTAATAAATGGGGATTTTGGAATTATATAGAAGAATAGGATTTAATTGATAAATAATAGGTTGTTTGATTTATCAATTAGGACTATAGATGATTAATTAAATTAATCAGCTAGGGGATGGCAAAGGATTAATTAAATAGGAATTTAATTAATGATGCCTTTAGAGATAACTAAATAGGATTACCAAAGCAATGTAATCAAATTTAGGTGTCTACAACAACTTCATCCTCTAACTCATGATACTTATACAAATCCACAATGTTAAATATAGGAGATATATCCATGTCATTAGGTAACTCAACTTCATAAGCATTACCACTATCAAATTTTTTCAAGATCTTACAAGGTCCAAATTTCTTCATCCTCAACTTGCTATATGTTCCAACTGGGAATCTTCCTTTCTTTAGATGAACCATCAGCTCATCACCAGCCTAAAAATCATGGCATCTTCTAGATTGATCATCATTCTCCTTATACTTCTGATTACTTTGTTCCAACCTCAACTTCACTTCTTTATGCAAGGAGTCCATTAAATTAGCAAATTCTTCTCCTGCAGCGCTTTTCTTTTCTTCACCAACAACATCTCTCAAATATGATATACCCCTAGGATGCATTCCAGTAACAATCTAAAAAGGTGTCTTCCATGTACTCCTATTCATGGAATTATTATATGCAAATTCAGCTTGTGCCAATACCATATCCCAATTACTCGATTTATTCCCAACTAAACATCTCAACAAATTACCCAAGCTTCTATTCACAACCTTTGTCTGTCCATCTGTTTGTGGATGGAATGTAGAACTAAACTTCAATTCAGTACCCATCTTCTTCCACAAAGTCTTCCAAAAATAACCAACAAACTTACTGTCTCTATCTGAAATAATGCTTCTTGGTAATCCATGCAATCTCACAATCTCTTTAAAGAAAAGTTTAGCAACATTCTCAGCATCTAATGTCTTCTTACATGGTATAAAATGAGCCATCTTAGAAAATCTATCCACTACAAGAAATATGGAATCATACCCCTTCACCATTTTAGGCAATCCAAGAACAAAATCCATACTGATATCAGTCCAAGGTTTCTCAAGAATAGTAATAGGTGTATACAAACCCATATTTTGATTCACTCCCTTTGCAACTTGACAAACCCCACAACTCTTTACAAATTTTTGAACATCCTTATACATTTGTGGCCAATAATATTTCTCTTTCAGCAAACTCAATGTCTTATCAATTCCAAAATGTCCAGCTAATCCACCACTATGCTTTTCCTTAATCAAATTCAACCTCATAGGACTTCTAGGAATACACAAATGAATGCCTTTGAACAACATACCTTCTTGAATGAAATACTCATCATACTTACTTATGTGATCTGTCAGATTTGGTGCTCTGCACTCTCTCTATGCCTTAGAAAAATCATGATCAACATCATATAACTCTTTCATCTCATCAAAACCAAGAACTTCAACCTTCATTTTAGTCAAAAAAGAATGTCTTCTACTCAATGCATTAGCAACTTTGTTAGTAACTCCACTCTTATGCTTGATCACAAATTTAAAACTCTACAAATACTCAACCCACTTCATATGTCTTTGATTCAATTCATGTTGACTTCCCAAGTATTGTAAAGCTTTATGATCAGTGTACAACAAAAACTCCTTAGGCATCAAATAATGTCTCCATTTCTTTAATGCTTGAACAATGGCATAGAATTATTGATCATACACATAATATTTCTTTTTAGCATCATTCAAATTTTCACTGAAGAAAGAAACAAGCTTACCTTCTTGACTTAATACAACTCCTATTGCATTACCACTTGCATCACATTCAACTTGAAATACTTTGTTGAAATTAGGTAAAGCCAATATAGGTAATTCAACAACCTTTTGTTTCAAAGTCTCAAAACTCTTATCAGCTCCATGCATTCACTTGAATTCCTTTTTATCTCCCCTCATTGTCTCAGTCATAGCATTACAAACAGCACTGAAATTCTTTATAAACTTTCTATAAAAACTAGCCAAATCATGAAATGATCTTACCTCACTTACATTCTTAGGTGTAGGCCATTCCAAAACTTCTTTAACCTTTTCAAGATCCATCTTCAAACCATCAGGTGAAATCACAAACCCCAAATACACAATCTCCTCTTGCATAAAAGAACACTTTTTCAGATTAATCAGTAACTTTTCCTCTTTCAACCTTTGCAATACTTGCCTAATGTGCTCAAGATACATTCTTCCTTAGTCTTGCTAAATATCAGAATATCATCCAAATAAACAATCACAAATTTACCCAAAAATCTTTTCAGAACTTCATTCATCAACCTAATGAAAGTACTCGGTGCATTAGTCAAACCAAAAGGTATAACCAACCATTCATACAAACCATCTTTTGTCTTGAAATCAGTCTTCCATTCATCACCTTCTTTGATTCTGATTAGATGATAGCCACTCTTCAAATCAATCTTGGTAAAATACTTTGCTCCACTCAAACAATCCATTATGTCATCCATTCTTGGCATAGGAAACCTATATTTCACTGTTATCTTGTTAATGGCTCTAGAATTAGTACACATTCTCCATTCTCCATTCTTTTTAGGTGCTAATACAAAAGGTACAACACATGGACTCAAGCTTTCTCTGATCAAACCTTTCTGCAATAGTTCATGCACTTGTTTGTTAAGTTCTTTATTCTCTGTAGGTGTCAATCTATATGGTGCTTTTTTTGGCAAACTAGCTCTAGGAATAAAATCCATACAATGAATTATACTTCTTATTGGAGGTAAATCATTAGGAATATCTTCAACAATAATGCCTTTATACTCATTCAACAACTCTACAATTTCTCCTGGCACTTGGTCAAAACTACCATCTGTCACTCAGTCACCAATGATTGACACTCAGTTAACATTATTTTCTGGCACTCGGTCTCCATTGACAAAACTTGGTTTTCTTGGAATTATAGCAAAACAAACTTGATTCTTTTTTACTTCTTTTTCAAATTGTTTCCCATTAACCATGCAAATTTCTATAGCAGTACAATTAACCTCATCTGGAACTTCAATCAAAGGCAACAATGTTTGTTTCTTCGCATTTACCCAAAGAGTATATTGATTCAATCTTCCATCATATACAACATATCTATCATACTGCCAAGGTCTACCCAACAAAATATGACAACAATCCATGGGCATAATATCACATAAAACTTCATCAAAGTAATGTCCAATTTTGAACTTCACAAGGCATTGCTCACTTACCAATATCTTATGCTCATCTTTGATCCATGAAACATGATAAGGTTTGGGATGTTTCAGCCTCTGTAACTACAACTTTGTAACTAGCTCTTCAAATGCTAGATTTATAGAACTTCCACTGTCAATGATCGATTTACAGTATTTTCCAGCCATCTTACATCTTGTTTTGAAAAGACTTCTCCTTAAAATAGGTTCCTCATCACTTCCCTCATTGCATAAGGTTCTTCTCACCATCAAATTTTCTCCAGCCTCAGGTCCACTTGGTGAACCCTCATTATCTTCTTGAATCACAACATTTCTATTATTCTACCCACCTTCAGAAGATCTACATTCAAAGGATCTATGCCCTTCTTTACCACATCTAAAACAATTACCATGAAATCTACCTCTAGAATAAGAATTACGTCTTCCTTAGTAAGAATTAGTGCCTCCTCAGTAAGAATTACCACCTTTCCATTTAGTCTTGACTTTGTCATCATTCTTCCATTCAAGTCTACCTTTATCCTGCACAGAACTGTCAGATCTGCCACTTGCTTCATAAGATCTACCTCTGCCTCTCTGGAATCTACCACCTCTACCTCTCTGTCTTTGTTCATGCTTCTTTGTCAAGATCTCCTTAGCTTTCAAGGCATATTGATATGATTCTTCTACAATTTATAGCTTCACAAAACTTATTTCATCTTGTATTCTAGATCTCAATCCATTAATGTACCTTGCAATTTTCTCAACATCATCATCCACATGTCCAGATCTGATGTCCAGTCTATAGAATTCCTCAGTATACTCTTTCATAGTCATGTCTTTTTGTTTCAAATTTTGCATCTTTCTCAACAAGCTAACTTGGTAATCAGAAGGAAGGAATTTGTTCTTTACCTTGTTCACCATCTTTGGCCAAGTTCTGATCTTCTCCTTTCCTCTCCTTTGTCTATTAGTTTGCAAGTGTTCCCACCATAGTGATGCATGACCTTTCAACCTAGTGACTACAATTTTCACCTTTCTATTATTAGGAGTGTTTTCATACTCAAAGAACTTCTCCATATTAGAGATCCAATCCAACACAACATTGGTGTCCAATTTTCTATGATAAGGAACAACTTCTATAGTAGGCTTTGAATTCGCTCTAGACAATACTCTCAACAATCTTGATTCATCTTGGTCTTCTTCAGGTTCTGGATTATGGTTTGGTGCTACTGCTTCATCATCACTTACGTCATCAAGATGTGCTCCTCTCCTCTGGGCTATCTCCACAACATCTAATCTAGCTATAATTTGTCTCAACTGATCCAATATAGCATTATCAACATTATTTCCTCTACCACGAACCATCTTTACAAATCAAGTTCCTACAAGATTGTAACCCTCTGCAAGTTATAGGTCAAATCCATAGATTTTCCACCCTACAACCAAATCCAAATCAGGGTTCTACATGATCCAATCTCTAAAAGGATGAACCTCAAGCTCCGATACCAACTGATGTAGGCAAGGGGGATGAATAACTAGGGCCAAGGGCTCACCTAGCTATCCAAACCACCCTGTAAGAGTTAACACAATGAAAGCAAACAAAGTGGACAGCAACCAAAGGAGGAGAAGAGGGAAATACTTCTATTAATTCATCAAAATATCTTCATACATGCCCAGCTATGAGGCCTTCTAGGTTACAGCCAGTTATAATACATTCACATTCAAAGATCCAACAAAAAATTTGCACTATCAGTTTTGCTCCCAAAAACTTCTTTTCTAAAAACTTTTCTAGCTTCTAAGCCTAAACTCTCTATTTATACTTACCAAAATAGCCTACAAAACATTCTAGAACATTAAATAAGAGGAGGGCCAACCCTACAATGGTCTAGACTCATCCCAAGAAAAGATCTTAAATTAAATGTCGCAAATGAAATAATTCCTGTAAGTTAGCTTGCATAAATCACATCCAAATACTGGCACTCGACATACACTGGGTAACTCGGCACCTGAAGGAATGCTATAGTAACTTGACACCTGAAGAGTGCTATAGTAACTCGGCACCTATAGAGTTTGATAGGAACTTGACACTTGAAGAGTGCTACATTAATTGGGCACCTGAAGAGTGCAACAAGAACTTGACACTTGAAGAGTGCTACAGTAACTTGGCACTTGAAGAGTGCGACAGGAGCTCAGTACCTAAAGAGTGTGATAGGAGTTTGGCACCTAAAGAGTACAATAGGAGCTCGACACCTGAAGAGTGCTACAATAACTCGACACCAACTACAAAATGAGCAAAAATGAGCAGGATAACAAGGCAACCCAGGATGCTCCTGCATCAGTGTTTGCCAAGCATCATAATTTTTAGTGAAGTTATATTCTGTGTTGACATCTAAGGGATCTAGGATTTATTTTAGTGGTAATTGATTCAAACCTCCCCTCTCAATTACTCCTCCTATATTTCCAACAATTGGCTTCAGAGCTTCTTGGTACTTATAGAGAAGGTTTCAAGGACCTAAGCTAAAGATTAGGATGTCTTATAGAAGAGAGATTCTAAAGCTAAATAGAGATAACTTTGAAGCATGGAAAGAACTTATGAAGTTGTACCTAGAAACCATCAATGATTTAGGTTTGAAATATCTTGAAAATTATTACAAGTCTCCTACTAGAACATTGGTTGTGGAACAAATTGTTGAAAAGAAAAATTTTGTATCCTGATGATTGACATTATATCAGATCTTAACTATGTTGAATTTGATGAGGTTAAAGGATGTGCTACTACTCATGACATGTGGACCAAACTAAAGGATATCTATGGAAGTGATGATAATGTGAAAAAAGCCAATGTATAAAGCTTGAGAGGTTAGCTTGATCAGATGAAGATGACAAAGAATGAAACCATTGCAAAAAATGTGGACCTATTGGAATAGAGATCCATAATGGAGATAATTATTTTATTTATTTTGTTGATTATTATTCTAGAATGATGATTGTAATGCATTTGAAAGAGAAGTCAGAAGCTTTTCAAAAGTTTAAGTGGTAGCTAGCAAGAGTAGAGAGAGAAACTAAAAAGAAGATGAAGTGTTTGAGGTCAGATAGAGGTGGTGAATCCATCTCTAATAAATTCAATGAATTCTACATTGAAAGAGGAATCAAAAGACAAGTATCAGTCCTTGGTACACCACAATAGAATGGTATAGCTAAAAGAACGAACAAATCCATCATGGATTGTGCAAGAACTTTGATGATAGAAAAGAATACTACAATAAATATTGGAAGGAAGAAATCAATACTGTAGTGCATACCTTGAACAAAGTACAATTGAAGAAAGACTCAAATCAAACTCCTTATGAACTATGGTATGGATAAAAGCCCAATGTAAGTTACTTGAAAGTATTTGGTAGCAAATGTTATATTTTGAAAGAGATTAGGAAAGGTAAATTTGATGTCAAAGGTGATGAAGGTATATTCTTAGGATACTCTAGCAAAAGTAAAGCATATAAATGTTTGAATTTATCCATTCATAAGATAATAGAAAGTGCACATGTGAGAATTGATGAGTTTTCATAGAAGAGTGAAAAAGAGAGCAACAAAGAACTTGAGGACTATAGAAGGTTTATTTAGTATAAACCTGATACATTGCCAAATCTCCTTGGAAGTTAGGAGAATTCACCTCTCGAATCTCCAAAATGTCCAAAAGAACCCAAGTTGTGACTTGTGAAACCCAAGTTATAGTTTGAAGGATCTGAGTCAAAATTAGAGGCTACCAAGTTGCAGCTAAAGAAAACTGAGTCTCAAGGACCCCAGTGACAAATAGTGGGACTCGATCTTGATATAGAAGATCATGGCAAGGCTAGTGGAACAAGTTCTAAATCCAAATTACTTATGTTGAAATGATATATTAGAAGGCACCATGCACCTATTCAAATCATTAGAGACAAGTCAAATGGTACAATGATAAGAAATAAATTGAAAGGAAAATGTTTGCTTACTAAATTAGAAACTAGATCAATGAAACATGCTTTGGATAATGAAATTTGGATTGAAGCTATGAATAAAGAGATATAATAGATAGAGAGGAATAAGAACTGGGCTCTTGTTCCTAGACCAAAGGATAAGAATGTAATTGACACAAAGTGGGTTTTCAAAAATAAGTTGAATGAAGATGGAGAAGTTTCAAGAAACAAAGAAAAGTTAGTATGCAAAGGTTATTCTCAAGAAGAAGGTATTGATTATGGTGAAACTCTTGCTCCTGTTGCAAGATTGGAAGGTGTTAGAACTTTACTTGCTTATGCTACATATAGAAGATCTAAAGTTCATCAAATGGATGTAAAATCTACATTCTTGAATGGAATTCTTGAAGAGGAACTTTACATAGAACAACCTTAAAGTTTTTTAGATCCTAGCAAAAAGGATATGGTTTGTAAATTACACAAAGCATTATATGGTCTCAAAAAGGCTCCTAGAGCTTGGTATGAAAGACTTGATAGCTACTTGATAAAGATTAATTTTCAAAGAACAAATGGCAACAACAACCTATATATCAAAGAAGGATTAGACAAGAAGATTGTGTTGGCTGAAATCTTTGTAGATGACACATTATTTACTGGAAATGATGATTCATGATTTTTTTTTTTAGAAGAGATGAGTAAAGAATTTGAGATGTCCATGTTTGGAGAGATAAAATTCTTTATTGGATTGCAAATTCAATAGAAGAAAGATGATATCTACATTACTCAATCCAAATATATCAAAGAGATAATAAAAAGGTTTGGAATGGAGGATTCAAGACTAGTTGGAACACCTATGTCTACTGGGCATAAGCTTTCCAAAAATGATGATTACCAAGAAGTAGATCATACCACATATAGATCAATGGTTGGAAAATTGCAATATGTAGTGCACAAAATGCGTGATATTGCATTAGCAGTTGGTATGGTGGGAAGATTCTCAAAAAATCCTAAAAAAAATCATATGTCAACAATCAAGAGAATCATGAGGTATCTAAAGAGTACTGAAGACTATTGTTTATGGTACAAAAAAGGAGGCAATTTGGACTTGAAAGCATTCACATAAGATAATTGGGTAGGAAGTGTTGATGATAGGAAAAACACCAGTGGTGGAGCATTCTTTCTTGGTAAAAGACTAGTGTCTCAAATTGGTAGGTATGAAGATAGATATCAAGGATCAAGTAGTTATCTTGTATGATAACAAAAATGCAATTAATATATCAAAAAATCCTGTGATGCATACCAAGACCAAGCACATTGCTATAAAATATAATTTTTTGAGAGAATTGGTGTAAGATAAAGAGGTAAGATTGGGATATGTGAATATTAAAGAACAAATTGCAAAAATATTCACTAAGCCATTACCTAAGGATGCATTTTTGTATCTAAGAGGTAAGTTAGAGGTCATTCCCCTATTTGAGGCTCACTAAATGAAGTTTAGTGATGCATCACCCAAAGCTTGTCAAATATTAGTTAGTTGATGTAGTAATGAAAGGGAAGAATGCATATCAAGAAGTATATAAGGTACATTGATATTTTTCACTAAATATTATCTTTGGCATAAGATTTCAAAGAGGGAGGGAGAGTTCATCTAAGGAAGAACTTGGTTTGATATCAAAGAGTGAGAGTTTGCTAATAGGAGATGTTGAAGACAAAGTTTTCTGACAGAGGGAGAAATTGAAGGTAGAGGGAGTTCTCAAGGTTGAGAATCAAAATGAAACTAAGGATATTTTCTTTAATTTATTTTTCTCTAAAAATTTTATTGTATTATGACATGTTGTGTTGCCATCAATGCCAAAGAGGGAGATTGTCGAAAATAATTGGTTAATTGTGTGTTATCTTTGATGTTACACAAAATGCCATATCTTTACCAGTCATTATATGCCAAACTCACTTGAGCATTGAAGATAGTTTTTTGTGTCTGCTGAGCATTCCAGAGTTTGCCAAGTTTAGAAGATAATGTCAATTGAGTTCACTTGGGAGACAAATAAAAGTTCACAAAAGCTGAGTGTTAATTGAGCTCACTCAATTAATGAAAGAAAATTTGGATGGAACCAGTGTTAATTGAGCTCACTTAGTTACCAAAGAAAGTTTGTGAAGATGCAGTCTTAACCTTGTTCACTTGGTTAACACAGGAAAAACATTTCTGAGTTAGTGTCTACCAAGCAGGGTTAGCTAACAAAGTATTTTCTTATTTTAGCATATTGAGGTTAATTAATTAATTTTTTGGTTCTAGTCAACTAAGGTAATGAATATTAATTATTCTAAGATGTATTCAAGCTGACTTGACAATTCATAAGGTATAAATATAAGGTCAAATTGAGGATTGAATGTGTGAATGTGTATGAAAGAATAGAAGATGCTAAGAGGAAGTGAATTAGAAGGATAAGTAGAAGATCCTTGTGGAGTTGTAAAGATAAATTAAATAAAAAGGGATTAAGTATACAATCCACAATTGAGATCTATAATTAGTAATTCAGTTGCATCATAAATGAGGTCATCTTTTTTACTCTCTAAACATTGTACTAGTGATCTAAATCCCTTAACAGAGTTGGTTTAATAACCATTTGTAAATCCTCTAACAAGATGTCATTTCTAGATTGAAGTGTTTAAAGACCTCTAACAAGGTGACTCCTAACAAGGTGATTAAATCCTCTAATAGTGTCACAGCTAATAGTGTGTTTTGTATCCTTTAATAGGGTTGTCTCTTAACAGGGCTCACTTTAAAAGAGTGAAAATCAGTAACTAGTTGCAATTGGTGCTTTTTTCCAAATTGGGTTTCCATGTTAAATCTTGGTGTCACTTGTGTTCATGCTATTTATTTTATGTGTATGCAACTAAGTTAAGTAAGGTTAATCAAAGATAATATCTTAATATTTTCATTTCCCAAACTACAGTTGTTATTTCAATATTTGCCAAGTTACAACATTTGCTAGTGTAAATTAAGTGCCTGTGTGTTTGCCAAGCATCAATATTTTTTAGTGAAGTTTATATTTTGTGTTGACATCTATCTAGGATTTATTTAAGTGGTAACTAATTCACCCCTTCCCTCTTAGTTACTACTCCTATATTTCCAATAGGTAACCAATGAATTCCTAAAGATAAAGATCAATGTGTCTAAAGACATAGAACATTAAGGAACCATCAATTTCTTTAATGATAATAATGCCCAGAATAGGAATCAATTATTGTTTTAAACTTCTTTGATAAGTATAACACTCTAAAAAAAAATGTTAATCGAGTGGAAGTAAGCTCCTCCTAATGCTTCAAGGTCATGATGCAAATTTGTCCTACACAGTCATTACCAAAAGCATACTTTTCCATTTAAATAGATTTCAAAAATATCATGCATAATATATGAAAACATGTGATCTATCCCCCCCTAATCCAAAGCCTCAAATCAAGCAACAAAAGAATCATTCTCTTTAATTGATCTATTTCACCACCATGTGACAATGAGACGATAATTATCAAGATCTACATAGAATCTCTCAAAACCTTCAATATTAAATGTCATTGGACTAACCCAAATATAAAATAAGTTCCAGTCATTAACTCAAATAATTACATTTCTTATTTTGATGTAACCATAATAAAAAAGATCTATGCTTAGGTTTTGTCTCTTTCCAAATACAATTAGACCATCAAGAAGACTCTAAACCTAACAAGCTTAAAAAGGGAAATAACTTTCTTCACAAGCAATTCTAATAACCAAGTTATAATTTAAGTAAAAAATTACTAACTAAACTATTTATTAGTATACCTCTTAGAGGAAAATTGAATTATTTTACAATAATATTGATTAAAGAACCCAAAGGTAAATTAAATCTCTTAAGCGATTTAACAAAGCATCTTCTATCCTACAAGTTGCAAAGTGAAACCATGTTTAATATGAGGAAGAGAAGGTCCAAAGACCATGAATGAGTTGTGAAAAATAAAATTAACCTAATCCATTAATAAATACACCCTAGAGAAAGTGAAGAGTCGAAGAAGTACATATCACTAAATATCTAATCACTTAAATTTAGTCATTTATTTAGTAGTTTATTTAGTTGTTTGTGTTTAGGTGAGTGCTTATTAGTAACTAATTATTTGGTCACAGTCACCAAATTAGTCACTTATTTAGTCACTTATAACTATAAATTACAAATAAATAGTGGAATGTGATCAATTTTAGTCACAAGACTAAATTTTTTAGTAGTGGGACTAAACATTTTAGTCACATAGTCACATATTTGCAAAAATGTACTAGTGCTATTTGCTTGATTTTCTTCATCATCCTCATCTGTGACATGTAGTACATTCTCTCTCCCAATTTCTTCATTAGCAATCAAAATATATTCTTCAACAAGTCTCTCATTGTCTCCATCCACTTTTTCAAATATTTCTTGTAAATTCATATATTGCCCATTAGGCAATACATTGGAAGCTTCCATGAATTTTTCATTTGGAATGAGACTCTACCTAAATGACATATGGCCAACTAGGGCTTCTACAATCTTCTAGTAGAATTTTGGCAAATAAATAACTACTTGACTAAAAATTTTAGTCATAAGACTAAATTTTTTAATCACATGACCAAAACTAGTCAAATTCTTGTAATATTTTGCAACTTCTAAGTATAAGTGACTAAATCAATGATTAATTTGGTCATTGGGTAAAATCACAAGATAAGACAAAGACCAATGATTAAATAAATGGCTAAATAATTGGTCACTAATAATTAGTCACCCAAAAAAATGACGTGAGGAATGATTAATAATATTTTTAATCATATTATGACATTCTTTTAAGTTTTTTATAACTTTTATTACTCACTATTGGAGTTTATGTCTTATTAATACATCATTATCAGTTAACTTCTTTGAATGTCCTCTCAACTCATATTGAACTAAAAATGAAGATTTTTTGATAGAACAAGAATAAAATAAATTAGTTTTTCTATAAATTATTTTAATAATTATTATATCATAATAAATTAATTCAATATACCTATAAAATAATATATAATATACAACTAGTACATTATAGATTTATAATAATTGAACAAACTATTCTATATATTATAATAATAATTATGATATTAATAAATAATGTCTTAAGGTTTACTATAATATTATTATACAATAATTTTATATAAAGTTAACTAATAGTAAGTTTTTAATATTTTTAATATTATTATTTTTAAGTGACTTTTTCTCTTATTAGTCTCCATTGTTTTTATGTTCTAGGGTTGAATTATAATGCAATATTATTATAAATTATAACTATTATTTTTATTTGAAATATTTTATTAAAAATATGGTTCTAATTATTAACTAGCAATTGTACCTTGTGAAATACAAGTGAAATAGTACTAAATTTGAATAAATCTCCTTTGTACATATAATCTCCCTCATTCACAAAATCATTCAAACTTCTTGAAATATGTTCCTGAACACATATATTCTAATATTGAATCTATTAATTTAATATTTAATAAATAGTCTATTAAAAAATAAATAGTAAATATTAATTATAATTTTTATTCATGCAACTCTCTCTCTCTCTCTCTCTCTCTCTCTCTCTATATATATATATATATATATATATATATATATATATATATATATATATATATATATATATATATATATATATATATATATATATATATATATATATATATATATATATATATATATATATATATATATATATATATATATATATATATATATATATATATATATATATATATATATATATATTACAATGAGTTTCATACTAGCATTTCTTAAATAATTAGAATACTTTAATAATATTAACATATTTATATTGATATAAAATTATTACATTAAGACATGAAAGCCTTTGAGAGTTAGTTGCTTATGAAAAAACTTAAAAGATTAATTTCTTATATACTATTTATATGAAATTATTATTAGGGTATATGCACCGAGTTGTGGTGCCAAAAAGGTGACAAGAAGTTTTTTTTCCCTATTTTAAATAGCATGTATGCACTATGGCTTGGGCAACCCAAGCCATAGCATGTGTGTGCTATAGCGTGTATGCGCTATTAAACAATAAAAAGTATATATGATGGGCTACAGACCCACAACCCATAATTTTCATCAGTATTTTCTTCTACTCCTACAATGAGTAGTGTGTACGTGAGTTGAAGACTTAACATTTTCACCACCATTTGCCAAAATGCCTCCTCATCGATGAAATCCAAGACCACAAGCGCACCCATGATGACACCGTAAGTGATATAAACCTAACTTTGCATTGTTTGATATATTTTTCATATTGTTTTGTAAGTTTTTTATATTCTTTTGTAGGGTTTTTAAAAATTTCATTTAGATTTGTTTATTTATTTGGATTTCAATTGATTTTTTATTAGGAAATGTTCATAATCAACCAAAAAATCCACAAGAACATTAAAACCCTCAAGAACCCCAAAACTAAAACCCTCCTCAAGAAGAACAACAAATTCCACAACTCGAACCAATTGCAAGACCTCCACCAGGCACACAAGAAAATATAATAAATGAAATAGTGAGAGGCAAAATTGAATTAGAAAGACTCATTGCTTAGTTGAGAATTCGGACAAACCAATCCAATAAGGGCTCAATTGGCATCATCTCTTGAATCCATTAACACCCAGATAGCCTCAATTAGTGGTCAGTTAGATATTTGACGAGTTAAGAGGGATGAACAAAAAAGATTTTATGCAAATAAATTGTCATATGAAGATGTTAAAAAAAAAGAAATACCAAAAGGTAGTATATGTGCATTATTTAGAAAACCTAGTGAGCAAAATACTGTTAGAGAGGGTACTAAACGATTCCCCATCCATTGGTGCATACACAATGCTATTAGAAATAATTTTTGGGATAGATGGTGGATGGTTTTTGATGCCCCTCCTTGCAATAATCACGAGGTCCCCATGTATTTTTTGAAGAAATTATATTGTGAGTTTGTCCTTGGGGAGATCCCCAATTATTTTGATATATTAGACTCCTAGGGTAGAGGTGGGGGGTCATCATTTGAGAGGCCGGGAGCATGTCGTGACCCTAATGTAGTTAGGGCACCTGTGGTCAAGCCACAACATGAGCATGTGACCATTCCTTCAGTTGTGAAGGAAAATGTAGAGGCCAACACTCTAGGGACCATTAATGCTTTGACGCAGACCCTCATCCATTCCATGAGCCCATTAGTTGAGGGGGAGCCTTTTGTGCATCGTGGTCACATGTGCACTTCATGTGGATCCCTATGCATATTTGGCACTCATGCTGGAGATGGTGCAGATGATGGGCTTGTCACCGATCAGTTCCTGAACGAGACTTTTGGCATTGACACACAAGTAAATTAAAATTATAATTTACTAATTTGATCACATTTCATATGTATAGTGAATGATTAATTAATTAACATCTATTGACATTGTTCAAAATTCAGGGTCAAAGTGTTGCTGGGCCTAGCAGCGATCCTCCAGGCCCTTTTTTTGTCCCTTCCACGAGTCCTGAGGTATTTATTGATTTAATCATTTTTATTAATACATATATTTATTATGTAATCATATTAAGGATTGACAAAAAAAAATTATGCATGTGCATCAGTTCTCCATAGGACCCTCAACCTTTACCACAGACTTGGAGCATAGACATCATACGAGCTTCACATAGGTATAGTTGTTTCATGTTAATTTAATTCATTTGATTATATTTATTTTATGTTTCATGTTAGATGTAACATGTATTGTATGACATGCAACTCATGATGTTGGACACACCTCCTCATCTGCGACAGTCTGTTGATAGTGGAGTGGCTGCAACTGTGGCTAGCTCACAGCCACTAACGAAGGTATGAAAGAATTTTCTTCATTTTAGTTGTTTTTTATAATATTTAATCTCAAAATTTCTAATGTTAACCTTTGTTTATATATTACTATAGCTTTTATGGTTTTTACACAAGCAGTATGTATGTTAGGCCTACATATACTCTTTTAATTATGGATTGAAACCTTGTTTTTGTTTTACTAAGTGGTAAGGGGTAGTTTTGTTTAATGGTTATCTACTAATAGTAAGTTAGTTTTTTGTTAAAAGGTCAGCCCCCTAGTTCTAGCTACTTTTAATTCAAAAACTAGGAGTGAAGGTAGAAGTGGCAGTGAAAGAATTAGATAAAGAAGAACTAGGAGCACATATTGAAGTTAGAAGTAGAGAAGAAGTAGGAAAATCAAATAAAGGTATGAGGACTAAGAGTAGGAGATAATGAAATTAAAAGTAAAGATAGGAATAGAAGATTAGTTGTATTCCAAGTTGATTGCAACTAGGAGTAGGACCTACAAGATGGAAGTTATATGTTTTCTATAAATAATAGTCAAGTTTAAAGATATAATTGGTGATTAGATATACTCACCTTGGTCTAGTAGAGTCATAAGTGCAGGAGAATTTGTGTTTTAAATTAATATTATTCATAGGCCAAAGTCAAATTTTGAACTTGATAATAGAACTAGGCATATCCTTATGATTCAAAGAAACTATAGTTTTTGGAATCAACACCATCAACTCTCCTTCACTATTTCTTTGGGATGAATGGAACTAACGTAATAAAATTCTACATTCTTTCATTCTCATCCTCCTCCTCCTCTCATACAAAATAAACTTGGATAAGATAACTTACTAGAATTTTGGATTCATGGCCCTTCTCTCTTCTTTTCATACTCTTATAGCTATGCTAGTGGGATAAATCATTCAGTATTTTTTTATCTTTTATTTTTGCTCTTTCTTTTCTCAAGTGACCACTTGATCTTTTGCTATAGCTTTTACAACACGATGCTTGAGATTGAGATATTTTCTTGAGTGAGGTCTCTTCAACTAGTTGACTTGGAATCTTAGTAAGCTTTAGGATTTTGTTGTTCTTTTATGTATCCTTGCAAATGAATGTAATAGTTAATATTCTTGGTTTGGGAGCTTTTGTCCTTCAACTTGGTGATATTTAATCTCCTTGTAGTTTTCCCAAAATCTTTACCTCTTTCTCTTTTTTTTCTTCTACTTTATTGTGTGCATGAGGTGGACACATGCTTCCAATAAGGTGGGGACTACATGTATCATTTGAAAAATTAAGAACACTTATTTGGTATTATTTTTAGCCCCATTTTAATATACATTATGGGTTCCTACATTGATTTCACACTCTCCTTTAAACACTCATTGGACCTTCAAATTATTATTTAAGTCCTATATAGATTTATTTTCTTTAAAAACTCAAGGTTACCCTTATCTATAAGTGTGCTTCTCTATTTCAACTTCAATCAAATGATTCCTTTCATTTATTGGACCTTATCTTACCATTTATGACATGTATTTTCTCTCTAAACCCAAAAATAAGTTGTTAGATCAAATTTCACATGCTCTAAATATCTTGGACCCACAATCAGAACTTGGGTTGGAATTGGTGGGTATAAGATGACTTTGGTGATATTTACTTGGGTACAATATTTTTGTTGGTTATATGTGTATTTATAAGTGATTATATTTATTGAATTGTTGTAGGGTCTCATCATGCCTGACCATCCACGAGCATTTGAGGTGAACTTACAAAGTGACTATTTGTTGGCAGTAAGAAAATAATTGATTTTGTGTGTACATATATTTGATTTCAACATATGATAAATATTGATTCATATCTACTTTCTTTGTATTAGTTGGAGCTAGAGAAGAGCCTCAACAAGAGGTTGAGTGAGTGTGTCAAGAGGGCCCCATCATCTCCACTATCTCCCTCCACACGATGGCAAAGGACATTAAGAGACTTGTTTCCTTCCCCTCGTGGGAAGGAAAAGATGTAGTTGATCTAGACATGTATATATATAGGCATCAGTGGACATATTTGATACACATTTGATGTATATGACATTCTATATTTGATGTATGACATTTATTCAATGTATGACATTATTCGACTAATGACATTATTGGTTAATATATGATATGTTTGTTCATGTATGACATTAGATTAGATATTTTTGTGTATGACATTAAATTAGATATGTGCATACATATGAAATTAAATTCAATACCTAATCTATTCAAAAATTTGATAGAATATTGATTAACAATAAACTTTATCATTTTTTAAGCTTAAGTCAAGCATTTGCAATATGTCATCATCATATGATTTATGATCTTGTTCATGTTTAAAGTTTTCCTTCTCTATCATTTGTTTATCAAGTTTAATTCAATACCTAATTAGTTTGAATTTTTGATACAATATTGATTAGCAATAGACTTTATTAGGAAATATTCATGGACCTCCTAGAAATTGGTCACCTAAATGAGAACCTTGAGATTTATTAGGAAATCCATTAAAGAAATCAGTAGTTTGAAATTACTCTATCCAAAAAAATAGTGGTCTACAAATATTAGAGAGATAGACTTAATATTTACCAAGTGGCCATCCAATGCCAAGTGTTGTGGATGTATCTCCATTCAAAGTTCAATCACATGTTAAATAATAGGCATTTTAGGAGTAAGAATAAGTTATCTAAACTTATTAATATTCTTTTGTATGAGTTCCAAGTAAGGTATCAAGAGTGCTTGAAATTCAAGACTTTTTCTTCTCATCTTGTCTATGTCTTTACTTAAATCAACCTGGATTAACTAAGGTACCTCAATTTACTTAAAAACACTATTCTTTAAATCCTCAATAATATTTTTCAAGTTTCTTTAAAATATATTGTGTCAAATGTAGTACATCACATAACTATTGGAGTAGGTGGATTATCTCCTTAAGAATATTTTCTAGCTCGGTTGTAATACCACCAAGTTCAACTTGTTGAGCAGTAATGGACTCATTTAGTTTCTCCATAATCTTCTTCTCTATTCTTTTCTCTTCTAATTGTATCATGTCAACATCAGGTACATTTACCTATTTTACAAGTAAACTTAATTGATCAATCATTGGAGGTTTGTCATTGGCTAGTGCATCTAGAACAATTTGTAATAAGATGTCCTTCACATCTTATAATACTTGTTTGTACTTCACTTCCTATCTTTCTCTTTTGCATCTTTCCCCTTCACAATTCTCCATAATTTATCATAGCATCAGAATCCAATTTTGTATGATCATAGATTGAAAGTATGATAGCTTCATCTAATATTACCTTATCTCTTCTACTCTTTTTCATCTTTTTCTTGTCTTCTAATGTGATTGATCTTGTACTTGGTGATATAATTGGTTGCACTAAAGCCATCTCCTCCTTAGATTTCTTATTTTTCTCATCAATTAAAGGTTTTTCTTACTTTACCCACTTTTTGTTGTGCAAATATTAGGCTATTTAGCTAGTGTCCCTATAACAACATTTGAAACAACAATTTTGTTTAGTTTTGGCTATGTGTATAGAACAATGTTCATTATTATTTAAGGGAATAGTGATAGTTACTAATCCATGCAACCCAAATAATGTTTCCTTTTATTCATTATAGTCCTATAATAGTTGATAATTTCTATAAGGATTTAACTAATTTAGACTTGGTTGTGCATAAGGTACCTATTAGTAAGTCATATTTTGTGAATAAGGACTCTAAGAAGAATTTTAATCCTTTGCAAAGCTATTCTCCACATCAAACTCCGATTCCTGATTCAATTCAAGTGTCTACTTGTAAGAGACAACAAAGCAAACCTAATGCTTAAAAGATTAAGGAGAAAATTGACCTTGGTATTCAAGCTACTATGGAAAAAAATTTGATAGATAGCAAAAGGAAAAGGATTGCAAAAGGCACTCCTTAGAAGAATGAGGGACCTTTCGTGAAGTGTCAGACAAAAGATGTGCTCTCTAATCTAACTTGATGTGGGTGGTTCTGATGTAATTTTTCTTCAAAAAACAAAATTGTCTCAATAATCATATTCTTCTATAATTGCAAAGTTGACTAAGTGGAGCTTATTTCATGTTCATGTTGCAAGTGCTTTGGGTGGTTCATGTATTCTTTGGAACCATAAATCTTGCACTGCTATATATTCAGTCTTTTCCTAACTAGTGGCAAGTAGTTGTTACTAATTTTGGTATGTCATTCATAGTGCTCAATATATATGGCCCTACTTCTACATGTGATGATAAGATAGAACTTTTGGTTCCTATTCTTAGGCTATTTCCAACATTCAAGATGATAAATTTATTGTGCCTGGGGATTTCAATGGCATTCTATCTCAGGATGAGAAAATTGAAGGTATATTCCCCCTCTTCATAAAATGATAAATTTTCTAATTTTGTGAATAATAACACCCTCATTGATATCCCTCCTTCTAAAGGGGCATTTACATGGACCAATAAGGGACAAGAATTTCACCAAATTACTAGAGACTTGATAGGTTTCTTATTTCTCATGATTGATTCCTTTCAAATATTAATATTAATTCAAAAATCCTCACTTTGGTTGCTTCAAATCATTTTTCCATTTCTCTATGTATTGAATCTAAGGGGAGTCCCAGTGGTAGTAAACCATTTTTTAAGTTTAAGCATATGTGGTTTAGGCACTTGGATTTCTTGTCACTACTCAACCAATGTTGTCTGCTCCTTTTGTCAAGGAATCTAGAATGTATCAGCTTCACATGAAGCTTAGATAGGGTTTACCTAGCTACCTGGAGCTAACAGAGTAGACAGTTTGATCCCACGACAAAAGGTGAGAGAGATTTGGCAGTTGGCAACTTTGTACTAGCCAACACTACAAGTTTTAGCATCACTCGAGATGGCATTGTAAAATGAAAATAGAATGTGATCTCTAAAAAGTGAGAGAGATTTTTGTAGGTCTCTACAACATGGTCCTGTAGGAACTAGAATTGCATCCATACCTCACACAAGCTCTGAGATATGCCCTGTCAAAGATCGCAGCCCTATGGGATTTAGTGACCCTTGGGGACATTTTGGTTCGGCGTGCCCAAGAATGTTAAAGTGCTGAAGTGGATAGGATGAGGTTAAGAATAGGGTTTAACTGGCCACCTAGACCTAACAGAGTAGATAGTTCATCCCATGATGAAAGGTGAGAGAGATTTGGCAGCTAGCAACTTTGTACTAGCCAACACTGCAAATTTCAGCATCACCCGAGATGGCATTGTAAAATGAAAATGAAATGTGATCTCCAAAAAGTGAGAGAGTTTATTTTAGGTCTTGGCAACATGGTTCTATAGGAACTAGAATTGCATCCATACCTCACACGAGCTCCAAGATATACCCCATCAAAGATCACAGCCCTATGGGATTTAGTGACCCGTGGGGACATTTTGGTTCGGCATGCCCGAGAATGTTTGAGCACTGAAGGGGACATGATGAGGTTGAGGATAGGGTTTACTCAACCACTCGGAGCTAATGGAGTAGATAGTTCGATCCCACAATGAAAGGTGATAGAGATTTGGCAGTTGGCAACTTTGTACTAGCCAACACTACAAGTTTCAACATCACCTGAGATGGCATTGTAAAATGAAAATAGAATGTGATATCCAAAAAGTGAGAGAGGTTATTGTAGGTCTCAGAAATATGGTTATGTAGGAACTAGAATTACATCCATACCTTGCATGAGCTCCAAGATATGCCTCGTCAAAGATCACAGCCCTATGGGATTTAGTGACCCTTGGGGACATTTTGGTTCGGCGTGCCCAAGAATGTTTGAGCACTGAAGGGGGTAGGAAAAGGTTGAGGGTAGGGTTTAACTAGCCACCCAGAGCTAAAAGAGCAGATAGTTTGATCCCACGACAAAAGGTGAGAGAGATTTGGCAGTTGGCAACTTTGTACTAGCCAACACTGCAAGTTTCAGCATCACCCGAGATGGCATTGTAAAATGAAAATGGAATGTGATCTCCAAAAAGTGAGAGAGGTTATTGTAGGTCTCTACAACATGGTCCTATAGGAATCAGAATCGCATCCATACCTCACACGAGCTCCAAGGTATGCTCCGTCAAAGATCGCAGCCCTCTAGCATTTAGTGACCCTTAGGGACATTTCAGTTCGATGTGCTCGAGAATGTTCAAGCACTGAAGTAGACTAGATGAGGTTGAGGATAGGGTTTACCTATCCACTCAGAGCTAACAGAGTAGACAGTTCAATCCCACAAGCTTTTTTCCACTAAGTTGCAAATTTGAGCAACTTTTACAACTTTCAACAATGCAACTTTGCACAAAAAGTGCAATTTTTACATTTTTCACTTGATTCCAATTCTATGACTTAGAAAAGGTTCATAAATAGTAAAAAATAAAGGAATATAGGAATATAGATAATTTTATGTTTATTTCCTAAAAGTTGCTAAATTGTTGCAAAAGTTGCTAATGCAACTTTGCAATTTTTGCATTGACAACATTTGGGTGAATTATGCATTTTGGCTTGGAGGGTATGGAAACTGAAAGGTGTTGATGGGAACATGCTAGATAGGGTATAAAAAACCTATTAAATCCTAAAAACATCTTAGAGTTGACTGTTTGTAGGATTTTCCCATCAGGAACTAGAAGGGTCACTTGGCACATTGTTACAAATTTGCTCATTTTGGGTTATTACTTGGGTCCATCACCCTATCCTCTACATCAAGATTGATCCTAGGTTAGGGGTGGATAGAAAAGACCTATAAAGGTATTAAATAATGTAATAAGGCTATCGAAGCCTCTAAAAGATGTAAAAGGCACTAAAAGTGCAATATTTTGTAAAATTGCCAACATTGGCAATATAAGCCAAAATGGGCTTAATCAAGTCATGTAAAGGATACAAAGGGAGGTTTCATTTGGTTTTGAGAGTCTAAATGAGTTTAAAACCTTATTCCCACATGTGGGAGACAAGTTTGGGTAGTCAAAATTGATTGCTCCAAAGGTGGATTTAGTGTTTTCTCTTGACAAGAGTTTCATTTTACATTGGAAGTCATCTAATATAACCAAAGTGAAGGTGTTTGAACCATTTTGGGATTCTAGAGATGTTGCAAAGTAAGATTTCTAGAAAGCCCTAGGGTAAAGGGGCTACAAAGGAGGGTATGCAAACTCGCCTAGGGCCTCTTGGAAAAAAAAAAAAACCTCTGTAAAACAAGACCAAAATACATATTTACATTGTTTATACAATCTATTACTTGATTCCAAAAGGCCATCATTGTTCCACCATTGGAATTCAAGTTATAGAGGTTTCTTTGCTGATTGCTTTGTACAGACCAACAGACTGGCAACTTTAAAAAGATTTTTCAAACTAGTAAAGAAACTGATAAAAAAAACTCCTAATCTTTGCCAAAGCATCTAAATTACATAAACTATCAAACCACATGAAAACAACAACCCTATCAATCCATTAAAGGTGTGGATGAAGGGTGCAATCATAAAATTGTCATCAAAATGCTTAGTTTGCTCTTTATTCCAATGCCAAAATTCGTACAAAAGCATGTGCCAACCCTCAAACTGACTTGGATTGGTTTTAAATACCTCTTACCAACATGAATCAATAGATCTCATAGGTTTCCAACTGATTCTTGAAGCCCTTATAAAGTTTTAGCAATTTTTGTTAATGTTGTCAAGCAACTTTGCAAACTTGCAAAGTTGCAAAGTGCAACTTTTGCACTATTGTGAATTTAATGGCTCCATGACCTCAAACATGGTTAAATGAACCTATTTCCATGTAATTAAAACTTTTAACATTTTTTCCATCTTTCCATCCTCTTGGGGTCTTGGTCAATGTTTGACCATTCTAGGCTCTAACAAGCAATTTAAGCAATTTTGCCAACATAGAAGCAACTTGGGAACTCAAACACAAAAAAAACCTATTTACAAACACAAATCACACACTTGGGGCTTTATAACATAGCCCTTATTCATGTGGTCTGGCCAAGACCACTACAAGCCAAAAATGATTTAGGAAACTTGGCATATTTCCTAGGTGCTCCTGCACCAACAAAGCTCAAAGCCAATGGGTAGAAGTCAATAGTAGGAAGAAGAAGTTTTCAACTACTAGCCCCTTTTTTAACATGGTTACTAAGAGAAAGTACAAACCTAATGTGGAAGGTAAGAATTATTGTTTGGGTAGGAAGAATAAAAAAGAAATAAGAGAATTGGCAAGTAAAGTTGATATAGTAAATGGGAGACAGTTCACCATCTAGGAGAGTTGTAACAAAAGTTATAAAGGAATATCATATCATATAATATTAGAGGATTGAATGCTCCTCATAAGAAGGATATTTTGCAGAATGTGGTTTGGTAACCCAATTTGAACATTTGGAGGGACCCTTGTGGAGAAGGGTAGGTATTTAGTTTAATGGTTTGAATCTATTCTTGAAACAAGTCATTTGTTGAATGTTTATTACTGCTTGGGGATCTAGTTTAACTCCTCAAATCATTGGTATCAAATCTATTAGATCTATTGAGGGGTGTAAAATTAGTTACTTGTGTTGTAGATTGTTATATTGAGAAGATGCCTCCAAAAAAAATATTTAGAAGGAGATACAAGAGCTGATATAAGCTACTAAAATAATGGATAGAGAGTTGAGGAAACAAAGAGACTAAGATGAAATAAGGTAAAGAGAAGTGAGACAAGTAAGCAAGTAAAATGCAACCATCTCAAAAATCTTGGAAGCTTTGGAAAGGATTCCTACGAGGGATGTGCATGAAGAACAAGAAAGTGATGCTTAAGCACTTGAGAATCCTCATGGAGAGGATGGAGGGGACTTAGATCTTGAAGAAAGAAGGATGATAAGGTTGTTGAAGATATTTCAATGTGGTAGAAGAAAGACAATAACTGATTTCCATATCTATCATGGCAAGATAGATAGTGAAGAGGTTTTGCGGTTGATAGATTCCCAAGAGAACTATTATAATTATGGAGATATAAGTGAAGTAAAATAAGGTAAAGCTATACAAAACATAGCTAAGGGGGACAAAAATGACATGGTGGAGTAGTGTAATGGAAAAGAGGTTTTGTAAGGGTGGAACAAACATGACCAAATGGTGAAAGATTTGCCTCTTCCATCAAATAATACAATCCAAAAATAGAGGATAAGGAATAACTTGAAAGAAAAGGAGATGGGTTTGATGACCTACATAGAGGAATTTAAAAAGTTGAGCATAAGAGGTGGATTAGAGAATAAAGATGAAAATGTTTCAAGGTATCTTAATGGGCTCATATAAAACTTGCAAAATGGGATTACCTTGATTTTTCCTAAGATGCTTAGAGATAGTTTCCAATTGGCTATAAGTGCATAAGATATGGTCAATAGGAAGAAAGAGAGACAAGAAGGTGGTAGAGGAAATGAAAACAGAGGAAGGGGAAGAAAAACCAATAATATGAGAAGAAATGATAGTTTAGTTTCATATGAAATGGTGAACAATTTATATTTGGAATGGTCACCACACAATAGGCCATATAGAGCATCACATGTAAGTAGTGATGATTTTCTTAAAAGATAGATGACTATGAGCATCACATGTATAGAGCATCTCCATTAAAATATGTTTGCTGGTGTAAACCTGTGAGGAATAGTTGGGCCCAATTCAGTTGTGTGTCAATATTAGAAATGTGACCAATTAATGCGACAACCTCATCATATGTCACCATAGTCAAAGTATTGACAGGCCATAGGAACTCAACCTTTGAACATCCCATTTGTAAATGACCTCATAAAGAAAGTTCAATAAACTTGCATGAAACAGTGAAACAAAAGTTGCATACTTGTGAAGATGATCAAACTGCAGGTGATCAATATGTCTCAAATCTATATTCAATTATTTTACTATGCATATAAATGGTTTGTTATATAAAAGACTTATATCCACCACATAAATAATCATTTTCTTACTATGCTATCCTTATCCTTGGTTGATCTCTGGTAGACCATTTCTTAACCATCCTCCTTCGATCTATAGGTCATATATTAATCTAGTTCATCTTGTCTCTACTCGAATTAATAAGAATTGGCAATCTCAGGGATTTCCAAAAGAGGAATGGGTCCAAGTGGAAGATAGGATTTAGAAGTGAGTTTAATTAAAACATAATAAATAGTGTATTACAAAAAGGGGAATGGTATGTTCTTCACAATCTACTCCCTTATACATTGTATCAATGTTCCACATTGAACCTGATAGAGAACATCACAAAACATAACTAGCAACATAGAACATACCTCCTAGCCACTTCAAGAACATAAAATTTCAAAAACCAAAGTGCACAAGTTTAAATTCAAAGCCTCAAAGGTCAAGAACACAACAAATAAAAATAAATAAATAAATACAAACAAAACCCACATTTGATGGAATCACAGAAAATCTGGTGGCTAGATAGTTACAAGCTAATTCAAGCTAATCCTTCATCACCATTAAGGTTGAAAATAACATACCCAATTGAAAACCAATTTATATATACAAAGTGACTAACATTACTCACAAAGAGGGAGTAGAAGCTACACACTACCTTGCATCCAAGGTGCGCTAAAGAACATAACCAAACTCTCGGAGATCATATAATCCTAAGTTTACATAATCTGGTAGTAACACATTTCATTAAATTATGAAACATTTACCAAGTTCCATGATTTGTCTTTCCAAAAATGACATGCTAGATACGCTTTCCAACAATATAATTAAGATCCTTCCATTGCACACTGTAAGTTTCAGCATCACTCGAGATGGCATTGTAGAATGAAAACAAAATGTGATCTCCAAAAAGTGAGAGAGATTATTATAAGTCTCTGCAACACGGTCCTATAGGAATTGGAATCTCACTCATATCTCACATGAGCTCCGAGATATGCCCCATCAAAGATTGTAGCCCTGTGGCATTTAATGACCCTTAGGGACATTCTGGTTCAGCATGCCTGAGAACGTTTGAGCACTAAAGGGGACAATACAAGGTTGGGGATAGGGTTTATCCAGCCACTTGGAGCTAATGGAGTAGACTATTTGATCCCATGACGAAAGATGAGAGAGATTTGGCAGTTGGCAACTTTGTATTGGCCAACAATGTAAGTTTCAGCATCACCCGAGATGGTGTCGTAAAATAAAAATAGTGTGTGATCTCCAAAAAGTGAGAGAGGTTATTGTAGGTCTTTACAACATGGTTTTGTAGGAGCTAGAATTGCATCCATACTTTGCACGAGCTCCAAGATACACCCCATCAAAGATTGCAACCCTATGGCATTTAGTGACCCTTAGGAACATTCTAATTTGGCATGTCAGATAACGTTTGAGCATTGAAGGGGATAGGATGAGGTTGGGGATATGTTTTATCTAGCCACCTGGAGCTAATGGAGCAAAAAGTTTGATCCCACGACAAAAGATGAGAGAGATTTGGCAGTTGGCAACTTTGTACTGGCCAACACTGCAAGTTTCAGCATCACCCGAGATGGCATTGTAGAATGAAAATGGAATGTGATCTCCAAAAAGTGAGAGAGGTTATTATAGGTCTCTAAAATAAAGTCTTTTAGGAATTGGAATCACATCCATACTTTGCACGAGCTCCAAGATACACCCCATCAAAGATTGCAGCCCTATGGCATTTAGTGACCCTTAGGGACATTCCGGTTTGGCGTGTCGGATAATGTTTGAGCATTGAAGGGGATAGGACAAGGTTGGGGATAGGGTTTACCCAGCCACCCAGAGCTAATGGAGCAGACAGTTTGATCCCATGATGAAAGATGAGAGAGATTTGGCAGTTGGCAACTTTGTACTGGCCAACACCACAAGTTTCAGCATCACCCAAGATGGCGTTATAGAATGAAAATAGGATGTGATCTCCAAAAAGTGAGAGAGGTTATTGTAGGTCTCTGCAACACAGTCTTGTAGGAACTACAACCTTATCCATATCTCACATGAGCTCTGAGATATGCCCCATCAAAGATATTTGAATTCATAGTGTTTAATGAGAATATAGTTGAGGCTTGCTTTAATTTTCTATGTTAAGTTTGGCTTTCAATTTTTGAGGAATGAATCAACCTTGATGATAGAGGTAAATGCTGAATAATATTTATTTAATCACATTGTTTGAAAAAACTTTAATGACAAATGGAATTGATCTCCCTTACTCATGTAGATGAATAAAATTGGAATTTAAAAAAGAGAGGGACATCCACCATAAAACCATGCAATCAGGCACTTCTTGATGAGAGTATCATAAGTTCATTGTTAGATGGATATGCCAAATGTGGAAGAATTAAAAGGAAAATATGTTGATTGATTGAATATAAAACCAAACACGTGGAATATTTAAAAATATATCATGGGTCTATTAATAAAATCAAACTAATAGAATCAAACTCTACAAACATGGGTATTCAAACTATGAACAAACAAAACATCATTATTGAGGTTTTAGCATGTTGGGCAAGATAGGGTCTTATTGAAGCTAACAAGAAGCATCATTGTATATAGTGTTTTATAGGCATAAAATTAAAGTGGCATAAAACCATTCACATGCAAAAACATCTAGAACATGTGATAAAATCATACGTTCAAACCATTCATGTAGCCATAGTCACAAATTTCAACAAAGAATTCAACCAACATAAAGGTGCTAAACTTTGTGAGCTATGGATAAAATTCAACACTTATTATTTATTACACATGTATGTAAATCTTTTAAGCATCAAATTCAACACCTTTGTGTGCAAAATAATGTACTATATGTTAGAGTAATAAATTCATTTTCTTCATAATTAAATTATATTGATATAATTACTAAGTTACTTATTATATTGATATAGTTTACTTATAATTCCTTTTGATTTACAACTAGTTGAAACGATTTCCCCAATTTTCCATCTAGTCACTAGGAAATTGGATTTGTTGTCTCTTTCTCTTAAAGAACTGGATCTACTAGTTCCTTTGGTCTAGAAGCCTTCCATTGAGATTGGGGTTTTGAAAGGTTCAAGGGTTGAGGAACTTTTTATAGAATATCTTGAAGAAGGAGAGGTCATGTATACTGGTTTTGAGGAAGGCTAGAGTTCCATCCAGATGGTGTTGCAAAAAGGCCAAGCGGAGGAGGAGGTAGAAGAATAAATAGAATAAATGCATGAGAAGGAGGGTCATGAGGGAAATGGAAAATTTGGGGAGGGAAGCAATTAGGAGAATGGGTCAAATATGCTTCTCAAATAGAAGGAGAGTATTGCATTGGACACTAATACTAGTCTACCTCGTAGCAAGATCACTAATGTTGGTGATGACCTTGTTAAGGAGATCACTACCAATCATAATTTTACCTATAAGCCTACAAGACTTCATCCCTTGGTAGTTGTAATGGTGGTAATTATGGTTGAATGTTTTTGAAAAAGAAAAATAAATGAAGGGTGTAGCATTTATAATTGTCAGGTTCATGTGAAGAAGTCATCGTTCAAATTCTCATTGTTGTGTAATTTGATGATAAGAAGAATACAATGATATAGAGGTTGACAGTGACTTAAAACTTTACAAAATGCAATCAATGAGAATTTTACATTGAGGGGGGAGTAATAATCAATGTTTCATTCTCATTGTTTGACAAACTCTTATATAAAGAGGGAGTAGACAGATGATATGGTTTAGTCTTCTTCCGAGAATCTTAGTCATATTGGTTTGGAAGGATTCATGATACAACTACTATACTTAGCATGACCAATTGATGCTAAAAACCTTAGTATTGATGCTACAAACCTTAGTATTGACATAATTTAACCTCTACAATTCTAGGCATAAGATGATTAGCATACAATGGTACTTGAACAAAGAACACTAATAACTATTGAGGATGTGAATTGATAATACCATTTCATAGATGATTTTGGCATTTCACCCTTTATCACTTGTGTGTCAACTTTATTAGCCCTCTTCTTTGGTGACCTACAAATGAAGAATTAGCACATTAAAAAATCTAAGATAAGATTAAAAAAATGGGTCCTACTAAAGAATCTAATATAAATTCAAATAATGTATCTAGATTCTAAACAAATCAAAACTAAATCTCATCTCATCACTTACACATCATAACAATACAGTCCACCTTAGTCATGTGATAGTCTTGGGGAAGAGGTTGTAACATTGTATTCGGATCCAATTGATCACTTTTTCTTTGTCTCCCAATTCAATCTAATGAGCCAACTGGATCTGCTTGACATTTTAATGTCTCAAATATTGCCTCATGGTCTGACTTGCGAACTTTCCAAAGAATCTTATTATGTGGTTTTCCACCATATTTTATCAAGTGGACATTTGATGCGACAAAAAAGGTTTGAATAATGAAGAATCTTCCTCTCTGTTTGCCAATCCTCGAATAACCATAAGTTAGGATTCTTCATAGGATATCATCTAAGCCATGTGCCTGTTACAACCACCGCACCAACATGGTACTCTAAACCTTCATCATCTATAACTGAGTGATTCAATTTTTGTTTGGCTTCAACACAATGACACAAATAATAATCTCTCCCTTCTTCATTGTCTTCAAGTGCAATAACAACAAAAACATGGCTTGAAATGACAAATGTACAAAATGTGATCATTAATTTAGAAAATACTTGGGTAAAAGTTATAAAGTTACATATTGAAATTAAAAAGATATATAGATAAATAAATAAATAAATAAATAAATAAATAAATAAATAAATAAATAAATAAATAAATAAATATATATTACCAGGTTGCACTAGATCTGACAAGTGGTCAAAGTCAATAGATGAGTCCATCTCTACCATTTCCAGTGCTTGTGGGGGACGATAGGTGTCAATTGGGTCCAAAACCCATATATCCCATTTGTCCACCCATTCAGTTGACTCACAGTCATCCCAATTTTTCTCTGCACATGATGGACAATAGCATGCCATTTTTTCATGTGTGGATACTCCATGAACCTACATCAGAGCTTCTAAAAGAGTGTAACTCACTAGATCCTATTAGTGTGCAACAATCTTGATATGGTGCAATGTTAGTATTATCTATCAACCAAAAAAATCTACGAACTGTAAATCACCTTCCTTACCTGGACCCATTGTAGCGTTATACCATTGGATGATAGATTTTGCATCTATCAATATTGCTCCATCTTTATACTTTAGTTCTTCATGAGCCAAGGCTCTTTTAATGCATGCATCTGCACCATCGTGCTCTCCCTTACCATGACCAGCCTTTGTGAAATTCCACATATATTGAATTCTACACAACCTGTGCATCCTGCTCAACCAATAGAACATCTGTGCATTCTTGAATTGAAATGCACAATTGTTTGACCAAATAATGTATTGATGATATGATATGCCCCTGTTAGCCAAATCTCCATAAAATAGTTGAAAACAACCATGCACAAACTCCATAGAATCTGATTGATCATCACTGATGTAAAAATGGTACTCCCTCAAAATATTCCTGTCATCCTTTGTCCTTGTAGGTGAATGCATGAATGTTATGTGAACAAATATGGAAATCTGTTGAGATGTATAATACTTTGCTTGCACCTCATTTTGTGGTTGTAGTGTGTTGTTCTTTGAAAAATCTACAACTGAAACAATGGTATCCAATGGAAATGTATCCTTGCACAACTTGAATTGCAAATCCAACCATCGAGCTCTATGGGTATGCCTTGCATACTCGTAAATAATCTTTTCATGAAAAATCTTCATGAACTCATACACTGGAATATTTTCAATAACTAGATCACATCTTTTACCATGTTTCCCATCTTTTAGAGCATATGTCACTGTGTTGAATTTTCTATAATCTACTGTTTCATTTCCAATTGCATGTGTACTATCCATATGTTGACAATTTGATAAAAGTTGCAAAGAACCACAAAATAAGCATGTACCATCCAAGCATGATGTCTTGTAAAATTGTTGGCCATCCCCTATTTCACATAAAATGTTGGATATTAATTCCCTTGAAGATCTTGGTGGCTCTTTTATGTCACAATCCTACAAAACAAACTGAGAATGCAAAACTATGCATATGTGCCTAAAAACATCAAAATGGTTAGAAAATTCAATATGTATCCTACAACAAAAAGTTGTGCATGTGTGATTTATTTTCACATAAAAAGGTTTACCCATCTCAAAAAATCTTTGACTTATTCAAATTTGAGGATACATACCAATAAATTTTGCAAAAAATTGTGTCTGAGTTGAGTCCAAAAAATGTTTCGCATGTGGCTTGCGATTTCGGCTACCAATCCTCCTTCTTACAACATCTCTTTGATTAGGAGAAACACGTGTGTTATTTTTCCAAAAATCTTCTATCAATGATTTCAAGGCTTTACTAATTTCTTTATCCTTTTGCGGTAGTCTACCGCTAAATGTTCATAATTCATTTTTTGTTGGATCTTCTAATCTCTCACACCTTAGCATGGCTCTCCTTAAGGTACCTCTACCAATTTTTAATATTTTGCTTGTATTTCTCATGAGTCAAGCTTTCTTCATTTGGCTACTTACTATTATCGATGTGAGTACTCATCTTGTGATATTACTATCTTTGGTACGTGATTTAGAACCCAGTTTGTCATAAGCACTCATTAGATTCTTTACAATATTTCTTTCATTTGAATCATCCATCATTCTTAGCCCAAGAATCTTCATGATAGGCCTAAATTTCAAATTCCTCATCATTTCAACAAATAATTGGCATTGACCTATAATATTTAATTCTTCAAAAAATAATCTCCACATATGATTAACTTTTCTTTGACAAGTACGCTTGCTAATTTTTTCAGGCATTGATTTCAAAATGTTAGTATCAATATCAATCAAAAATTTTGGTTTTCTAAAATGAATTCTAGAAGGTGTTCTAATCTCTTCAATTCTCTCAACATTTTGAATATCAATATAAGGTTGAGTGTATTGTGTACCTTGAACCGAAGATGATGTGCTTTGGCAATAAGATGTAAAAGATGGAATATCACCTACTTGATGTGTTGATGTTGTGCTTTCAACATGACATGATGGAGTGTGTATATCATCGGATCTATAAATCAGTGTCTCTTCAACATGAGAGGATGATATGAATTCAACATTGGAAGATGGTGTAGTGGATGATATGAATCCAAAATTTGAAGATGGTGTAGCGGACGATATGACTCCAACATTGGAGGATGGTGTAGCTTCACAATTCAATTGTCTTCTTGAGTGTAACAATCTCATTCGTTCTCTTTGTCTTTCTAATTATTCCTCCTTGTTTCTTTGTACTGGTGGTTCTTGATCCTCTTCGAAAGTTGATTTTTCATGATTGCTTTGAAATTTTCTTTGTTTACGTAGTAATTTCATTTTATCTCTTTTAATTGTCAAATCTCTCTCCCTATCTGCATTTGTTTGAATCTTTGGTTTCTTCCTTGGCATGATGATGATTTCTACATGTCAAATTATTCAAACATCCAAATTTCATAAAATGTGTAAATTACAAATTATTCAATTACATATAAAAATTATAATTATTTGAATGAATACACAATATAAATCAAACAAGTTGTCAAATTTCTAACCATTTCAAAATAACATTTCATTCAAACATACAATTTTCAATGAATTCACTATATATTACATAACATATCAAATTATAATCAAATTTGTATCTATATATCAACAAACAATATTTAAAATGGATTGCACTAACTTTTTCTATTAAAAGAATATTCAAAAATTCTTCAAACCACGTATCCAATGATTGAATTTGGTGTTTGCTAGCTTCCAAAAGTGTTCAAATAGTGTTTGCTATGTTGAAACCCGTGTTTTCTGTTAGAATAATAGAGAGCATAATAGATCAAAAGTTAAAAATGGATGAAATGGGCCCCAAGGTTGGGTTTTGACCTTTTTTGGTGATTTGAGATAGTGTGTATGCACTATAGTGCGTACCCACTATCTCAAAACACATCACTCCCCATCCTCCCTACTCTCTATCCTCCCTACTCTCTCTCCCATCCCCTCTCTCTCTCTCTTCCTACTCTCTCCCATCCTTTACTCTCTCTCACTCTCCCTCTTCCACCACCTACTCTCTCTACCTCTCTCACCCCCTCTCCTCTCCCATCCCTGGCTCTTTAGATCTCTCACACACACTCTTATCCCCCCTATCTCTCTCCCTCTCCCTCTCCTACCACCTAATTTCTCTCCCCCATCCCCTACTCTCTCTCTTCTCTCCCATCCCCTACTTTGTCTCTCTTACACACATTCCCATTCCCCCTCTCTCTCCCTCTCCCACCACCTACTTTCTCTCCCCCATCATTTACTCTCTCTACCACTCCCTACTCTCTCTCACACTCACACTACTACTACCTACTATCTCTCTCTATCAAGTTCTCTCTCTCCCTCTCTACTCTCTCTCTCTCCCATCTTGTACAAGCTCTCTCTACCTCTCCCACTCTCTCTCCCACTGCCTACTTTCTCTCCCCCATCCCCTACTCTCTCTCTTGTCTCCCATCCCCTACTCTCTCACATTCTCACACTCTCCCCCATCCCCTACTCTCTCACACTCTCACTCTTTCCCATCCCCTACTCTATCTCTCTTACACATACACCTGTATCCCCCCTCTCTCTTTCCCTCTCCCACCACCTACTTTCTCTCCCCCATCATCATACTCTCTCTCTCTGCCACCCCCTACTCTCACACTCTCACACTCTCTCCCATCCCCTTCTCTGTCTCTCTTACACACACACTCCCATCCCCCCTCTCTATTTTCCTCTCCCACTACCTACTTTCTCTTCGCCATCATTGTACTCTCTCTCTGCCACCCCCTACTTTTACACTTTTACACTCTCTCCCATCCCCTAATCTCTACATCTGTCACACACACTCCTGTCCCCCCTATTTCTCTCCCTCTCCCTCTCCCTCTCCCTCTCCCACTCCCTCTCCTACTACCTACTATCTATTTCTCTCAAGTTCTCTTTCTTCCTCTCTACTCTCTCTCTCTCTCCCATCCCTTACTCTCACTCTCTGTCCCATCCCCTACTACTTTCTCTCAAACTCTCACACTCTCTCCCATCCTTCACTCTATCTCTCTTATAAATAAATACACATTCCCATCCCCCCCCTCTCTCTTGCAGTCCTTGTCCCACTACCTACTCTCTCCCATCCCCTACTCTATCTCTCTTAAATGCTTCCATTCCACCTCTCTCTCTGTCCCACTCCGTATCCCACCGCCTACTATCTCTCTCTCTCTCTCTCTCTCTCTCTCACTCTCTCCCTCTCTCTCCCATCCCTCTACCATTGCCTACTCTATCTCTCTCTCCCCTCTCTCATTCTTGACTCTCTCTCTTTCACACACACACCCATCCCCCCTCTCTCCTCTTCCATCCACTACTTTTTCTCTCACTTGCTCTCCCTCTCCCACTGCCTACTCTCTCTCTCTCTCTCTCACTCTCACTCTCTCCCTCTCCACTCTCTCTCTCTCTCTGCTACCTTCTAGTGTCTCTTAAATTTTCACACTCTCTCCTATCCCCTACTCTCTCTCTCTCTCTCTCTCTCTCTCTCTCTCTCTTACACACATTTCTATTCCCCCCTCTCTCCCCCTCTCCCACTGCCTCTCCCACTCCCCCTCCCATCGCCTACTCTCTCTTCCATCCCATACTCTCTCTTGAGCTACTTTGTCTTCCCCCTCTCCCATTCCATACTTTCTCTCTTTCACACACATGCACTCCCATCCTCCTCTCTCTCAAGTTCTTCCTCTCCCACTCTGTCTCCCATCACCTACTCTCTCTCTCCCCCATCTCCTACTCTTAATCTCTCTCTCCCAACCTGTACTCTCTCTCACACTTCCTCTCTCTCCCATCCCCTACTTTAAATCTCTTTCCCCCATCCCGCACTCTCTCTTTTCCACCCCTACTCTCTCTCATACTTCCTCTCTTTGCCACCCCTACTCTCTCTCTCTCATCCTATACTCTCTTTGCCACCCCTAATCTTTCTCACTTTCTCTCTCCCATCCTGTACTATCTCCCCTCTCCTATCCCCTACTTTCTCTCTATCTCTTTCATGCACACACATAGCCATTCCCCTATCCCCCCCCCCATGTAGTTCTCTTTTGCAACTTAGATCTTAATAGTGCATGCGCACTATAACACGTGTGCCCTATAGTGCGTGCACCCTATAGCGTGCACACCCTATTTAGAACTGAGGTTTAAATAGCGTGTGCACACTATAGGGTGCATGTGCT
The DNA here is from genome assembly GCA_028749045.1 of Cupressus sempervirens. Taxonomy (NCBI): domain Eukaryota; kingdom Viridiplantae; phylum Streptophyta; class Pinopsida; order Cupressales; family Cupressaceae; genus Cupressus; species Cupressus sempervirens. The sequence continues at coordinate 141,382,257 of CM053793.1, forward strand.
ATTTAAACCTTAATTAAACCCAAGCCTAAGGCTTGATTTTTCCTTGGAGATCCAACCCAAAGATTTGGATTTGATGAATAGGCTTGAGACGCATTTTCCAGCAAACATACAAAAAATGGTTATTTTTTCTTCTGTGCTCCCCTTCAAGATTTCTCATGGTTAGGTATCGATAAGATCAGGTTACATAGCATTATAGGTCTTTGTGTTAGCTATCTAACCATATAATTTATTTTTAATTTGAACTATTTCAAGCCTTTCATCTATAATTTCTTTTGAATGTATGTTCATTTTTTGTCAAAAACCACCACATACTAATTGGGCTATAGATTTTAGCTCATTCATCAAATTTTGTAATAACTTAATTTTTTAGAAACTAGACTACATTCTACACACTTTGAATTTTTTTTTTTTTTTGATTTTAGATTAGTTTTCAATTATTTCTAGGGGGAGCACACAGATATTTCGCATTTTTGGGATGTGTCTAGTTAAAAAATTCATTAAAAAAAATACACATTATAAAATTACCCAAAAAATCTGGGATAAACTACATAGTGTTAAGTAACTTTTGACCAGAGTGATTAAAGAATTACAAAAAAAAAGTTAAAATTTTAGGGGGGCCACACTTTGTACTGTGTTATGTTTTTTTGGAATAAACAATACCACTTTTTGTGGCCCCCTTTTTTGAGGACCTAAAACTAAACCATTTTGAAAAAAAATTAGTAGTTTAGAAACTAGATTCAAAGGACTACGACTTTTGTTTTTGTCATACCTGAAAATATTGAGCGTAACTATCTTCAAATTCTTGTTGAAGTTCAAAATTTGCAGATTTCAAGAAAAAGGTGTCCACTTATACCCCCCTTTTGGCACCACAACTTTGTGCACTTACCCATTATTTACATTAAATCATGAAACCCTTTTAATCCTAAGGGGTACTTGACCATACATAGACTTTAAAAAAAAAAAGGAAAAATATCCTTAGTGAATTTCAAAGTCATTATTAGGCCTATGTCATACAAAACCCTCATTAACAAAATTCACAATCAACATTTAATTTCTTTCAATTTGCCTTTTGTTGGGCTGCCATTTTGCACAATGCTTAATGGTAGGAATCCTTTCAAACTCCTCTCTTGAAAAGCTATTTTGGGATCAACTCCAAGTTTTTGAGCGATCTTGTGACCTACTAGAATCCACTCAGTTGAAGATAAATTTTTTTTTTTTTGTAGGAAGGCCTTTGTTGGTTCAAACCATTTTTGGATAAGATGTTTGATTTGTTGTTTTCAAAAGTAACCACAAAAGAGATTTTTTATTTTTATTTTCTATTTTATGAAGAATGCAATTTATCGATGCAACTATATGAATTCCTAATTTAACCAAGTTTAGAAAAGAAAATAACAAAGATAAGGTAATGAGAGATTAAAAAAAATATCTTGAAAGGAAAATTCCTAACAGACATAAATCATGGTAACAAAACATCTACGAGTTAAATCATTGAAAAGAATAGGTAGGAAACCAATGAAAATAGGAGTAGTGCTTTCTCAATTCCACTGATGCAATTGTTGATGGGAACTCAATAATAACTAAAAGATGTTTCACTTCTCATCAATTCACAAGGCCATGGAAAGTGCGCTCATGTGAGACAACAAGCTATGCGAGAATAATAGGCGATCTTTTGTCCAACTCAGTACATCAATGAAATTCATTAACATGAGACAAACACTAGAACTAAAAGATCACACAACCAAATCAACATAACAAAACCATTGGCTCTATTATTATTCATGAACATGCATTCAAAAAAATAACACACTCCAACAAGAATAACTACACTCAGAATGAGAGTATCAATATCATATATTATTGATCAAACTAATGGCCTAGATTACATGTTACATCCATGTAATTATAAGAAATCATCTCCTCAACTTGTGTTGAGAATGAGAGATCTCTTAATACAAACATATGCTTAAAACTAATAAAACAAAGTTAATTATATACAAATTGACTCTCTAAATGGTTTTATGTAGGACTCTACCCTTGTTTTTATCAATTAATTGGTGCATGAGCCTTTACATGACTTAAAACAAAGAAAGAAGTAGAAGATAAGAAGGAAGTTGCAAGAGGATTTGAGAGTCACTAGAAGCTCTAAAAATGGAAGCTTGACCTTCTCTAGGTGTTTTTGGGAGTTGAACTATCATCAAAATGTGTTTCTAGTGCATGGAAAGCTCTAAATTAGCAACTGGTTGTTAACTATCAATGCAATATTACTTCTTTAAAATTGTCAGTGCAACTCTGTAAATAGTGCACCTGCACACCTTGATGCTAGGTTCAAAAAATCCAAAATTTTTCGAAGTGTCAAAACTGAATTTGTAGCTTATGGATTTTGCATCCCATTATACCAGAGTGATTTTTAAAAGTTTTCTTTTGAATTTCTCTATAATTTCCACTACTTGGGAAGCTTTTGGAAAATCCAATGCTTTAAACTTATCTTTAACTATCTGCTGGTAGTTATTAACCTCCATATAGGTCTCACAAAATTCTCCAATTTAGTGTCCAAATCCAAACAAAACCTATTCAATTTTATAATATTTCCTAATATTTTCATTAGGCAAAGCATCCTCAAAAGTTCTTTGGAATTTTTAAACAACTGATTGCACTGACTTGAGTTTTATTTTTTATTCATCTTCAAAAATATCAAGAGCAACAACATTGTAATACTTCTCTACTTCTAAAATCTTCTCTTGAGTCAAGTCTCTCAACCTTTGAATATCTTCATGAAGTCCTTCCATGATGTTATTGCTTGTAGCTATCTTTTCAATCCAATCTTTGAGCTTATCAAGCTTTTTTACTGTATACACCTCCTTGAGTGTACAATACATTTGAACCTTTATTATTGTCAAAATCTATAGGTCTATAGCCCATATATTAACTCGAAATCCTAGTTCACTATGGACACCAGTTTATCCATGCTTGATTGAACGTAATTTAATAAGATTCAAATTACCCTATATTATTTGTATGCCCTTCTATTCAAAATTGTCACACCATTCTGACATGCTCCCAAAAATGGATCCATCTAAGTTGTCCCCACTTCTTTCCTCTCTAATATTGAAGAAAGAGTAATCTTTGGATGATATAGCTCTATTGGGCCCACTATTTCATGTAAATAACCTCTCATAATCTCATTTTGTCTCCTAAGCATCACCAATTCTAACTCATTCCTATCTATATGCTTGGCAACCTCTTTTACACCTGTTGTGATATAAAATTTGGTAGTATCTATTGCGGGTTTTCTTAATAAGTCTTCCTTGATTTGCTAATCACTAGGAGTCAGATCCTTGATATTAGCATCTAGAGGAGGGATGGCTATGTGTGCAAGAAAACCCTAATCTTGGTTCTTCATTATGAAGGCCAATGGTCATGAATCACCCATAGGTGGCTCAAGCTTCTTGATAGCTTTGACTAACTCTTCCATTTCCTCATCTGTAGTTACATTTATCTACCTCTTTGGTCAAACCATAACCTCCCTCTTTAGCTAGGCTAGTGTAGTACCCATTGGAGACATGTATTTGGCTGAAGAGGGGGTTCATACTGTAGGATACTTCCCTTTATCACTCCTTTCTGGTATCTTCTCCTTTTGAGAAAGATCTATACTTGGAGTCTCTATATCTACTATAGCTAGGGTCCTATCCTCTGTATCATGCGAAGTTTACTAAGGTTCTTCTAGTATTTGACCCTACTTTGATACTTCATCAACTAAAATTTGTTTGGGTTCTTCCTCCTCTAGTGTCTTCTCTTCTATTTTTATGGCAGAAGGAAGTGTGGTGACTGAGCCCTTGTCCAAAAATAACAAATCTTGAGATGGTGGTGGGGAAAGGATGAAAGATCCTTGAGGTAGAGGTAGTATTTGATTCAAATCCTCACCTAGGGTTTGATTCTTAGGAGTATCCCTTATATTCTCTCCCAACATCTTAGTGCCAACATGCATGAATTTTTTTGTTGGATAGGTTAAAGACATTAGTTTCTCGACCCTCCATATCCATGATCCACTATTACTCCTCATCATCAAAAGTTATAACTTGAAAAAGTTCTGTTAGATCAAATTGTAGTGTTAGAGTGGAACTCCTTCTCCTTTCCTCTTCCAAGGACCTCACTAATTGAGTCCTTGAATCAAGGGAACATTATCAATTTATTTTTCCTCATATTTGTCTTTAACCTCAAGAATTGTTTTAGGAACTTGTGGGGAAGGAGTATTTTTTTTCTTTAGTTTTCTCCCTCTCCATGGCTCCCTTATAGTGAAATGAACCTTGGTCTTCTTAGGAGTTGATGGTGAGGCTTATTCCTCTTCTCTCCCTTCTAGTGGCACCCTCTATTCTTCCTATGGCTCTTGTTCCTATCTGGGTAGAGACACTTGCTCAATCTCTTGGACTTTGGGTTGCCTATTCATCTTGAGACTCTGGTTGTTCAAGACCTTGTTGTGGTTGTTGATGTAGTTGGGCCTGATCTACTTATTCACTACCCTTTTTCACTCTCTTCCTCTTATTCTTCCTTTTATCTTCCCTAAGGTACTCAACCTCCCTCTCATGTTGATGTACTATTTCTAGCCTCACTAGGGATTGAGCATGAAAGGTTAGTATTGTGGCTTTTGTAGCATTAACCTTATTTGTGTGTCTTGTGGCTTGTAGAGAAACAACCAGTGGAACTATTTAAATCAAGTTTGAATGGTTTATCGATCCATTCCCTTATCAAGTGGACAATATGTTAGGCTCTATTATTGATATCTATATTCTACTCTCTATCAAATTCTGCATTCATTATAGGCCTTTCACATATCTTGTCTCTATTATACAATGGATCTTAAACATTCTTTGTGTCTTTTTCAACATCCTTGAGAGGGTTCTTCATCTTAAGCACCTTTTTTGCTAAGTACAAAGTCATTCTACAATAGTCCCTTATTCAAACATCATAGTCATCTATGGCATTCATCCAATGATCCTCTAGTGCATCTTCATGCATGAATTTCCTCCCTACTATATGTTTTACCATTGTAATATTATCAAAGTATGGGCAAGGGGAGTTTTATTCTTCCAAGGGATATTGATCACATTATGAATTAAAGGTCATTATATCATGTTTCTTCTTGACCTTAAATGCAACTATAGTTATTGGCCATACCCATTTCTTCTTGTGCTATTTTCTAAATCTGACATATGCAAATGTGAGCTATCTCACAATCTCCAAGAAAATGAGTCTAGATATCTTGTGACTTTCTTTGGGTTCACTTGCATGCCTGCTACCCTTGGGTATATGAATTTTTTAAATTAAATGTAGTAGGCACCAATTTCAATGATCCTTGATGCTGCCTTTATTGACATTCTTTTAGCATAACCACCCTCTATAAACTAGATAATCACAAAAATAAAATTGTAATTCACTATCTTGTATTCCTTTCTTTGATCCAAGAGGTTATTCTTCACTAGGTAAGGATACACCATAGAGGGCCAAGCATTTGCATCTTGCATGCTTATTCTTTTGTAAAGTACTAGGTGATTAGTTCTCCTTGCTACCAATAAATACACCAAATATGATGTCATATAGAACTTGGGGTCAATCTTGACTCCAACTAGATACTCATGTAAATTATCACTAAGGATAGTAACCCAACCCATTGGCATTTTTTTTTTCCTGATGGTCTCTATGAAGTTCACCATGCAAATGTTAAGGTGTCCCATTATAGGAAGTCCCATGGCTCTACTCAAAAGTACAATTGTGTATCCAATATCATCATTTATGTACCCTCATGTCATGTCTTCCTTCTTGATTCTACAACCTACTAGAGTTCTATCTATTAGGAAGGAAGATTGAATTATTTATTTGGCTTCCTTTTAATTCTCCCTATACCATCTTTCTACTTGGTCATAGGTCATCATTACATATTGATCGGCCCTAGGAAAATGGAAGACTTTCTTAATCCTGCAAGGTTCAAGGTCCAGGACTACCTCACCTGTGACACTCTTGATAACCTTTTCCTTAGAAACATAGTGGTCTGCCAATGTCATAACAAGTTTAGAAGATTGAATAGATGTAGGATGTGATGTTGCATTGACTAACTCTGATATGATAAGTGCTAACACCATTGTGGATCTCTCTTTAGGCTTGTTGAAAATGGTGAGGAATACATTCCAATCGATATGTCCTAGCTCAATGTCTCAGATTTCTACATGTCCATCCTAAAAATGGAATCTCTTTGGTGCACCTTGTTATTTGAACACTACTATTTTGGGAACCATCTTTTCTACAAGTGAGGATGGCAAGGATGCCATTTTATCTACACAAAGAGAAAAAAAAAAATGGTTTGGAGAGCTAAAAATTTAATGGAAAGCTAACCCTAATTGTTAAAAAACCTAGCCCACACCACCAAATTAGAGAAAAACCAATTCAACCCCCCCAATAGCTTTGATATGAAAAATAACACACCTTGCACACCATTACAGGTGCACTAAGTGTGTTGAAAAGGCATTCCAAGGTTTTTTTTGTGTAGTTGCACACCTTTGTACCTTGGTGAGGTGTGCATATGTGCAACTACACACATGCACTTTGCAAGTGTGAAGCAGGGGACTTCAAGTTTCTCTTAGCTTTGTTATGCATTAAGGGCACATACATGAACACCTTTATTGGGTGTGCATGTGCACAAACTTATGTTATGCATAGGAGTTTGCTTATGAAAGTTCAAAATGGTGTGCCTTAGGTGATTTTCTTAAGTTAAATTCAAAAAGGTGCGCACATGTGCACCTTTCAACATAGGTACCTTAGGTTTTTTGAGTTTTGGGTTCTTTGTGTGGATAAAGGTGTGCACATACACACCTTTTGTGTCTTAAATTTTTTTATTTTGCAAGTTAGTGGTGCACCTTTGGAGGTGCGAGGGTATGAGAAACTAGAACACATAGAGAGAAGTGAGGAAGGGGGAGGGAGTCCTGGTCTTTTATAGGCTTGGTCTAGTGTGCACCCTTTCAAGGTGTTCACATACACATGTGCATATCTCCAAAGGAAAATGGCACGTAGATGCATATTTAGTGCACTTGCACACCCTAATGAGGTGTGCATGTGTGCTAAGTACACATGTACCCTCATTTTCACTAAAAATAATTAAAATATTGAATTTCTCCCCTAATTCTAACACCTTGCTTTTTTTTTTATGGATAAAGGCTAGACTCAGAGTCTAGGTGGAGTCCCAAAATGATCCAAGCCCCAAACTAGGGGTTTGGAAGGTCAAAAAAAAATACTTGGGGGTCCCCATTTCTAGGAGAAATGGGACATGCATTGTGAAACCACAAAAAATAGCCCCAACAAAAGGAAGAAATGACAAAGGAATTTCTTGATCAGCAAGCATTCATCTGACATCTGTCAAATAAAAACTAAATCCCAAACATTTCAAACAACTTTCAAGTTTGTTAATGGTCAAAACTTTAGAATCTTGAATCTTCAAGTTCAATGTGTGTATAGTGTATTCATTTCCTTTGACATTTCTAGATACAATCTATCATGAGTCTGTAACAACTTGGAAATAATCGTCCACTCCACTGGTCCATTGATTGGGAATCCTCATAGATCATGTGTATTAGTCACTGTCTAACCAAATGAGAGAATTTATTCATAGGACTCTTGATGGGTTATCACATTTTGCATTTCAAGTCTTGAGTAATCTTTTGAATCCCACTTCATAGAACTCACATGTTTCCATTTGATTCTTCCATGAAGCAATTTGTATAAGTACTAGATAGCCATTTTGGAAGGCATATCCTTATTGTTAGATTATCTTTTTCAAACCTTTTGGAATCTTTCATTCTTAACACCATTATTCCCTTTTTTGTTTTCTTTCTATACCTTGACCATGCTTAGACTGTGTGGCCAAGGCATTGGTGTTGCTTCTCAATTTCTTTATTTATTTTGATAACCTCTATGTTCCTCTTTTAAGAATTTTTGGAAACTCTCATGCCAAACAATGACTTTAGCAATTCCTTGAAAAGAACTTTTGTCTAAACTAGCAAGTTCCAGACCATCCCCTACTGCCATCAACTTTGATTTAAAATACCAAGATAGTCAATCTTTAATTTTTCCAAGTGTTGAGAACTATTGATCTACAATTTTGATTTCAAAATGGTAAGTCCTTTTTGATTGAAAGTAATATCTATTCTCCAGTTCATCTAAGAAATAAAATCATCTAAATGCTTTGACAAAGAAATATGTCTTCTTCAAAGTCAAAATCGCAAGAAGTGATTTTTGAAATGTGTCAAGAATGAGTCTTGATTGCACCTAACCTCCATACTGACATAAATTTAAAAGAAAACACCCAACTAAAATTAAACACACAAATAAAAGAAACCACACTTACTGAAAATAAACACATTTGTTGAAAATGGATTTTTTTTTTTGAAATGTTTTTTACTTCTAAGCCTCAAAGTAATGTTTTAGGAACTAACCATTGATGGGAAATGGGACTAATTCCACTTGTAAGGAACTTAGCCTAAATGTGTTTTCTCCCAAAATTTCTACAATCTAATAAGGGCCAATTCATAAGCATTAAAACTTAGTGTGACTGCCCAGCTTTTCTTTCACCTTATCCCATAGCAGAACAAGGTCAGATATTTTGAAAGATTTTATCATCACCTAATTTTTGTGTTATAAATGCTTTAGAATAATTGAGGAGGGGGGGGGGGGGGGGTGTTGAATTAGTTATTCAAGGTTTAGATGTCCTAATAAAACTTTTTCACTAAGTATAGTGAGCCCATTAAAAAAACCATGCATCCAAGCTAAACATTCTTCTTAGCAAGTTACTAATAAATCAACATGCAAGAATAGGACATGAAAGATCAACACATAACACAGTGATTTACATGGAAACCCAATTTAGGAAAAACCACTAGTAACATGCTACTCCTTTCTCACTCTTCTAAAGTGATGCCCTGTGAAAGGCCTATCCTATCAAAGGCTGCAAAACACACTATTAAATGTGACCCGGTTAAGGGATTTCAACCACCTTGTTAGAAGTGGGCCTGGTTAAAGGACTTTGGAACATTCACTTGGAATGTCACCCTGTTAAAGGATTTACAAAATGGCTATTAAAAAAACCTATGTCCATAGAATTTTTCCCTAACTGATACAATTGCTAGAGAGTAACAATAAGGGCTTTTGATCTAATATAGCTCACAACATAACTTGTAGATTTCATATCTCAATTTAGTTCACATATTTTCCTAGCTTTTAGTCTTTGTAGCTCTAACAACTTGTCCTCCTTTCAAGCTTTGTCTTCTTGAGTCTCCATGCTCATTGTGCTAGTGCAATATCGTCTATGGCCACTTATTGAAGCAAAGTCTCTATACTATGTTCTTCCCTCTCAATTCCTTTTCCTTGATACCACACACTCTCTCCCACCTCTCTTGCTTCTTGACCTATAACTCCTTAAATAGGAGTTTGGAGTACTTTTTTTCTCTAATTTTTGCACTCTTATTTTGGATTCAAATGGATTAGGTCAGATACAATGAATCTTCCCCTAATCTTGTTTCTTCTAGAAACATCTTGTAGAATCCTCCTGCATTCACCTCAAAATGATTTACCTAGAATTCTCTGCTACCAGCTCATCATCCTTATCTTCCATCTGATTCACAAAATTCAAGGTAACAAACTTATTAGTTGAGATCTGGCAAATCTTTGACTTTTCAAATAATGCAATAGACTTTTTGATGCTCAACACATACTGTGTTACTTGGAACCTATTGTGGATTCACTCAGCATCAACTAAGTTTTATTGATGCTTGGCACCTATTACATTTTGTCTAACTCAGAACCTAAACTTTCTCGACACCTTCTATTTCACTCAACACACACAATATTTTTTATTTGCCTGACACTTACTGATAATCTGCTCGGCATAAACTAACTTGTTCGGCACCTTTTGATGAATTTAGTCAAGCTTTATAGATAGCTTTGTTACAACTTGTTCTACTAAAGTTTCTAAGTGTAACCAACCTTTGTATCTTCAAGTGTATTATCAATACATCATTTTACCATTGTCTTAACTAATCCTTGTACTTCATTACAAAACCATAACTCAACCTTTCCCTTAGGTTCTTTGTTACATCTTATTGATTAAATCCTCTGCATTAATCAACTAAGTGATAGTACTTGGATCTTATAAGCAATTGTCATTCTAGCAAATAGAAAGTTTGACATCAGTGAAAAAATAATGCTTGAAACATTCTTTATCTCCCTTCTTCAATAATGATCTTTTCAATTAGATCTTCAACAATCTCCCTCTTTGGCATTGATGGCAAACCAAACTGATCAACCAAGTTATCAAAATGCTAACTAGGCTAAAATAGTAAGTCAATTGCCAAAATGAAAAATTTGTATCCAAAATTATTCATTCTATCAAAAAGTTTTAATTTCTTATGACTTCCTCTAGATTCTATAAGTAACTCCCTATTTCCAAGTATTAGGGATATCTCTTTTGTAGATACACTGTCCTCATTCTTGTCGTTCTACTCCCCCTCTAATCTTGTCATCTTGATTGATTTCTATTTGTGCTATTTTCTCTCTCTTGGCTTCTATTTCCTTTCTCCTTCCTTTCTGCTATTTCTCCCTTTTACACATTTGATCTTGTAGATTTGATTAGTTTTTACTATTTGTCCCTCTTTAACAACAATGCCAAAGACATTATTTTAGCATCTTATCATGCAAGTGTAGCATTTGTAGAAAATTGTATTTCTCCCTCTATCACCTTGCCTATGACTGATTTAGAATTTTAGTATTTTAATTACCTCAAGTAAAACCTAAAGCAAGTATCCTCTGCATCAATTTATATCATTTCAACAATCAACTCATTTGATGCAGGGCAATCTTGCTATTACTTAAACAACCTTGGATAGGGATATTACCCCTAACTTACCTCTAAGATACTCAAATGCATCTTTAGGTAATGGTATTGTGAAGATGCCAACAATTTTTTCCTTTGAGTTGACATATTCCATCTTTACTTGTTTGTCTTCCACCAATTCTCTTACATTGTGATACTTAATTAAAATGTGCTTTGTTCTGGCATGCATCACATGATTCTTTGATATGTTGATAGCACTTGTATTATCACAATAGATTATCATAGGTTTAGTCATCTCTTCCTTCATACCTTTCAACAGATGCTTAATCCATAGAATATTGGTCTAGTTGATGGCAGCAACAACATATTTGACTTCAGTTGTGGATTGTGAGGTGCAACTTTTCTTTTTGCTAGTCCAAGTGACTAATATTTTACCTAAGAAAAGTGCTCCTTCACTGGTACTTTTTCTGTCATCTATATTACCTCCCCAATCTGTATCAGTGTAGGCATTCAACTCAAACTTTTCACTCCTCTTGTAGTATAAACCAAACTCATTTGTTCCTTTTAGGTACCTCATTATTATTTTTACTACCATAAGATGGTTTTTCTCTTGGGTTTACAAAAAATCTTGCTACTATTCCAATAGATAATGCAATGTCTAGTATACTATGTAAAACATACTATAACTTTCCAATCATTGATCTGTACAATGTCTGATTTACTTTGGTTGATTCATCATTCTTGGATAACTTATGTCTTGTTACCATTGGTGTACTGACTAGTTTTGAATCTTCTAGGACAAATGTTTTGAGTGTTTTAGTTTATGTACTTGCAATCTAACAAAGAATTGATTTCCCCAAACACTGACATCTCAAACTCATGTTTCATCTTATCAACAAAATCTTTGCATAGTGCATCCTTTCCTCCAAATATTATATAATCAATAAAGATTTTAGATATTAGAATGTCTTTACCTTTTTCTATCTTGATATACAGGTTGCTATTGTCATCTATTCTCTCAAATCCTATGTTCACAAGATATTTATGAAGTCTCTCATACCATGCTCTAGGTGCTTGTTTCAAACCATAGAGTGCTTTATGCAGTTTGCAAACCATATCCTTATTTCTGTCATCAACAAATTCCTCTAGTTGTTCTTTTAGACTTTCTCTTCTAGTATGCCATTCAGAAAAGTAGACTTTACATCCATTTGGTAGACTTTAAAACCTTTGTAAGCAGCATATGCAAGTAGAGTTCTCACTCCTTCCATTCTTGCAATAGGGGAAAATGTTTCCCCATAGTCCAGTCCTTCTTCTTGAGCATAACCTTTATAGACTAGTCTGGACTTATTTCATGTGATCTCACCATTCTAATCTAGCTTGTTCCTAAATACCCACTTGGTACCAATCACATTCTTATCAGTTGGTCTTGGAACTAAGGTCCAAGTTTTGTTCTTCTCTATCTACTCAATCTCCTCTTCCATAGCTTTACACTAATTAACATCTTGTAGTGCATCTTTCATTGTCTTGGGTTCAATCTTGCTTAGTAGACATGTTTCATTTCTCAGTTTGTTCCTTGTCACTGGTTTGACTTCCTTGTCACCAATGATTTTTTTAGTAGGGTGATGTCTTCTCACATACTTGGATAGCCTTGGTTCTTTACTTATTTCCATGTCTGATCTTTCAATTTTAGAGTCACTATGTACATCGCTTTCATGCAGCTCATCATCTCTTTTATGTGTACTAATCCCAAAATCAGAATGTGCATTTTCTTCATTCTATAACTTGACTTCTGAATGCAACTCAACATTCACTGGTTGTGACTTGATAGATACTAAAACTTGTTTTTGATTCCCAACTTGATTGAACACTTCTTCTTTAGTAGGCATTCCTTCATAGAGGTATGCAAAGGATCTGTACTTTTCTGATTTCTTGCATTCATCAACTTGAACTTCTGTATGCTCATCAAAGTTTACATTTGCACTCTCCACAATTTTTTTAGTGTTAGTATTTAAACACTTATATTCTTTACTTCTAGTGGAGTATCCAAGAAAGATACCTTCATCACTCTTTGCATCAAACTTGCCAATTCTAGAGTCCTTAAGAATATAGCACTTACAACCAAACACTTTGAAATATTTTACATTGGGTGAGTGACCATACCATAATTCAAAAGGTGTTGTATTTATACCTTTCTTGATTTGCACTCGATTTAGGGTGTAGATAGTTGTACTTACAACTTCTCTCCAATACTTTAGAGAAACATTCTTCTGAATCATTAATGTTCCAACACAAGCCATCATTGATCTATTCCTCCTCTCTATAATTACATTCTATGGGGAAGTTCTAGGTATTGATGTTTGTCTCTTTATCACTTTATCATTGCAAAATGTCTCAAATTCTTTCAATGTAAACTCTCCTCCTCTGTCTGATCTTAAGCACTTCAAACTCTTTCCTATTTCTTTCTCAACCCTAGCCAAATACCACTTAAATATTTGAAATGCATTAGATTTTTTCTTTAAGAACATGACAGTCATCATCCTAGAGTAGTCATCAACAAACAACATTATATATTTGTCTCCTTTGTAGCTTTGCACTTCCATTGGACCATATAAATCAGTATGGACTAATTCTAGTAGTTCTTTGGAAGTATAGGTTTTTCTTTTGAAACTGTACTTGATCACCTTTCCTAGTTGACACTATTTGCACATTGTATTCTTAGGCTTTTTCAGTTTAGGAAAACCTCTGACTTTCTTCATTTTGCTGATGCTAATTAGATTATCAAAGTTGGCATGACATAGCCTTTTATGCCATAGCCACACATCATCAACTCTTACAATAAGACATGCAACATCCTCCATATCTAGCTAAAATATATTACTCCTAGTTTGGTATCCTTTTCCTATTAGATTTCCATTATTATCAAAGATTTTGGCAGTTTTGTTTTCAAATTCTACTTTACATCTAACATTGCCTAACTGTGACACAATTAGTAGATTGTAGTTCAATCCTTCAACATAATATGCATTATCACATAAAATTTTCTTTGTTAACTTAATGGAACCTTTTTGTTTGATTAGACATGGAGTATCATTTCCAAATCTAGCACTATTTCTATCATACAACCTTTTTGTTTGATTAGACATGGAGTATCATTTCCAAATCTAGCACTATTTCTATCATACTTGGTTAAGGTAACAAACTTGCTTTTGTCTCTTGTCATGTGATGTGAGCATCCACTGTCTATGATCCACCTCTCATTCTTGTTTACATAGGTTACCAATGCTGTTGCCTCATCTTCATTTGACTCATCCTTCATAGCTATATAGACTACCTCATCATCATTCTCATCAGAATTCTCTTCTTCAACAATGTAGCACTTTTTGCCTTTGTCTTTGTAATCTTTGCTATAATTATCTCTTCTATTCTTGTGCTTGTTGCCTTCTTTGCAGTTCTTTTTATGTGTGCACCTTGTAGCAATATGTCCTACTTCATTACATTTAAAACAAATGATATGCAACTTACCTTTGAATTTACCTTTGCCTCTGTGAAATCTTCTAGCCAACAATGCTTCCAATTGTTCCACATCTTCTTCATCTGTGCTGTTGTCACTGGATGCATATTTTATCTTTCTTTTCTTCTTCTTTGGTTTCACCCCTTCAATGTCTTTTAACAACAACTTGACCTTGAAAGCATATTCAAGATTCTTAGATTTTTAGTTATCAAAATTGGGTAACTCAAATGCAATATGTCTTCCCACTATACCTTCATGAGTTAGTTTGTTTCCTGGTATGCATCTCAACTCTTGGATGGCTGATACTCTAATAGCATAGATGGAGAGCAATGTTTTTAAGACCTTACTAATAATAATTTAATCATCTAAATGGCCAGTCACACTTCTTATTACACTTAGTACTTCCTTTATTCTAGAGACATATTGAGCAATGTTCTCACCTTTTTCCATTCTCATGTCATCAAACTTTCCTCTGAGGCTTTCTCTTTTTTCTCTTTGGACATTATGATCTCCTCCATAAATATCTAACAAGGCTTTCCACATCTTGAATGTAGAGGTACATCCCTTGATGTCATCAAATTCAACATAGGTGAGAGTAGAGGCAATCTCCAACATTTCCTAATTTTTCTCCTTTTTCTTCATATCTTTTGCAGTAGGGGCACTAGCTGGATCAACATGTTCTACTTCGATTAAGGTTTGTGCATGATCACCTATTGATCCAAGGTGTAGCTTCATTAAACTTTTCCATGTAGTGAAGTTATCTTTGTTGAGCTTGGAAACTTCTCTCATAAACATCTTGATCTTTTTGCTTCTAGTACCTTTAAATTGAATCAGTAGATGGCTCTAATACCAATGGTTAGAAATACTTTAGAATAACTAAGAGGTGGGTGGTGGGGAGGGGGGGGGAGGGGGTGGGGGTGAATTAGTTATTCAAGGTCCAAATGTCCTATTAAAACTTTTCCACTAAGTATAGTGAGCCCATTAAACTAACCATGCATCCAAGCTAAACAATCTTCTTAGCAAGTTACTAATAAATTAACATGCAAGAATAAGACATGAAAGATCAACACATAACATAGTGATTTATGTGGAACCCAATTTGGGAAAAACCACAAGTAACATGCTACTCCTTTCTCACTCTTTTGAAGTGATGCCCTTTGAAATTCCTACCCTATCAAAGGCTACAAAACACAATGTTAAATGTGACTTGGTTAAGGGATTTCAACCATCCTGTTAGAAGTGGGCCTAGTTAAAGGACTTTGGAACATTCACTTGGAATGTCACCCTATTAAAGGATTTACAAAATGGCTATTAAAAAAACCTAAGTCCATAGAATTTTTCCCTAGCTGATATAATTGCTAGAGAGTAACAATAAGAGCTTTTGATCTGATATAAATCACAACATAACTTGTAGATTTTAGATCTCAATTTAGTTCAAAAATTTTCTTGGCTTTCAGTCTCTGTAGCTCTAATAGCTTGTCCTCCTTTCAAGCTTTGTCTCCTTGAGTCTCTGTGCTCATTGTGCTAGTGTAATCTTCTCTATGGACACCTATCGAAATAGAGTCTCTATACTCTATTCTTCCCTCTTGATGCCTTTTCCTTAACACCACACTCTCTCTCCAACCTCTCTTGCTTCTTGACCTGTACTCCTTAAATAGGAGTTTGCAGTACTTTTCTGCTCTAATTTTTGCACTCTTATTTTGGATTCAAATGGATTAGGTGAGATGCAATGAATCTTCTCCTAATCTTGTTTCTTCTAGAAACATCTCATAGAATCCTCTTGTATTCACCTAAAAATGGTTTACCTAGAATTTTGTGCCACTAGCTCATCATCCTTATCTTCCATCTAATTCATAAAATTAAATTTAACAAACTTATTGGCTCAGATCTAGCAAATCTTTGACTTTTCAAATAATGCAATAGCTTTGGACTATTGACTTTTTGATGCCCGACACATACTGTGTTACTTGGCACCCACTATGGATTCAATTGGCATCAACTAAGTTTAACTGATGCTTGACACTTATTACATTTTGTCTAGCTCAGCACCTGAACTTTCTCAGCACCTTCTATTTCACTCAGCACACACTAGATTTTACATTTTCTTAGCACTTACTGATAATCTGCTTGGCATGAACTAACTTGTTCGACACCTTCTAATGAATTTAGTCAAGCTTTGTAGATAGCTTTGTTACAACTTGTTCTTCTAAAGTTTATAAGTGTAGCCAACCCATGTATCTTGAAGTGTTTTATCAATACATCATTTTACTATTTTCTTAACTGATCCTTGTACTTCATTTCAAAATCATAACTCAACCTTTCCCTTAAGTTCTTTTATTACATCTTATTGATTGAATTCTCTTCATCAATCAACTAAGTGATAGTACTTGGATCTTATATGCAATTGTCATTCCAACAAATAATAGGTTTGACATTAGTGAAAAAACAATGATTGAAAACATTCTTTATCTCCCTTCTTCAATAATGATCTTTTTAATCAAATCTTCAACATTTTGAACCACCATTTGATGATAGCCTGATGCTTTGCCATATGCTCCAATGTTGTTGTTCTTTTTTCATCTAATTTCAAGAAATTCATTAATTTGATCTAAACTCTATCCATATCCTCATCATATCCCTTCATAAATTTTGACATTGGAATCCTAAGATTAAGTAGGAACACTAGTTCTTGTCCATAGACAAGTAAATAAGGGGATGCCCCTAAAGCATTTTTTATTCTTACTCTAGCCATCCATAATGCATATCTCAGCTAAGTGTGCCAATCTTTTAGATTTTCCTATAGCGGTTTCTTTATCATTGTGATCAAGTTCTTGTTGGTGGACTCAGCTTCACCATTCCCTTGGGGATAGTAATTTGAAGAGAAATTGATAATAACTTGATTATCTAGTGCCCAATGAGTAAGGGAGATGAGTGCAAATGATGAACTATTATTGCATACTAGGAAGAATGGCATACCAAACCTTGTGACAATGTGTTCTTCTAAGAAATCTATAACCACCTTTCTTGTGTAGTTTTGAAAAATTTCATCTTCTATCCAATGCATGCAATAGTTTGTAGCTGTGAAGAAAAACATATATCCTATAGATGATGGTAGTTTTATTGGACCAATAAAGTCCAAACCCCACTTACCAAAAGAGCATACCTTGAATACTAGTTGTAGTGACATAGTTGGATGCCTCTCTCTATTTGCTCTTGTTTAACAAATATGGAAAGAATGTACATGTTCAAATGTATCCTTAAAGATAGTAGGCCAAAAATAGCCCAATCTCAAAAATCATATGTGTTGTAGCTTATGTTGATTTGTGTCTCATTCCATATCTATCATCAAACTAATCCAAAAATTCTCTCACTTCTTTGCATCCCAAGCATTTTAAATAAATTCCCTCATGGTTCCTTTTATAAAGTTTTCTATCTTGCATCATGTAGGATTCACATTTCATCTTGAGTCCTCTGCACTAGTAACCATTCATCCCATTGGGGTATTGATTTTGCAAAATATAGTAAACAATATCTTCATACTAAACATCAATGCTTATTCCTTGATCAATATCCATTTGAAATACCATGATCTTTTGTTGATTATCAATGTTGATTTCATCATCAAACCTGTTTCATTATCATTACCAATCTCATTATTAGCTATTGTCTTGGTTAATCCTTGTCCTCTTACCAACTTCATTACTTGAATTTCCAAATCAAACTCTTTCAGTATAGCCATCCATTTTCCTTATTTCTTACCTAATTCATTCTACATCAACAACATCTTGACCATAGGATCAAGCACAATTGCATATATCTTTCTCTTGAGTCTATAATGTCAAAACTTCTTAACTACTTTTATCAATGCAAAAGACTACTTGTCAATATTATAATAGTTCAATTGAACATTCTTAAGTAGGAAACTCATAAATGCAATTGGTCTCTCATCCTCTTTGTCTTTCTTTTGAGTAAGAATCCAAGCACATCAATGTTCTAAAGCAAGTGTATAGATTTTGAATGGTAAATTGTAATTTGGACTGAGAAGAACTAGGGTTGTAGAGATTGCCACTTTGATGTCTTTAAAATATTTCTTTATTTTAGGAACCCATTCAATTTTTTCTCATTTCTTGAGAAAATCATTAAGAGGATGTACTATCTTAGCTAATCCACTAATAAAATTACATAAAAAATTAAATTTTCCAAAGAAAGATTTTAGTTCTTTACGACTATGAGGAGGTGACATATTAAGAATGACATTTATCCTTTCAAAATCAATAGATATCCCGACTTTAGAAGTAATATGAACAAGAAGCTTTCATTTTGTGATCTTGAATGAACATTTTTTGGGATTCAATGATATACCATACCTTCAACATCAGTTGAACATTTGCTTCAAGTCTACAATATGAGTTCTTCTTTCCTTAGAAAATATAGTAATGTCATCCATGTAGATGACTATGCACTTTTTTATCATCCATTTGAATGATTCATCCATCACTCTTTGGAAGGTGGCTCCCACATTAATTAGCCTAAAAGGCATCCTTCAATATGCAAAGGTTCCCCATTTCATTGATATCATCTTCAACCTATCTTCTTCATCTAACATCACTTGATTGTATCCATAATATCTATCTAGAAAAGAAATCATTTTAGATGCATTCACAATTTGTGACACTTCATCGAGTGAGGGCAATGGGTAATTATCCTTCTAGGAGGCCAAGTTGAAATTTAAAAAATCCACCGAAAGGAAATTTCTCTAGTCTTTTTCCTTGTTGGAACTAAGCTAGAAACCCATGTAGAATGTTAGATTGGGAAGATAATTTTAGCATCAAGTAACTTTTGTACTTCTTTCATTGTTAAAGGCTCCATTATGGGATTCACCGATCTTTATCTTTGACAAGAGGGTTTGGTATCTAGCTTCAATGGAGTGTCATGAGTAATGATCTTAGGATCATAGGTCTTGAGTTATTCATAACTCCAAGCTATGACATCTTTATACTCTGTCAGAAATTGAAGTATGCTTTCTCATTCTTGAGGGTTCCAAGCTTTTCTAATTCTAACCATCTTTGGATCTTCTTTTGTGCCTAAATTACATGAATCACATTCTTTAACCCCTTTTTCCTCAACATTCCTTTTCTTATGTGTGTTTCATCTCAATCAAAGATGTGCTCTAACTCTACCATCCCCTTGGGAATAGTATTGGTCTTCAAATTTATAATTCCATCTTCATCCTCTAGCTCATCTTTTTCAAGTTTATCATTGGGAGTATCATAAATATATTGTACATGATAAACTTGAGAATATTCTGGTCATCTTGGAAAACATGGAAGTTTGTAATATTATCTAGAATAGATAGGGTAGCAACTAATTCAACTAAAAATCTCTTTAGTTTTTTTTTTTCTTTCAATGGGTTACAATGTACTTATTGAAATGGAAAGGGTATCAAATACCATGTTTTTTTTCCTTGGGATGGACCTTTTGCTCAAGGCCTCAAAATATTCTAACAAGTCCCAAACTCTTTTTCACTATGCAAGTAGTCTCCTATCATTACATGAGTACATTGATTCCACCTAAATGATGACTAATTGAGAGTCCCCTTCAACTATGAGAGCTTTGACATCTTCCTCCAGCATGAAGAGGAGTCCATGAATCAAGGCTTCATACCCTACAACATTGTTAGTACATCTAAACTATAAATGATATGTTGCATAACAAGACTTACCTTTGGGATTAATCATTTCAATACCTACATTGGCTCCTAATTTTCATTTAGAGATATCAAATCTGAGTGTTCAAATTGATTACTCTTTGGGCTTTCTAACCTTATGTTTGTTTGTACATAGATTTTCCTTGACTTAAGTTTTAAAAGATTGTTTCTTTAGGACCCATTACAATCTTTCATGTGGTGGACTTGGTGACTTTCCATAGTTTATCTTGGATACAGGGGCTATTTTTTTTTTCTTGTTGACTTTGAATACCCACAATTAATTTAGTGATCTTCTTAATCTAGGGTTTTGGATGCATGACCACTAAGGTCTAACCTTGGCCTTTTACAAAATGTCTCCTCCTTTGGATTTTTATCATTCCAAGTGGAGGGTTGGATAAACTCCCACCATCTAAAGAAGTGTCACTATGTGACACATTGAAATATTCCTTATCTTCTTCATAAATCTCAACCAATTCAAATGTGCTTGTAGAAATTGAACATTCCTTTTGTACCTCATTTGGTATTGGTCATTTTTCACTTGCATCATCTAAGTGAGTACCTTAGCTACTACTTCCTGATAATGTGACCATTCAAATTATGAATGACTGACTTTGTGTAACCTTTAGTATCCTGAAAAAAGAAAAACATTTAGGTCTACTTCCTCTCCTAAGAATTGTAAGTTTTCAACCATACTATCTACAAACTAAATAGAAAGTTCTTCTCTTGGAGAAGAATCATAGATTCTTTATTCAAATGGTTAGTTTTCTTAGCTATATTTATGTCAAGAGACATTACTTTATAGGGGACTAACTCAACTTTTCAAAATGCTACCTCATTTGGTACATTGTATTCTATGATCATTATCTTCAGCTTTGGCTCAACATCAATCTCAATATGATTATTTAGTCCCTTCCATTGTAGCCATAATTGAGTAAAATCTATTAAAAATCATCCTCTCAAGCACCTTGTCCATTCTCTACTTAGAAGCAATCTATAAGTTTTATGGATTTTAACCACATGTATGTCTATAATGTCTTGAATTTGAGGGTTTACAGACAACTATATTCTAACATCTTTCAATATCCTGATAACTTTTACTTTTGTCTTATCAAGTTGTATCACTATCTAATTTGAGGGCTGAGGAGTGAATTCAAACCTTTGAGCTATCAAAAGTGGCATGCCATTACAAGAAGCTCCTAAATCTATAAGACAATTGTTTAGGTTCTTTCCAAAAATTTTGAGTCTAATAATATAGGAGGCACTTCAGCCTTGTATTTATACATGGTAGGTATTGCCCCAGAAGTGTTGACTTGTTGTGATGTTGGCTTTGAGGGCATGTGTTCAGATTTGATGTTGCCTTTCCATAATCCAAAGTCCTCATCACTTCTTCCCTTAGATTAGGAAAATTTTATAACATATCAAACATGGATGTATTAGCCTTGGTTCTCTTTAGATCTTCCAAAACTTTGTACTTTTTAGTTTCCAACATAGGATTCTTTAGGATCATAGGTACATTGCCTTGATTTTGGTTTTATTTCCCAGCGTAGGGTGCTTTGGTAGGTACTAGATTGTTATTAGCTCTTGGATTAGGAGGAATCCCATTGGCCATAGGTTCCCTTTGGTTATGCAACTTGTAGTTATTCTGATTATCATTTGGAAAAGATAACATCTCTTTTGGTTGAGGATCTAATTCTTGACTAAATGGAAAAGTCAATTTTTCACTAGCTAGTTATTCCATTTGAGGATTTTGTGGAGAATCATAAGATTCTAGCACCATAGCATTGTATAACATAGGAGACTCACCATTATTGCCTTGTGAATTTTGGTTCATCTCTTGATTTCCATTGAAATATGAACTACCATCATTAGGTACATTTTGGTTAATGCCATACTGATTGTTGTCTACCTATTGATCATTTTTTCTATTATTAGTAAGGATGCTTCCATTTTTAGGACAAGTATTCCATTGTTGATTCTTCCTTTGGAATCCATTGCTGTGATATGAAGGATTATAATTATTCCCTACATTTTTATACCCCACATTTTTATTTATATTGAAATTCTTGTTGTAATTATAACCATAGTTGTTGTTGTAAGGGGTTGGATTTGTTCTCTAAAATTTGTTGTTCTTCTCTTGTGACAACCACAAGTGGGTTAATTCATTGGTAATCTAAGACATTATTTTCTTCATTTGACCAATCTTAGAGTTGACATTATTTTTTGGTTCAATAGAAATTGTTGTGTTTTTCTTGAAGAAAGTATCTTTTGGATGTTCATATCCTAGATAGGTTATGGTTGGAACCAGTACTATTGGTTCCTATTATATTGGGACTGGATTCATTAGAATGAATTGGATAGGCATTAATGGTGTTGCAGTAGGATATGTTGGTATCATTGTAGTCACTT
This sequence comes from Cupressus sempervirens, assembly GCA_028749045.1. Lineage (NCBI taxonomy): Eukaryota > Viridiplantae > Streptophyta > Pinopsida > Cupressales > Cupressaceae > Cupressus > Cupressus sempervirens. The sequence continues at coordinate 141,404,751 of CM053793.1, forward strand.
TAGCTGGAACCATCAATCCTCCTCCATTAGGATTGGCTTGCTTGGTGAAGGTAATTTATTCATTGAAGACCCTTTCTAATGTGTCAATGTTTGGAGTAGGGAGTCTTCATAGAAAGATATCTATTAATTGGTCCACATCATTAAAGATCAATCTAAATTGTAGCTTCAACTAGTATAGTGTAGGGTGTTTCCAACTTGCGGTAAGCTATATGGAAGTTGTTACCACACACATATTTTTTCTTGTGTCATAAAGCATCTCATGCATGAGTCATTTCTTGATCATGAAGTTGAACTTGAAGCTTCAATTAGCTTCATGTTCAAGTTTGCATCCTCCTATTGTCTTTCATGTATCAAAGTCCATGTTCATTGCCCTGAGTCAGTCATGTTGATGTTGAAGTTAGAACATCTGAAACTTCAACTTCAACTTCAATATCATTTTTGTGTACTAATCTTGTGTTTTCATGTAGGCATTCAATCCTTGAATAAAAAAAAGGAAAAAATGGGCCCAATGATGACATTTTCCAAGGCACACAAAATAATAAATAAGGATTTTAAAAAGGCACATGTCTTGATACGGTAAGATTTAGGAAAAGGTAAATTTATCATTTCATGATGACATGGAGCATTAATAGGCATGCAGATTTGATGGACATTAATAACGAATAACTCAAAGGGTCTTTTCTGATGTACAACACACAAATAGTAATTATTATACTTACTTGCCATATCTGTACTAAGATTTTCTCCATAAGTTATCCCTTAAATGTATTTCTTATCCATTTCACTACTTATTCAATCATTTGCAAAAAAGAAAATCTTGGCGTCATCTAGTAGGGAGAACATGTTGTAGAATAAGCTTTGTCAAACTATAAGTGCACTACCCTTTCCCTCTATAATTTTATTTGTGCTTGCTTTTGTTTTGAAAAGTTTTAATTTGTGTCTTCTAGACCCTATCACCCCATAGCAAGCCATGACATTGCTTCACCCCAAAATGCCCATATTGGAAAAATCATGTCTCCTTAGCTCTTTACTTGAGATTCATGTCACATTCTTGGTTAACAAAAGCTTGATTGATGTAATTGAAAGAGATAAAAATGCCCAGTTAGGTCGTATATATCAAAAACTGGTTAATAGTGGGTTGCTTGAAGCTGCTGCATTCCCTATAGCTATTACATGCCCAGAATTAGTCATTGAATGTGTAAACCACTATGATCCTAGAATGAGGTGTGTTAAGAGAATTTAAGGGGAAGTGGTAGTCAAAATCAATAGGACCAATGTTTTCTTAGCCCTTAGGATCCCACACAAAGAGCCCTATGAACCATGGACATTTGAAGAGGCAAAACCCGTGTATGCTGAGAGGAAAAACAATTATGACAATAAAGTAGCCCAGTCTTGGCTCCTAAAACCAACAAAAGGTGGTTCAAGGTTTCTCAAACCTTTAACCATTGAACATTTCATCAAAGAAATTGTAGATATTGTGCTTGTGTTGAGCAGGGTCAAAGGAAATGAGCATGCATTTCATTGGGAAACATGGATGTATTTCCTCATCCAAAAGATTGTTGAAGGGGATAAGTTCATCGATTGGGCTGACCTAATTACTAAAAATCTACACAAGGGTTTAGTGACTGTTAACAATTTTGGTCCATTATTCCTATCCTCCTTTCTAGTCTATGTCTGGGTAACATCTAAAGAATGGGAAAGCCTTCCACATTCACCATGGATAGATGAAATGCCATTTACCAATACTATAGTGATCTCTAAGAAACTGCTTTGTGTAAAGAGTTCACAAGAGTAAATGATGTCTTTCTGGGAAGGCTAGTTTTTGAGCTTCAGGGTCATGAAAATAATAGACTATTTGAGGAAGCAATACAAGCTATACAAGTCTATGGATATTTTTATATTTAATTCCCTAGGTTCACATACTTTAGAATGGGTGGTTATTTAGGCGAACCATTAAAGCTACCTCATTATTTCTTAGACTCTATTATTTTATCTGAAATGTGTAGACAATTTGTCTCAGTGGTAGAGTCTTTTGAAATTACCAAGAGGTCTTCTTCTATTTTATTTCCCATTGAAATCAACCACTATAGATGTCCTAATCTAAAGCAAGCCATGTTGACAAAAGAAGCATTGATCTGTCTATGTTTCAAGCCTTTTTCCCTAAAGAAAATTTTGATTATATAAGATTTGTCAAGAACAATTTTAAAAATGTAGTTTCTTTTGTTCACATTCCATAGTTAGTAGACTATTGGGAAAATTTTCTTGATGAGTTTGAAGTAAGAAAAAGGCTATAGTCAAGGTTAATAGTTAAGAAAATTAATATGTTTAATGTTGATCTTGACACATACAGGTTAAAAAAGGAAGATTTAGAAGAAGGGATGGATCCATTTTATATTGACCAAATTGAATGTATGCCTATTCCTGAGATTGATTGGGGAAGAAGAGAAGAAGATGATTTATTTTCTCACATTAAAGATGTGCTGACTAGGACTAAAAATTGGATAAAGTCAAAAGATGTTACTACCCCTAATCTATTTGGAAAATCTTTAAAAACCAAAAGTAAATAGGCCTTGTAAAAGCAAAAGGCTATCACTAACCAAGGTGTTCATGGTCCCATTGTAGGTTTAGTTGAAGTTGAAGCTTAAACAATCCCACAATCACTTCAACTTCAAGTTCAAGTAGAAATTCCTAAAGTTAAAAGGGTGATTCATTCAAGCACAAAGAAAACACCATCAAACAAACACAAAGATATTGTGATAGTTGATTTGGAGGCTTCAAAAGAATCACCAATGATGGGTAATGTACTAGAACCCCAAAAGTCACTATTAAACACTGATAGTCAAGAGGGTAACCTCACCTTGGCTAGGTTATCCCCTGTGGCTGATAAGGAACCAGTTACACTGAAGTGGTTGGAGACTCCTATTGAAAGGAAGTGAAGTATGGTGCTTCTTTCAATGCCAATTGATGATTTGGTTAGTAAATGTTTAGGGAAAACATCTAAGGTAAAGAAAGAGAGGAAAAAATCAAGAATTAAGTGTGATAAAAGCTTAGGGCACTAGTCGACTGAAATAGCCATGTTACCAGATGGAAGTTCGTAGGAATCTCTAACCCCTTAGGATTATCAAATAACAAAGGTTGACTTGGGAAAAGGAAACTATGAAGTGGCTATTTAGTTTATTGAAGCTTCTAATAAGAAAATTGCACATAGAGCGTGGAAGGATGGATAGGATAAACAAGAGATGAAGGAGACAATAAAGAACATGGCATAGTATATCAATGCCATCCTACACCCAGAAGCAAAGCCCATCAGTGAAATGTTAGTAATTGACCTTTGCAACCAACCAACAATCCCTTGATAATTTGCAAAAGTGCAAAGAAATTGCAAAGATAATAGGGGAGTGAGTGCAGTGTGTCTTAGATGACACTTTGAAATAGATAAACCTCTTGGATAAGGCTTTGAAGGAAATCTTCACCATCACCAAAAAGGTAGAGCTAAGTAATGAAGGGTACAAGAAAGAAAGAAACAATTGGGCAAAGGTGGTGATATGGTTGGAAGATATCCTAGAATCTATTTTTCTAAAAATACTATTTATATAAGAAGCTTTTACTATGTTTGTCATTCATTCTAAGATTGCCTATTTAAAATTTGAGGAGCTATTAGAGGCAAATTTCATTCAATCTGCCTGCCTGTTTGCTTAACTTTCAATTATGTGAATAATATTGATAGTTAAGATGAAGTGGTTCTTTAGCATTAAGATTACTTTATATTGATGAAATAGAATAAGCTGATTTAGTATTTTTAGCAAATTGTGTTTTGAAATGATCTTTTCTTTGGGGTAAAAGATTGAATAGTTATTCTTTTTTCAATAAAGGTAGTTGCACCTGTTTTCTTGAAGAAAACATTTAAGTAGAGAATTCCTTAACACTTTGTAGGAATTCAATTTTTTGGTATACATTTTTCTCCATTTTGAATATAAAATCATTTGAGAAAAATGTTTACTAGTAGAAGTGATTATTGAAACATGAAATAGTCTCTTCTAGATCCTTTTTGATTGATATGAGTTAATGATGTATCACAATAGGGTTGACGAATATTTTGAATTACTATAGAAATAACTTTTTGAAGGCTGTCCAATTCTGGATACATCCAGCTAGAAAATTCATGTACTAGTTAAATGCAACTTCTTGCAATGAGTATGAGAATAAATAGAGGACCACATTCTCTTGTTGAATTTTATTTTGATTGCATATTTCTTTAAAAAAATTTACATGGTCTTCAGCTGTTTGTGATTCTGCATATATGAACCTAGGGAAGAATTTATTAGGATTCTTGGGAAGGTCATTGAGTGCACCTTGAAAGTTAATTCATGAATCTAATGCATTTGAAAAGAAGGCTATTGGTGGAGTATTTTGTGGAATAATAGATGGAATTTGGTTTGGAGGTGGAACAAAATGTGAAGAAATTTGGAGTGGAAGTGGTAGAATTCTAGGAAATCCTTTGTCGTTGTGATGCTTATGAAAATGGCTAAGTTCTAAGAACTCAAGATCACTATCTAAAGATCCTAAAGCTCATTGAAATGGAGATTTTGGATCAAGATATTCTAGCTTTGGTTATTTCTAAAAAAATCTCACCTCTACAGAAGCACACTCTCAAAAATAGTGCACCTATGCACCTATTGACAATTTCAGATGGAAAATTTTTTGAACTTCCAAAAACTTCATAATTTCACTGTAGTGAGTTGTTTTTCTCTTTCAAATGGTATTCAAGCCCTCCTTCTAGTGTTTCTTTTATTGAGCTACCATTTTACATGATGCCTAACAACAAGAATCCTTTCAAACTCCTCTCTTGAAAAGCTAATCTAGGATCAACTCCAAGGTTCCAAATGATCTTGCAACCTACTAGAATCTACTCAGTTGAAGATAAATGCATTTTTTTTAGAGGGAGGCCTTTATTGGTTTGAACCAATTTTGGATAAGATGTTTGATTTGTTGTTTTGAAAAGTAACCAAAAAAGTGATATATTTTTGGTATTTTCTATTTTATGATGAATGCAATTTATCAGTGCAACTATATGAATTCCTAATTTAACCAAGTGTTAGAAAAGATAATAATGACAATAAGGTAATGAGAGATTAAAGAAAATAACTTGAAAGGGAAATTCCTAATGAACATAAACCATGGTAACAACATGTCTGTGAATTAAATCATCAAAAAGATCAGGTAGGAAACCAATGAAAATAGGAGCATCACTTCGTTAAATCCACTGATGTAATTGTCAATGGGAACTTAGTAAAAACTAAAAGATAATTTACTTCTCATCTAATTGTAAGGCCATGGAAAGGGCACTCATGCAAGACAAGATTCTACATAGGAACATTAGGATGATCTCTTCTCCAACTTAATATGTCACTAGAATTCATAAACATGTGGAAAATACCAGAGCTAAAAGATCACACAATAAAAATAACACAACAAAACCATTGGCTCCATTATTATTCATGAACAAGAATTCACAAAAATAACACACTCCAAAAATAGTAACTACACTCAGAATGAGAACACCAATAGCATATATTATTGCATCAAAATAACAACCCAAATTACATATTAGATCCATGTATTTATGAGAAATCATCTCCTCAGTTTGTGCTGAGAATGTATTATCTCTTAATGCAAACATATGCTTAAAACTAATAAAACAAAGCTAATTATATACAAACTGACTCTCTAAATGGTGCTAAGAAGGACTCCACCCTTGTTTTTATCAATTAATGGGTGCATGAGCCTTTACATGACTTAAAAAAAAAGAAAGAAGAAGAAAATAAGAAGAAGGAAGGTGCATGACATTCTAAGAGTCACTAGAAGCTCTAAAAATGGAATCTTGGCCTTCTCTGGGTATTTGTGGGAGTTGAACTATCATCAGAATGTGTTTCCAATGCATGGAAATCCCTAAATAGAAACTAGTAGTTAATTGTCGATGCATTGTTACTTCTTCAAAATTGTTGGTGTACCTCTATATATAGCATACATACACACCTACGCACCTATGCACCTTGACAATATATTCAAAAAATCCAAAATTTTCCCAAGTGTTAAAACTAAATTTTTAGCTTGTGGGTTTTGTACCCCTTTATACCAGAGTGATGCATGGATGTTTGCTCTTGAATTTATCTATAATCTCTACTAGTTGGGAACCTTCTAGAAAATCCTAGGCTTTATACTTATCTTTAACTATCTACTATTAGTTATTGCCCTCCATATAGGTCTCTGCAAAATCTTCCAGTTTAGTGTCTAGGTCCAATAATACCTCTTCAATTTTAAATTCTTGCCTAATATCTTCATTAGATGAAGCATCCTCAAAAGTTCTTTAGAATTTTTGAACAACTAATTGCACTAACTTGAGCTTTATTTTTGACTCATCTTAAAAAAATCAAGGATAGTAGCATTGGAATACTTCTTTGCTTCCAAAATTTGCTCTTGAGTTTGGTTCATCAAGCTCTAAATATCTTTATGAAGTCCTTTCATGACCTTATTGCCTGCAGCTATCTTCTCAATCTAATCTTTGAGCTTATCAAGATCTTCCACTGTATACACCTCCATGAGTGTACAATACCTTTGACCCTTTATTGTCATGAAAATCCATAGGTTTGTAGCCCAGGTATTAACCCAAAATTCTAGTTCACTATAGACACTAGTTTATCCATGCTTGATTGAATGTAATGTAGCAAGTTCAAATTACTCTGTATTATTTGTAAGCCCTTCTATTCAAAATTGTCATGCCACTACTGACATGCTCACAAAAATGGATCCCTCTAAGTTTTCCCCTTTTCTTTCCTCTCTAATGCTGAAGCAAGAGTAACCTTTGGATGATCTATGTCTATTGGCCCACTGTTTTGTGTAGATAGCCTCTCATAATCTCATTTTGTCTCCTAAGCATCATTAATGTTGACTCATTCCTATCCATATGCTTGAAAACCTCTTTCACACCTATCATGATCAAAACTTTGATAGTATCTATTGTGGACTTCCCTAACAACACTTCCTTGATTTAGTAATCACTAGGAGTTACATCCTTAATGTCATCATGTGGAGGAGGGATGGCTATATGTGCAAGCAAGTCCTGATCTTGGTTCTTCATTATAAAGGCCAATGGTCACACATCACCTATAGGTGGCTCAAGCTTTTTGGTAACTTTGACTAACTCTTTCATTCCCTCATTTGTAGTTACATTTAGCTGCCTCTTTTGTCAAACCATAACCTCCCTTTTCAACTAGGCTAGTGTAGTGCCCACTAGAATATGTATTTGGATGAAGAGGGGGTTTGTATTGTAGGATTCTTCCCCTTATCACTCCTTTCTAGTGTCTTCTCCTTTTAAGAAAAATCTATACTTGGAGTATCTCTATCTACTATAGCCATGGTCATATCATCTATATCATGAGGATTTTGCTAAGGTTCTTCCAATATTTGACCCTCCTTTGATACTTCATTGACTAACATTTGTTCATGCTCTTCCTCCACTACTATCTACTCTTCTATTCATATGGTAGAAGGAAGTGGGGTGACTGAGCCATTGTCCAAAAATGACAAATCCTAAGATGGTGGTGGGGATAGGCTAAAAGTTACTTAAGGCAGAGGCAGTATTTGATTCCAGTCCTCACCTAGGGGTTGTATCTTAGGAGTATCCCTTATATTCTCCCTTATCTTCTCCCAATCCCCCCCAATCTTTGTGGCAATAATCATGAAACCAAAATTGGATAGATTAAAGACATCAGTCTCTTGACCCTCCATATCTATGATCCACTATTGTTTCTCATCATTGGAAGTTATAACTTGAACAAGATCAGTTGGACTAGATGGTGACATTAGAGTTAAAATCCTTCTCCTTTCCTCTTCCAAGGCCTTAGCTAATTGAGTTCTTTGACTCAAGGGAACATTATCAAGTTTTTCCTCCTCATCTTCTTCTTTAGCCTCAGGAATGGTTTCAGGCAACTATGGGGGAGGACTATTCTTTTTCTTCAATTTTTCCCTTCTCCATGGCTTGCTTGAAGTGAACTAAACCTTGGTCTTCTTAGGAGATGAGGGGGAGGCTTCTTCCTCTTCATTCCCTTCTAGTCGCACCCTCTATTCTTCCTCTAGCTCCTATTCCTATCTAGGTGGAGGCACTTGCTTAGTCTTATAGACTTGAGTTGCTTGTTCAACTTGAGACTTTGCTTGTTTAGGACCTTGTTGTAGTTGTTGAGGTGGTTGGGCCTGATCTACTTGTTTTCTACCCTTTTTCACTCTCTTCCTCTTATTCTTCCTTTTATTTTCCCTAGAGTACTCAACCTCTCTCTCATGTTGATGCACTATTTTTGGCCCCACTAGGGATTGAACAGGAAAGGTCAGTATTGTAACTTTTGCACCTTTACCATTAATTGGGTGTATTGTGGCTTGTAGATGAACAACCTATGGAACTAGATCAAGTTCTAATAGTTTCTTGATTCATTCTCTTTTCAAATAGAAAATATGTTGGGCTTTGTTGTTGCTATCTATAGTCTCATCTCGGTCAACTTCTATATTCATTATAGGCCTATCATATATCTTGTCTCTATTGTACAATGGATCTAAGATATCCTTTGTGTCTTTTCAACAACCTTGAGAGGGATCTTCATCTTAAGTTCCTTTTTCCACTAAGGATAGAGTCATTCTATTATAGTCTCTTATGTGGGCATCATAGTCATCTATGACCTTCATCCAATAATTATCTAGTTCATATTTATGCACAAACTAACTCCCTACTAGATACTATACCATCCCAATATTATCAAAGCATGGGCGAGGGGAGATGTATTCTTCCTATGGATATTGATCTCATTATAAATCAAATTTCACTATATTATGTTTCTTCTTTACCTTGAATTAACCTATGTTTATTGGCCACACCTATGTCTTCTTGTGTTTTTTTCTCACACTATCATATGTAGACATGAGTTATATGGAAATCTCCAACAAAATGAGTCTATCTAATAGATATCTCAGGAGTTTCTTTGGGTTCACCTATGTGCTTACTACCCTCAAGTATGTGAATGTTTTAAATTGAATGTAGTAGGTGCCAATTTCAATGATCCTAATGTTGCCTCTACTAACATTCTTTTAGCATAATTACCCTCTATAAACTGGATGATTACTAATAGTAAACCAACATTTTATATCTTGTATTCCTTGCTCTATCCAAGAGCTTCTTCTTCACTAGCTGAAGATACACCACTTAGGGCCAAGCATTTGCATCTTACATGCTTCTCCATTTGTAAAGTTTTGGGTAGTGAGTTGTCCTTGCTACCAATAAGTACACTAAATATGATGTCATATAGAACTTGGGGTTAGTCTTGACTCCCACTAGCTAGTCATGTAAATTATCATTGAGGATAGTAGCCAAATCCATTGGCATTTTTGTTGTCCTGATGGTCTTTGTGAAGTACACCATCCAAATGTTAACATGTCTTGCTACAAGGGGTCCCATTAATGTACTCAAAATTAAGATTTCATAGACAATATAATCCCTTATGTACCCTCGTGTCATATCTACCTTCCAGATTCTATGATCTATTGGAGTTTTATCTATTAGGAAGGAAGATTGAATTATTTCTTTGGCTTCCTTTTCATTCTCCCTATACCATCTTTTTCCCTAGTCATAGATCATCTTCACATATTTGTAAGAGCTAGGAAAATGGAAGAATTTCTCAATATTATGAGGTTGCAGGTTTAGGACTATTTTACCTATGACACTCTTAACAATCTTTTCCTTAGTAACATAATGGTCTGCTAATGTCATAATGAGTTTAGAAGACTAATGTGGGTAAGTGCACCAACTTGTTGTGCCAAAAGGGGGGTATAAGTGAACACATTTTTTTTGAAATCAGCAATTTCTAAACTTCAACAAGAATTTGAAGATAGTTACACTCAAAATTTTAAGATATGACAAAAGCAAAAGTAGTAGTCTTTTGAATCTAGTTTTTGAACTACTAATTTTTTTCCAAAATGGTTTAGTTTTAGGTCCTCTAAAAAGGGGGCCACAAAAAATGGTACTGTTTATTCCAAAAAAACATATCATAGTACAAAGTGTGGCCCCACTAAAATTTTAATTTTTTTTTGAGATTTTTTAATCACTCTAGTCAAAAGTTACTTAACACCATGTAGTTTATCCTAGTTTTTTTTGGTCATTTTATAAAGTCCATAGAGAGAGTGAAGAAGAGAGGCAAAAAAAGAGCAAGAGAGAGAGGGGGGATGGGTGTGTGTGTGAGAGAGAGAGATAGAAAGTAGGGGATGGAAGAGGGGAGAGAGAGAGTAGGGGATGAGAGGTAGAGGAAGTGAGGGAGAGTAGCTATGGTAGAAAGAGTACAAGATGGGAGAGAGAGGAAGTATGAGAGAGAGTAGGGGTGACAAAGAGAGAGTACAGGATGGGAGAGAGAGATTGAGAGTAGGGGATGGGAGAGAGAAGAAGTGTGAGAGAGTGAGTAGGGGTGGTAGAGAGAGTATGAGATGGGAGAGAGATTGAGAGTAGGGGATGGCAAAGACAGAGTATGTGATGGGAGAGAGATTGAGATTAGGGGATGGAAAAGAGAGAGTAGGCAATGGGAGAGGGAGTGAGAGAGGGAGAGAGAGAAAGAAGAGGATGGGAGTGTGTGTGAGAGAGAATAGGGCATGGAAGAGAGTGTGAGAGTGTGAGAGAGAGTAGGGGTGGTAGAGAGAGAAAGTAGGGGATGGGAGAGGGGAGAGAGAGTAGGGGATAGGGGAGAGAGAGTAGAGAGGGATAGAGTGAGAGAGAGATAGTATGCAGTGGGAGAGGGAGTGGGAGAGGGAAAGAGGGGGGATGAGAGTGTTTGTGAGAGATATAGAGAGTATGGGATGGGAGAGGGGAGAGGATGCTGGGATGAGAGTGTGCGTGTGAAAGAGAGAGGGTAGGGGATGGGAGAGGGGAGAGAGAGAGTAGGGAATGGGAGAGAGAGTAGGCAATGGGAGAGGGAGTGGGAGAGGGAAAGAGGGGGGATGAGAGTGTTTGTAAGAGATATAGAGAGTAGGGGATGGGAGAGGGGAGAGAGAGGGGGGATGAGAGTGTGTGTGTGAAAGAGAGAGGGTAGGGGATGGGAGAGGGGAGAGAGAGAGTAGGGAATGGGAGAGAGAGTAGGTGATGGGAGAGGGAGTGGGAGAGGGAGAGAGAGAGGCAATGGGGATGTGTGTAAGAGAGAGATTAGGTGATAGGAGAGAGGAAGTGTGTGAGAGAGTAGGGGTAGTAGAGAGAGTATAGGATGGGAGAGAGAGATTGAGAGTAGGGGATGGGGGAGATAGAGAGTGGGTGGTGGGAGATAGAGTAGGAGAGGAAGAGTGAGAGAGAGGAGGATGAGAGTGCATGTGTGTAAAAGAGAGAGTAGGGAATGGGAGAGGGGGAAAGAGAGAGTAGGGGATGGGAGAGATAAAGTAGGTGGTGGGAGAGCGAGTGGGAGAGGGAGAGAGAGGGGGATGGAAATTTGTGTAAGAGAGAGAAAGTAGGGGATGGGAGAAAGTGTGAAAATGTGTAAAAGAGTAGGGGGTGGAAGAAAGAGTAGAGAGGGAGAGAGTGAGAGTGAGAGAGAGAGTGAGAGTGAGAGTGAGAGTGAGAGAGTAGGTGGTGGGAGAGGGAGTGGGAGAGGGAGAGTGAGTGAGAGACAGAGCAGGGGATGGGAGAGGAGAGAGAGAGAGCATGGATGAGTGTGTGAAAGAGAGAGAATAGGGGATGGGAGAGGGGAGAGAGATATGGAGAGAGAATAGGGGATGGGAGAGGGGAGAGAGATATGGAGAGAGAGTAGGGGATGGGGGAGAGAGAGTAGGTAGTGGGAGAGGGAGTGGGAGAGGGAGAGAGGGAGAGAAAGGGGGATGGAAGTGTATGTAAGAGAGAGAGTAGGGGATGGGAGAGAGTGTGAGAGTGTGAGAGAGAGTAGGGGTGGTAGAGAGAGTAGGGGATGGGAGAGAGAGAGTGAGAGTAGTGGATAGGAGAGAGAGAGTAGAGAGGGAGAGAGTGAGAGAGAGAGATAGTAGGTGGTGGGAGAGGGAGTGGGATAGGGAGAGAGATGGGGGATGGGAGTGTGTGTGAGAGATATAGAGAGTAAGAGATGGGAGAGGAGAGAGAGGGGGGATGGAAGTGTGAAAGAGAGAGAGTAGGGGATGAGAGAGGGGAGAGAGAGGGGAGAGAGAGAGTAGGGGATGGGGGAGAGAGAGAGTAGGGGATGGGAGAGAGTGTGAGAGTGTGAGAGAGTAGGGGGTGGTAGAGAGAGAGTATGAGATGGGAGAGAGAGTGAGAGTAGGGGATGGGAGAGTGTGATAGAGATTAGGGGATGGGAGAGAGAGAGTAAGAGTAGGGGATGGGATAGAGACTAGGCTAGAGAGGGAGAGAGAGTGAGACAGAGATAGTAGGTGATGGGAGAGCGAGTGGGAGAGGGAGAGAGAGGGGGATGGGTGTGTGTGAGAGAGATCTAGAGAGTAGGTGATGGGAGAGGGGAGAGAGAGGGGGGATGGGAGTGTGCTTCTATGAAAGAGAGAGTAGGAGATGGGAAAGGGGGGAGAGAGAGAGAGTAGGGGATGGGGGATAGAGAGTAGGTGGTGGGAGAGGGAATGGGAGAGGGAGAGAGGGGGAATGGGAATGTGTATAAGAGAAAGAGAGAGTAGGGGATGGGAGAGAGTGTGAGAGTGAGAGAGAGTAGGGGATGGAAAAGAGAGTACATGATGGGAGAGATAGTGAGATTAGGGGATGGGAGAGAGTGTGAGAGAGAGTACGGGATGGGAGATAGAGAGTGAGAGTAGGGGGTTGGAGAGAGCAATTAGAGAAGAGAGAGAGAGAGAGAGAGAGAGAGAGAGAGAGAGAGAGAGAGAGAGTAAGCAATGGGAGAGGGAGTGGGAGAGAGAGAGGGGGGGATGTGAGTGTGTGTGAGAGATCTAGAGAGTAGGGGATGGGAGAGGAGAGAGAGGGGGGATGAGAGTGTGTGTTTGTGAAAGAGAGAGAGTAGCATATGGGAGAGAGAGTAGGTGGTAGGAAAGGGAGTGGGATAGGGAGAGAGAGACTAGGTGGTGGGAGAGGGAGTGTGAGAGGGAGAGAGAGGGGGGGATGGGAGTGTGTGTAGGAGAGAGAGTAGGGGATGGGAGAGTGTGTGAGAGAGTGAGAGAGTAGGGGGTGGCACAGAGAGAGAACATGATGGGAGAGAGAGAGTGAGAGTAGGGAATGGGAGAGAGTGTGAGAGAGTGTAGGAGGATGGGGGAGAGAGTGAGAGTAGGGGATGGTAGAGAGAGAGTAGAGAGGGAGAGAGAGAGGGTGGATGGGAGTGTGTGTGAGAGATCTAGAGAGTAGGGGATGGGAGAGGAGAGAGAGATTAGGGGATGAGAGACCTAAGAGAGAGTGAGAGAGAGTAGGGGATGTGAGAGAGAGTGAGAGAGAGTAGGGGATGTGAGAGAGAGTGAGAGAGAGAGAGAGTAGGTGGTGGGAGAGGGAGTGGGAGAGGGAGACTAAGAGAGAGTAGGGGATGGGAGAGAGAGTATGGGATAGGGGAGAGAGAGTAGGTAGTGGGAGAGGGAGAGAGAGAGGGGGATGGGAGTGAGAGAGAGTAGGGGATGGGAGAGGAGAGAGGGTGAGAGAGAGTAGGGGATGGAAGAGAGAGAGTAGGTGGTGGGAGAGGGAGAGTGAGAGGGAGAGTAGGGGATGGGAGAGGGGAGAGAGAGTAGGGAGAGAGAGAGAGAGTAGGGGATGGGAGAGGGGAGAGAGAGAGTAGCCCAAGAGAGAGAGGGGGGATGGGAGTGTGTGAGATAGAGAGAGTAGGGGATGGGAGAGGAGAGAGGGTGAGAGAGAGTAGGTTGTGGGAGAGGGAGAGTGAGAGAAAGTAGGGTATGGAAGAGGAGAGAGTGAGAGAGAGAGTAGGGGATGGGAGAGGAGAGAGAGAGTGAGAGAGAGTAGGGGGTGGGAGAGCATAGAGAGTGAGAGAGTAGGGATGGGAGAGAGAGTCAGAGAGAGTAGGTGATGGGAGAGGGAGAGTGAAAGAGAGAGTAGGGGATGGGAGAGGAGAGAGAGAGTAGGGAGAGAGAGTAGAAGATAGGGGATGGTGGGATAGGGAGAGATGTGTTTTGACATAGTGTGTACACACTTTATAGTGCATGAGCACTATGTGAAATCACCAAAAAAGCTCACAAAGAAAGTTTGGGTCCCCTTTTGATCCATATTATGCTTTTTGTCTATTGTGCATTTTTTTGTTCTAACAGAAAACATGTGTTTCAAGCTGTTGGAAGTTAGCAAACACTATTTGAAGACTTTTTGAAGCTAGCAAACACCAAATTCGATCATTGGATTGGCTTTTTGAATATTATTTCTATAGAAAAGGTTAGTGTAGTCCTTTTAAAATATTGTTTGTTGATATATAGAGACAAATTTGATTATAATTTGACATATTGTTTAATATAGTGAATTCATTGAAATTTGTATGTTTGAATGAATTGTTATTTGAAATTGGTTAGATATTTGGCAAGTTGTTTGATATATATTGTGTATTCATTGAAATAATTGTAATTTTTATATGTATTTGAATGATTTGTAATTTAAAAATTGTAAGTAATTCAGATGTTTGAGTAATTTGACATGTAGAAATCATCATTATGCCAAGGAAGAAACCAAAAACTTAAACAAATGAAGACAGGGAGAGAGATTTGGAAATTAAAAGAGATAAAATGAAACTACTATGTGAACAAAGAAAATTACAAAGAAATAATGAACAATTGACTTGTGAAGAGGATCAACAACCATCGATATAAAGAAATAAAGAGAACGAATGAGATTGTTATGCTCAAGAAGACAACTGAATTGAAAAGCTAAACCATCTTTCAATGTTGGAGTCATATCATCCTCTCATGTTGAAGAGACACTAATTTGTAGATCTGATGATGTACACACTCCATCATGTCATGTTGAAGGCACAACATCAACATATCAAGTAGGTGATATTCCATCTTTTATATTTTATTGCCAAGGCACATCATCTTCAGTTCAAAGTATGCAAAACACTCAACCTTATGTTGATGTTCAAAATGTTGAGGGAATGGAAGAGATTATAACACCTTCTATAATTTGTTTTAGAAGATCAAAATATTTAATTGATATTGATACTAACATTTTGAAATCAATGCCTAACAAGATTAGCAAGCATACTTGTCAAAGAAAAGTTAATCATATGTGGAGATTATTCTTTGAAGAATTAAATATTACAAGTCAATGCCAATTATTTGTTGAGATGATGAAGAATTTTAAATTCAAGCCTATCATGAAGATTCTTAGATTAAGAATGATGGATGATTCAAATGAAAAAAATATCGTAAAGAATTTAATGAGTGCCTATGAAAAAGTGGGTTCTAAATCATGCACCGAAGATAGTAATATCACAAGATGAGTACTTACATTGACAATAGTAAGTAACCAAATGAATAAAGCTTGAATCATGAGAAAGACAAGCAAAACATTTAAAATTGGTAGAGGTACTCTAAGGAGAGCCATGCTAAGGCGTGAGAGATTGGAAGATCCAACAAAAAATGAGTTTTGAACATTTAGTGGTAGACTACCATGAAAGGATAAAGAAATTAGCAAAGCTTTGAAATCATTGATCAAAGATTTTTGAAAAAATAACATGTGTTTCCCCTAATCAAAGAGATGTTGTAAGGAGGATTGTTAGCCGAAATCATGACCCACATGCAAAACATTTTTTGGATTCAACTTAGACACAATTTTTTGCAAAATTTATTGGTATGTATCCTCAAATTTGAATAAGTCAAAGATTTTTTGATATTGTTAAACCTTTTTATGTGAAGATAAATCACACATGCACAACTTGTTGTTGTAGAATACATATTGAATTTTCTAACCATTTTGATTTTTTTGTTCATATTTGTTTGTTTTTGCATTCTAAGTTTGTTTTGCAGGATTGTGACATGAATGAGCCACCAAGATTTTCAAGGGAATTCATATCCAACATTTTATGTGAAATAGGGAGGCCAAAATTTTTACAAGACATCATGCTTGGATGGTACATGCTTATTTTGTGGTTCTTTGCAACTTTTATTAACTTGTGAACATATGGATAGTACACATGCAATTGGAAATGAAATAGTAGATTACAGAAAATTTAAGACAATGACATATGCTCTAAAAGATGATAAATAGGGTAAAAGATGTGATTTAGTCATTGAAAAGATTCTAGTATATGAGTTCATTAAGATTTTTCATCAAAAGATTATTTATGAGTACGCAAGGCATACAAATAGAGCTTGATGGCTGGATTTGCAATTCAAGTTGTGCAAGGATACATTTCCATTGGATACCATTTTTTTGGTTGTAGACTTCATAGATAACTACACACTACAACCACAAAATGAGGTGCAAGAAAAGTATTATACTTCTCAATAGGTTTCCATATTTGTTCACATAACATTCATGCATTCACCTACAAGTATAGAGGATGATAGGAAGATTTTGAGGGACTACCATTTTTACATCAGCAATGATTGATCACATTCTATGGAGTTTGTACATGGTTTTTTTCAACTATTTTATGGAGATTTGGCTAACAGGGGCATAACATAGCATCAATACATTATTTGGTCAGACAATTGCACATCTCAATTCAAGAATGCACGAATGTTCTATTGGTTTAGCAGGATGCATAGGTTGTGTAGAATTTAATATATGTGTAATTTTATATAGGCTAGTCATGGAAAGGGAGAGGTAGGTGCATGCATCAAAAGAGCCTTAGCTCATGAAGAACTAAAGTACAAAGATGGAGCAATATTGACAGATGCAAAATCCATCATCTAGTGGTGTAACATTATAATGGGTCTAGGTATGGAAGGTGAGTCTATGGTTCATAGATATTTTTTGGTTGATAGTGTAGGACCTAGAAAATGGGCTAATGTCTAACATACTATGAGAAAATCACAAACCCAATAAACATATGTTAACACCCTCTAGTCTACAATGAAAGCCAAATGAATAAAGAAAGAAAAACAATGTAAAAACCCCCTCTTTCACTTGTAGCTCCCATGTCCTTCTTTCTTCTCCATATGATGTAGCTCCAAATTGCCTATAATGCACACTATTATGAAGCAAAAGTCTATAGTAATGATAATTCTATGAGAATACTTGAAGATTTGATTTTAGTGTGACAGATGGAGTGAAAATAATTCAGAGCTAGGGGCTCAAGAACTCAAGAATTAGGACCGGAAATGAGAGGAAGAATGCTCATTTTATAATCAACACAAAGGATGAGAGCATTGGAATCATCACCTTGGATATGAAACATGGCAAGAGATACCTTGGAGAATCCGTGACACAAGATGCCAAGTGTAGGATTGTATGATGCATCATATGACACCTCAAACCCACTTAAAGCCAAGAATCTATGACAATGGAAGCCAAATATGGATGTGCATAAGAGAATAAGAATATTGAATTATGACATATCTTAGACAAGTATAAATGGAGAATCCATGAGGTGTCATACCCATGTGTCATGATGATGTCAATATTTTGTGGAATATTTGAATTAAAAATCCTTTATTCCACAAAAATATAAATTGAGGAAAATGGAATTAATGAAAGAAAATATGACTTAGAAAATTGAGAATTTCCATGGTTTGTGAATGATAAATCAATTAATTAATAAAATTAATTAATTGAGGATGATAATTAGGAAGAATAATTAGTGAAATGACATAGGATTAAATTATGGGTTATTTAATCCTATACAAAAAATTAGTAAAATGATTGGCTAGTTTGATTTGATAAGTGCGATAGTATCCTTTGATGAAATGTGATGATGCTATAAATTGAATGGGATGATAATAGGTAGACCAAAGCCATGGTCAAATTGATTGATTTATTGAAATTGATAACATGCCAAGGACACATGACATGCATTAAAGATATGTAACATTTAACTGACATTGTAAATGCTACAAGATTGAGATTGATTGATAAGGTTGATCATAATAACATTAATGGACACTGTCAATGTTATTAAATGGTTGAGAATGCTATGATATGACATTGAGAGATTTGAAAATTTCAAAGATCAAATGGTGTGAATAATAGTTTGACCTAGCACTGAGAGCCATGACAATACTAAGGTCAGATTAATAAGATTTGATAGATTGATAGGTTTTTAAGGCACTGAAAGCCACAAAAATGCCTAGGATTAGATAGATGATGATTGATTTTGGATGTTTGACATGTTCTGAGCTGATTAGGACTAATTTTAGATGATTTTGGGTTGATTTGGGGTAATTTTGAGTTGATTTGGAATGCTTTTGAGTTGATATGATATGATTATGAGTTGATCTCAAATGGTTTTGAGTTGACTTGAAATGTTTTTTGATGATGTTGAAATGGTTCCAAAATGATGTTTAATTGATTTGAAAGAGAATATGATGATAGGCACTATTGAGATACAATTAGGTTGGCCAAAATATTAGAGTTAGTGGAATGAGAAAATGGGATGAATTAGTATGAAGAAGTGATATCAATTCATAGGCACAAAAGTATTTTCAAGGGTTACCACTCAAGATAGTGATCAAATAATGAATATGATAGATCAATTTTTTCACAATCAAGATATGAATCCAACGCAGCTGATAGTTCAAAAATTGGAGTTGAAACACAAAAGTTATGGCCTCCGAAGTGCAACATAGGGGCTCCAAGAGTAGTTCTAGGCATCGTACTGCTCCAAGTGCATCCAAAACACACCCAAGTGCACCTAGTGCACACTTGGTAACCCCAAGTATGCTATGAAAGTACCAAGTGCACCCATGGTACACTTGGGAAGCCCAAGTGCACCTTGAAAGTGCAAACTACACCCTAGAAGGCTCTGGGGGCCAAAAACAACCCAACTGGACTTGGAATGACCTAAAACTTTGTGTGAGTGACCAAAATGGTGGAAAGAGGTCAGAACATGCTTGAAATAAGTAAAAAATGGTCATGTTTGGTCAAAAAAAGGTCAGACTAAGCTTGGACTAGGTGGAAAGCCCTAGAAGGTTGCAAACAGTGTAGGATGATGTAGGAATGTAGGAATACAAGATGAAGATGATTTGGTGTATCAAAACACATGATCATGGTGATGAATGAAGATATGAATGAAAGAAGATTGAAGAAATGAGATAATGACCAATTAGAATGAGGTGAATACTATTTCTTTCAAAAGGTGTGATATATGTCAAATGGAGCTTCATTTTGATCAAACCATAAACAAAAGCCATTTTTGAGCGTCTACAGATAGATAATACTAACATTGCACCATATGAGCATTGTTGCACACTAATAGGATCTAGTGAGTTGCACTCTTTTAGAAGCTCTAATGCAAGTTCATGGAGTATCCACACATGAAAAATGACATGCTATTGTCCATCATGTGCAGAGGAAAATTGAGATGACTGTGAGTCAACTGAATGGGTTGACAAATGGGATATACAAGTTTTGGACCCAATTGACACCTATCATCTCCCACAAGCATTGGAAATGGTAGAGATGGATTTGTCTATTTATT
Organism: Cupressus sempervirens; assembly: GCA_028749045.1. Lineage (NCBI taxonomy): Eukaryota > Viridiplantae > Streptophyta > Pinopsida > Cupressales > Cupressaceae > Cupressus > Cupressus sempervirens. The sequence goes on from CM053793.1 coordinate 141,424,325, forward strand.
TTGACTACTTGTCTAATCTAGTGCAACTTGGTAATATATATATTTATATATCTTTGTAATTTCAATATGTAACTTTATAACTTTTACTTAAGTATTTTCTAAATTAATGACTGCATTTTGTACATTTGTTATTGCAGGCCATATTTTTGCTATTATTTCACCTGAAGACAATGAAGAAGGGATAGATTATTATGTGTGTCATGATGTCCAAGCCGAACACAAATTGGATCACTTGATTATAGATGGTGAAGGTTTAGAGTACCATATTAGTGTGGTTGTTGTAACTGGAACATGGCTTAGATGATATTCTATGAAGAACCCTAACTTGTGGTTATTCAAGGATTGGCAAATAGAGAGGAAGATTCTTCATTATTCAAATCTTGTTGTTGTATCAAATGTCCACTTGATAAAATATGGTAGAAAACCACATAATAAGATTCTTTAGAAAGTTCACAAGTTAGACCACGAGGCAATAGTTGAGACATTAAAATGTAGAGCAGATCCAGTTGGTTCATTATATTGAATAGGGAGAGAGGGAGAGAGAGAAAAAGTGATCAATTGGATCCAAATACAATGTTGCAACCTCTCCCTGAAAACTATCCACATGAAAAGGTGGCTATTGTTATTATGTGTAAGTGATGATATAAGTTTAAATCATAGATTTTATGTTTTGATTTGTTTAGAATCTAGATACATTATTTGAATTTATATTAGATTCTTTAATAGGACCCATTTCTATATTAGTCATTTGAATAAGGGAAAGTTTAGAATTTGTTGTTTGGATCAAAATGTAATAAAAGAACATGAAAATTGTTAGAATTTGAATTCTTTGTGATGTAAAGTCATGATTGTGTGCATGTAACTAGAAACTTTAAACTAAAGAAAGTAAGGATACAATGGGAGAAGTTTCCAAGACTCATCAAGCCATTCAGTAAGTTGCTTGATCATTGCTAGAAGATCAAACAAATAATTCTTTGCATTTGGAACATTGTTACCAATATTGATATTATGACTAACATGATTTTATCTTTTTGGAAAATGGAGGGGTAAAAATTTATTCACTCAAAACCAAGTTACAGAGCAAAGGCCAAAGGCCCAAAACAACATTACATACTCCTGTCTTCTAATAACATCTAATCAATGATCTCACAATATTCAGAAGGTAGCTCATCCCTACCATTAATAACCCATCTACCCACATTTTTTGAAGCCCACTTAGCCAGACAATCCACCACTCTATTTCATTCATGAGGGATATGATGAAAGGAAATAGAGTCTAAGGAACTACAAAGACTAAGAATTTGTTTGGCTAGAGAGGCAAGTTGCCAGTTAACATCCTCCAACCTCTAATTATTCAGCATATCCACAATAATCTAAGAGATTCACAGATGATCTTTTGCCACCCTAAAGAAAATCCATGCTCAATGGAATCTTTAATAGCCAGGGCCTCCATCAGATTATTAAAATGTTGACCCTTGTAAATAGAGAGTAGAAAAACCACACCACCATTATTGCCTCTACCAATAGCCCAAATACTAGCATGACCAGGGTTCCCCCAAGAAGATCCATCCGTATTGATCTTCAAGAACCTAGTCGGGGGAGGAGACCATCTCCCATCCTGACACACCCACTACTTACCATAGCTCAATCTTTTACTAGGAATGCATCTCTAACAATTATCTCCTAGTTTTAGATTCCTGACAATAAATTGATCCCTAGGATCTATATTAACAGACATATCACACTTTGCATAGATCATCTCTTGGAGCCCATTGAGAATCAACTTCCACAATTGGGAGCTGCCTAATTTGGAATCACAAAAGATTCTATGATTCCTTTCCAGCCAAATCTTCCAAAGAATGAAGATCGGACCAACCATCCAGGCAATTTGTAAGAAAAAAGTCTTCGTTAGAGGTCTGCCCAAGCTTTCTCAGAAATCAATAATAGAAGTAGCATAAATACAACCATGACACCAAGCCTCCCAGCATCTATACCATATCTCCCTCAAAAAAGGGCAGAGAAAAAACAAGTGGGAGACACACTCCTAATTTTGCAAACAAAGAATGCAAACCAAAAGTCCCTGAAAACCTTGTTTGTAGAGATTCTCCCAAGTGAGGCATTTCTTCTAAGCTAATAGCCATAAGAAAAAGTTACACTTGGGCCATGAGAAGCTACTCCAAACCTTCTTCCACCAATTAAATTTAGCTAGACCATGTAAATTCCTATCAAGAATAGAATAGCCTTGAGCCACAATAAATTTACTTTTTGGATTGGGGCTCCAACCAAATTGTCCCTCCCATTGAGAGATCTGAAAAACCTATCCTCCAAAACTCTAGAGAGAAGGGTCTGATCCTCCTCAAAGCCACCCATCGACCACTCCTAAGAATCCTTCCAACAAGTCATCTCAACTTGCCTTAGGCACTAGACAGTCTTAAAATGCTCCACCTTAAGTCAACCAACATTAGTGAAGTTTGGGAAAGGGGAAGAAGATGGGGATAACTAGAAAGAATGAGAGGATGGCCATCCCATGAGTCTTTCCAAAATAAAGTATTTGAGCCTCTGTTACAAATTCTAGAAGAGCCCCTCCTTAAAAACTTGGGCTCCCTTCTTAAGTGTATCCCAAATATAGGAGCCTTTACCCATCAAAGGAAGATGTGGTACCTTAGAGAAATTTGCACTAGGAAAGTACAAATGGGTAAGAATCTTAGCCCATTCTTGATCTGGATTGTTACACCATTTCCAGTACAATTTGGTAGCCAAGGCCATGACAACAAGAGCCATTGAGCGAAGCCCAAGGCCACCCACATGTTTTGGCCTACACACATACTCCCACTTGACCAGGCTCTACTTCAAGGATAAAGGACTCCTAGACCAAAGGAATTGCTGAGATAAAGCATCAAAGTCCCTCACAAAGCTAGAAGGGGGAACTTAAATGCAACACCTATAAATGGGAAGATCTTGCACCATAGTCTTTAGCAAAATCACTCTCCTAGCAGAAGATAACAATCTATAGGTCTAGTGACTAACCTTACTCCTAAATTTATCCAAAATCCCCTGCTAGTAATCCTTCCGCTAAGCACCCAAGAACAAAGGGACCCCCAGATACATCAGAGGAAGGGAGCCAATTTGGAATCTAAGAATTATAGCAATCCTATTCTAAATAAGCTGAGGAGTGTTAAAGAAATATATAGAAGACTTGTCATCATTAATTCTATGCCCTAAGGCTTTCAAATAAATATCCAAAGCTTTCTTGATATTCATCGCCTGAGTGATTGTAGCCATGCCCATCAATCTGATAACATCCAAAAAATAAAGATGCAAATAAAAAGGAAGATTGTTATTCTAACTCTAACCTTGGATAATAATCTGTTGCACCTGAGCTTTTAAAAACCTGCCAAGATCCTCTGCCATGATAATGAACAAGTAGGGAGAAAGAGGGTCACCTTGCTGAAGCCCCATAGAAGTGTTATACAATGCTAAAGGTTCTCCATTAATAAGAACTAAGAATGAGGGTGGTGACACACATCTAAGAATGCATTCAACCCACTCCACAACAAAATCAAAAGTCAAAATTTTTTTTTGTAGGAACTCCCAACTCACTCAATCATAAGCCTTGGTTATGTCAAGTTTAATGAACACAACTTTCTCCTTTGAAGTAGAAATAGAGTGAACTGCCTCTGTTGCTATTACAATTCCATCCAAAATTTTTCTTCCATCAACAAAGCCATCTTGTTTAGCAAAGATAAAAAAACCAAGGAATGGCTTGAGCCTCTTAGGATTCAACTTGGTGATGATCTTGTAGACAACATTACATAATGCTATAGGCCTAAATTGATCCAGTCGATTAGCCCCTTACTTCTTAGGTATGAGAGCCAAGAAGGTTGAGTTTAAATACTTTTGCATCTATTTATTCTTGTATGATTCTTGGACCACATCTAGGAGATCATACTTTATCATCTCCCAAAATTCTTGGAAAAACTATCTCTAAAACCTGTCTAGACTAGGGGCCTTATCTTTCTTCATATTAAACACAATTTTCTCCAACTCTAGAAGCAAGATAGGGTTTAAGAGGGAAGCATTCATCTTAGCAGAGATAAGGTGAGTGATACAATCCAAAATATCATGCTCTTTAGACCCAGCACAAGGATCCTTCCTAGAAAAGAGAACAAAGAAATAATTGACTGCTTCTCTGGAGATGTCTTCATAAGAAAAGATCTAAATTCCATCCATTAAGACAAGAGAGGAGAGAGAGTTCCCCTACCTTTGTGCCTTAATAGAGTTGTGGAAGAAGGCCGTGTTCCTATCCACCTCTTGAAGCCACTCAATATGAGATTTTTGCTTCCAAAAAATCTCCTCCCAAAGCTCCCATTCTTCCAACTCCTTAAGAGCTAGGGAATTATCTTCTCTCATCTAAGAGTTCAACCCTTGGTCCCAAATCTAGTAGGTAATATTATCTAGCTTGGTTTTAGCAAAAATATTCTAAACATGTAGATACCCAAAGCATTGTTTATTCCATCTCTTAAGCCTATATTTCACATGTTGAAGACTCTTACTAAAAGTATACATGGCCATACCATGATCAAGCATCCCCTCATACCACCAATCCACCATAAGATTAGGTAGAGAAAAGTCTTTGAGCTAGATCAACTAGAATTTGAAAGAGGGATTCTTGGTGACACTGTATGGAGTGATGGAAAGCTTAATGGGCCAGTGATCCGATCCCCTCCAGTCAAGAATTTTAGAACTGGTGATCCACCTGTTGTCCATCCAATAATAGGAAACCAAAATCTATCAAGTCTTCTTGAGATAGCCTCACTGCCACATCTCTAATTATTCCAAGTAAAGACACCATTAGTCAGCTTCACAACAATAAGAACCAATGAGCCAATCATATCTCTGAGAAAATTTGAGGACTAGTCTAGCCTAGCTAACCCTCCTCTTTTTTCCTCCAAGCTAGTAACTACATTGAAATCACCTGTCATAATCCACAAAAGGTAAGGTTCCAAGGATCAGATGTATCTAATATGGTTCCATAATTGAGATTTACTAGGAAAGTCTATAGGAGCATAAATATTGGATAAGAAGCACCTTTCTCCATTCTCAAAGCTAGTGACAATCAAAGAAATGGATGACCGGCTGGAAATCCACCAAAGTGGGGAGACTTTCCTTGGGTCCAAGAAGCAAGCTGCCCCACTTGAACTATTCAAGGCACCCACCCCCTACCAAGAGCCCTAGGGCTAGATATACGCAACACAATTAGCCAATCCATCTAATGAAAGTTTACTTTCTTGAATGAAGACCATATCAGGAGACTGGGACTCAGTTAATCTGCAAACAACTATTTAAACCCCTTAAATTCCATGATAGCACTATCATTTATGGGGGTGAGAGAAATGAGAATCAATGGGTCTCATAGACCCAGACTCAACCAAATTTTCACCCATTATTTTCACTTTCTCCTAATCAGTCTTCTTGCCACTTTTTGACAGTTTATCTATAGGTCCCTTTTTGAAAGGTTTATGATGAATGCCTAGAACAAGGGGAGCCTTATTAATTTTTGTAGAATCTGATGTCCCCTTAGACCTAAGGGGGTTAGAGGCCACCAAGACTGGGCCCTATGAACCTTGTGATCCATGAAGATCCCCAATATCTTGAATTGGAGGGGGCAAATCAATATCCAATTGCTTGGCTTGTAGGTCCCATGTAACAAGAATATGATCCTATCTCTACATTTCTCTGTCTTAAATCTCATGCTAACTTTTGGACTCAAAAGAGAGCTTGACTGGGATGCCTTCCTCTTGGACCATGTCTCCAAGAGCGTCAAACTTGTTAAAGGTGCCATCAATCCACCTATCCATCTAGGTTCTTTTCTTACCTTTTCCCTTATTATGAGATTTAACCTGAGTAAATCCCTCACTATCAATAGGTCCATTAGATACCCTGGCCTTTCCCTTGTCCTCCCCAGGGGGATCTAGAGAATCCAAGGAAGGGATCTTATACTTGGGACATTTTCAAATGAGATGTTCATATTCATGGCATATTCTGCATCTAAATGGTAAGGTCTCATAATCCAACTACTGAATCTAGGAAACAGAGCCCTTAGAAATCTCCATAGAATCTAGCAATGGACTATTTAAATCAACTTCTACAAAAACACAAGCAAAAGAAATTATGTTTCAATCTTGAGTCTGGGTAGCCGATACCACACATTTTCCCAGAAGCATTGAGATTGAGTGAAAAATATCTTCCTTCTAGAATTCCAAAGGAAGCCTTGGCAAGCATACCCATACCAAAACCCAAGAAGGGATTTCCTCAGTAGAGTTAAAGCCTATGTGCCAAGGATTGATGAATAGCCCCACCTAGTTAAAGAAATAAGGGCCACCTTCAAAGGCCTTATTCTTATCCGACATGCATGAGAAGATGACCATAAAGTAATTATTAGTTGCTAATAGAATTTCCATATCTCCTTCTGGGTTCCACACCTGACGGGCCCAGGAGTCCAACACAGGCAATGAAAGATGAAGGCCAAAAAATTTGTACTTAAGAGCATGATTAATTCAGTATGCAACATCCTCTAAAATTTTTTTAGGTTGAATGACTAGAATTGGCCAGACCTTGGCTTTTTGCAAACATCCATTAATTTTCTATAGTTGGAGCTTCCCATTAGAAGATGATTTAGAGCCCTACTACTAGCATGCACCCCCAAATCCAACTCACCCATCTCCAAATCTTTTCTTGAAGGATGGGGGGAGGTGACACTGAGGTCCCTCATTCACCCTAAGCCTAGATAAAGCACACAAACAAGGAAAAAAACCAAGCCAGAGCCCCTCAACCCCGGACTACCATAGGTTCCCACCAAATACATAGTAAAGAACACCAAAGACATGCTAAAACAAAGCATCCACAAGAAAAAAGGATACCCGCGTGTAGAACCCCCCCAAACAATAATCAACAACCAATAAAAAATATGTGCTATGAACCAGCAAGGCAAACGTCACATGGAGCAAGAGAGCAGGTGAGTTAGGCTATGGCACATAGGCCCTAGCAGACTGAAAGTCACTTGCAGACACCATCTTCCTTCCAAAAAATTGTCATTCTTCCAACATGTTTATATCTTTTATTTGTTTTGTCATCAATAATTATTTTAGATAAACTCCAAAACAAATCTATATCCAAATCATAAACTTATTAAACCTAGCTTATAGATTTTTTAGATGTTGTCTATTTGGAAGTGTTAAGACCAAAGTGTATGATCTTTAGTTCACTCCTAGTCACGAGATTCAAGTTTTTAGCATATGTATGGGTTCAGGGGTCTAATCCTTTAAGGATGACCATAGGTTGTTATGTTTGTTCGCTTTTAGTCTCAAGATTGCAAGGTTGTGATTGTGTGGAAGAATCCACACCCTTAAGGATAATCATAGGTGGTTCATCAATGTTTGATTTGTAGCCTTCCTTTTTCCCTTTAGACCTAATAATGTTTATATTCTCACAAGTTGGCTCAATTATATGTAGTTGATCTTTGCATCCTATTTTTCTTCCTAGAAATTTCTTCTTGTTCATGCTTGGGTACCTGGGTTCATTGAAAACCTTATGATTAGTATTAGATATGAGTCCATCCTCCCAAAATTTCTTATCATCAATGAGATCTTGAATGAGGTATTTAAGTTTCATATAATTTGATGCAGAGTGCAACAATGGAAGCACAACCTTAAGATCCAACCTTAAAACCAACACTTAGGATGTTCAAAGGATTGAAAAATTGGTTTGTTTCACTTCAACAAGTGTATACCTCTACAAGGAGTCTCTATGAGGGTTTTAAGATTCATCATACATAAGTATGACACAAAGAAATTTGACCCAAATCAAGCCTTTAAGGACAAGTTCCCTTAATTTGGGTAAAATAGAGATTTTATGGTTCTAGGCCTCACAACTTCCAACAAAGGCTAGAAACTACTTATTCAAAACCCAACTAAGAAAAATCCACCATTGGTTGCACTCCCAACAACCCACAACACAAATTGCAAGGAAGGACCTAGAATCATATTAGGTCTCCAATCCTTGATTTTTGCCACTAAATTCAAAACTTCCCAAAAGAATTAAGGAAAAAATCACACTTTTAGATACCATTTTTCAATTTCTCTCAAACCCAAAAGTTGTAGAGATTGAATTCTCTCCAACATATCATAACCTTGACTAAGTCCATAGGCCAAATTAGCTAGGTTAGGCTTGGGTTTCAAAACAAGAGGTTAGGAATGAGTGCATAGAACCAAAAATCCACTTCCAAGGTATTCTACTAACTCAAAAAAGGACAATTTTTTTGATCACCAAGTCCTTAAAGTCTCTCCATCTCTTTATCTAATCCGGTCTCCTTAAAACTGGTTAAATACATGGTGATATTTGACCTAGGGCTTCCTCCCAAAGTTCAATGCCTTCAATTCCTATTCAAAAAATACAAAAATATTATAGTACACATCCCTAACTTTCTTCATACAAGTGGAGAAGAAATTCCAGTAGTGGATCAACAAGTTAGGGTCATTTGAATGTCAAAACCTTGAAATTGAGGGTTTCTCAAATTAGCAAGCTTATAAATTTGATTACTTTTGAAATAAAAAGGATAAAAACTTCAAACCACTACCAGAAGGCTTCATACACTTAGCATCAACTTTGAAATTAGAAAGGTCATCATCCACCCCTTATTCTTTTGTACTATACTTGCAAAATGCCAAGAAATTGCACTGAAATAGGTATATTTTATTGATTTGAAAGCAAGTTTACAATTGGATCTTCCCTCTTTATCTATTTTAAAATGTCTCAAGAATAAATAGACTATTTCCAACTATTCCACTCAACCATCAAATGGTTTGAGCCATTGGGACTCCTAAACCAAAAACTTGCTTAGCAAATTGTAAAAGTTGTTGACAATTTTAAAGCAAATTTTGCCGCTATAGCAAGAAATGTTGCATTTAAACTTGATTAATACTTAGAAACGTTTTTAAGCTTCCAAACCCCTAAGACACACCTAGAAAATCATAAAATGACTAACATATCATCCATTAGGACCAAATGATGCCAAAGGTTTATAAACACTCCAAGGGGTCTTCTGTCCTTATCAAAATGGATGGGTCATAGGGAGATCATGAGATCTATCCCATGACCTTATTACAAACATATTGATGAATGAAAGTTAGGTGCTCTACACCATAATTTTTAGTCTTTTGACCCTTATTCCTATTATAGATGCAATAGTGATTTTCATTCCAAAATTTAGGCTTAACCTTCAGTTCATAAGGTTTATAGTTATATGGTAGTGTAATGATCTTATTCGATATCAAAGTATTCAACACTAGTAAAAATGAGTATTCTAGAGGTGTATAGGTGTGCTTAGATTTGGAAACCCATGATCATTTACCTCTACTAGAGTCATTAAATTTGTTGGAGTCAATATTCAAGTGGAGAAGCATATTGTTTTGTAGTTTGAATGTCATTGGTCATTGGTCATTGGTCAAGTTAATGTTATTGGTCAAGTTGATCACATTAGGCTCCTTCCTTATTTCTTCCATTTGTTTCATAAAAACTTCTAAAAGTGAAGCTTCCTCCTTTTGAATCAAGTTGTCAACATTGAGGTTGTTTGAAAATTTTACTCCTTAAGAGAATAATTGCATGAATCATAAATTTTTTTCTTGATCCAAGTTTAATTTCATGAGCTTTTGTTAATATTTATCTTGTTGAAATTGTAAGATCTCTTCTTTAGTGATTTTTGGATTTGGATCATTATCTTGTGAACCATGTCTAGTATGTTTTGACCTTTGGGGTGAAAGTGAACAATGTCTAGAAATTTAATTGGTAGATCCTTGAAAAATTTGTCATGCTTCTTCCATATAGCCTTAGGTCACTTTCCTTGGTGAATCTTATATCTAGTTGTAACTGGCATGAAAGAAGATACAATAATTCAATAGGATAACTAGAATAGACTTGATTTTCAAACTAGGTTAGTAATATTTCCACCTTTCCAAAGTGATGATGTAGAAAGAGAAAAAATGCATAAAATGTTGTCCTCTTGCATAAAATGCTGTCCTCTTGCTTTTTTTTTTTTTTCACATTTTGTCATAACTTCAAGAAAATAAATTGAAGATTATGATACCCATTTCGCTTCTCTATAACATATCAAAAGATGAGGTATGGTTGTTTTGGACCAAGTCTTTGTTGTTACACTATGGGCCTTTTAGGCATAAAAACCCCTCCATTTACAAATGAGCTGTATGGAATAATTATCTCCCAATTATAAAACTTGGTATATTATCTTAATATGATCCTAAAGTGAGGATTCTTCAATTGGATTAAACCCATCAACTCTCTATATGTGCTTTTTATGAAACCCTCACCAAATAAGGCCAAAAACTAGGGCCTCTTCAAATCTGACCAAGAAATCACTTCCAAGACCTGTTAGTTGATCCTATACATGTTTATGATGATTAATTTGACTGTTATACATAAAACCATGGCCTTCTTTAGGAAGATCTCCCATTGCTATACCTATGACATCAAATTTAATACATTTTCATGCACCCAAGCACTCCAAACTTGTTCAATTGGATGATCATTGGTGTAGGGAACCAAGGAAAATATATAGGTGTCATCCTAGTTGTGAATTAAGAACAAGGTTGCAAAATGATGTAATAAGACTTAAGATGTAAGGTCAATTGGACTCTAGGTGCCATTATACGGTAGAGTGCCAAATTGAACCAAGGGGTCAAAAATGAAAAATATAGGTAATTTTTAAAGGCAAAAATGATTTTTATGTTTATTAGAAAGTTATAATGGTCCTTAGGGTCATTAAGTTAAGTTTTAGGCGTCTAGGAGTTAAGATGTCAAAAATTACAAAAGTTGTCAAAGCAAAATTGCAAAAATGCTGACAACTTTGTAAGAGTTTGGGAATTGGTGAAGGGCTAAGCATTTGAAAATAAGTTATTTTAGTGTTGCCAAACCTTTTCCAAGTTGTAGAAGTGGAATCAAGTGAAAAATGTAAAAATTGCACTTTTTGTGCAAAGTTGCATTATTGAAAGTTGTAAAAGTTGCTCAAATTTACAACTTAGTGGAAAAAGGGTTGTGGGATCAAATTTTCTATTCCATTAACTCTGAGTGGCTAGAAAAACCCTAGCCCCAAGCTTGTTCCATCCCATTGAGCACTCAAACATTCTTGGGCATGCTGAACTGAGACGTCCCTAAAGGTCACTAAATGCCATAGGACAACAATCTTTGATGGGGATATCTCAGAGCTCGTGCTAGGTATGGATGTGATTCTAGGTCTTATAAGACCGTGTTATGGAGACCTAAAATAACTTCTCTCACTTTTTGGAGATCTTAGTCCATTTTGATTTTGCGATGCCATCTTGGGTGATGCTGAAACTTGTAGTGTTGGCCAGTACAAAGTTGCCACTTGCCAAATCTCTCCCATCTTTCATCATGGGATCAAACTATCTATTCCATTAGCTCTGAGTGGCTAGGTAAACCTTATCCCCAAGTTTTTCCTATCTTTTTGAGTGCTCGAATGTTCTTAGGCATGCTGAATCAAAATGTCCCTTAGGGTCACTAAATGCCATAGAGCATCGATCTTTGATGGGGCATATCTTGGAGCTTATGTGAGGTATGAATATGATTCTAGTTCTTATAGGATCATGTTGTGGAGACCTACAATAATATTTCTCACTTTTTGGAGATCTTAATCCATTTTGATTTTGCGATGCCATCTTGGGTGATGCTAAAACTTGTAGTGTTGGCTAGTACAAAGTTGCCAACTACCAAATCTCTCTCACCTTTGGTCATGGGATCAAACTATCTATTCAGTTAGTTCTAGGTGGCTAGGTAAACCCTATCCCAAAGCTCATCCCATCCCATTGAGTGCTCAAACATTCTCTGGCATGCCGAACCAAAACATCCCTAAGGGTCACTTAATGCCATAGGAAAATGATTTTTGATGGGGCATATCTCAGAGCTCATGTGAGGTATGTATGCAATTCTAGTTCCTATAGGACCATGTTGCAAATACCTACAATAACCTCTCTTTCTTTTTGGAAATATTACTCTGTTTTAATTTTGTGATGCCATCTCGAGTGATGCTGAAACTTGTAGTGTTGGCCAATACAAAGTTACCAAGCACGAAATCTCTCTCACCTTTCATCATGGGATTGAATTATTTATTTTGTTAGCTCCAAGTGGCTAGGTAAACCCTATTTCCAAGCTTATCCCATCCTGTTGAGTGCTCAAACATTCTCGGGCACGTCGAACCAAAATGTCCCTAAGGGTCACTAAATGCCATAAGGTAGCAATCTTTGATGGGGCATATCTCAGAGCTCATGTGAGGTATGGATGAAATTCTAGTTCCCATAGGACTGTGTTGCAGAGACCTACAATAATATCTCTCACTTTTTTGAGATCTTACTCCATTTTGATTTTATGATGCCATCTTGAGTGATGTTGAAACTTGTAGTGTTGGCCAGTACAAAGTTGTCAATGGTCAAATATCTCTCACCCTTCATTGTGGGATTGAACTATCTATTCCATTAGCTTTGAGTGGTTGGGTAAACCCTATACCTAAGCTTGTCCGACCCCATTGAGCGCTTGAACATTCTCGGGCACTCTGAACTGAAACATCCCTAAGGTTCACTAAATGGCATAGGGTAGCAATCTTTGATGGGGCATATCTTAGAGCTCATGCAAGAGATGGATGCGATGCTAGTTCTTATAGGATCATGTTGTAGAGACCTACAAAAATCTCTCTCTTTTTTTGGAGATCTTACTCTATTTTAATTTTGTGATGCCATCTTGGGTGATGTTGAAACTTGTAGTGTTGGCCAGTACAAAGTTGTCAACTGCCAAATCTCTCTCACCTTTCATCGTGGGATCAAACTATCTATTTTGTTAGCTCTGAGTGGCTACGTGAACCCTATCCCCAAGCTTGTACCATCTTGTTGAGTGCTTGAACATTCTCAAGCATGCCAAACTGAAACATCCCTAAGGGTCACTAAATGCTATAGGGAAATGATCTTTGACATGGCATATCTAAGAGCTCGTGTAAGGTATGTATATGATTCTAATTCCTATAGAATCATGTTGTAGAGACCTACAATAACCTCTCTCTCTTTTTGGAGATCTTACTCCATTTTGATTTTGTGATGCCATCTTGGGTGATGCTGAAACTTGTAGTGTTGGCCAGTACAAAGTTGCCAACTGCCAAATCTCTTTCACCTTCTATGTAGGGATCAAATTTTTTGTTCTGTTAGCTTTGGGTGGCTAGGAGAACCATATCCCTAAGCTCAGCCTATCTCATTGAGCACTCAAACATTCTCAAGAATGTCAAATCAAAATGTCCCTAAGGGTTACTAAATGCCATAGGGAAGTGATCTTTGATGGGGCATATCTTGGAAATCATGCAAGATGCAATTCTAGTTCATATAGGACCATGTTACAAAGACCTACAATAAAATCTCTCAATTTTTGAAGATCTTACTCTGTTTGATTTTATGACACCATCTCAGGTGATGCTGAAACTTTTAGTGTTGGCCAGTACAAAGTTGCCAACTACCAAATCTCTCTCACCTATCATTGTGGGATCAAATTGTCTATTATGTTAGCTTTGGATGGCCTAGTAGACCCTATCCCCAAGCTTGTCCTATCCCATTGAGTTCTTGAACATTCTCAAGCACTTCAAACTGTAACGTCCCTAAGGGTCACTAAATGCCATAGGACAATGATATTTGATGGGGCATATCTTAGAGCTTGTGTGAGGTGTGGATGTGATTCTAGTTCCTATAGGATCATGTTGTGGAGACCTACAATAACCTCTCTCAATTTTTAGATATCTTAGTCCATTTTGATTTTTCAATGCCATCTCGAGTGATGTTAAAACTTATAGTGTTGGCTAGTACAAAGTTGTTAACTACAAAATCTCTCTCACCTTTCATTGTGGGATCAAATTGTGTATTCCATTAGCTTTGAGTGGCTAGGTAAACCCTATCTTGTTGAGTGCTTGAATGTTCTAGGGCATGCTGAACTGAAACATCCCTAAGGGTCACTAAATGCCATAGGGCAATGATCTTTGATGGGGCATATCTCAGAGCTTGTGCAAGGTATGGATGCAATTATAGTTCCTATAGGATCATGTTATGGAGACCTACAATAACCTCTCTTTCTTTTTGGAGATCTTACTCCGTTCTAATTTTGTGATGCAATCTTTGGTGATGCTGAAATTTGTAGTGTCGGTCAGTTCAAAGTTGCCAACTACCAAATCTTTCTCACCTTTCATCATGGGATCAAACTATTTGTTTCATTATCTTTGAGTGGCTAAGTAAACACTAGCCTCAACCTCATCCCATCTTGTTGAGTGCTCAAACATTCTCGAGCATGCCAAACCAAAACGTCCCTAAGAAAGACTATGGAAAGTGTTACATTCCAAGTAATGATTGGTTGGGATGTATTTCATAGACTAAGGTAGATGACATTCATGAATGGTTTTAGATAAATGGCTACTATAATTGTGAAAACAATGTTAATGATAATCAATGCATAAGGTAAAGGCATTACAAAGGAATAATATCAAAGGAAAATATTCAAGGCAACAATAGTGAGTGTGATGAACAACTTTTTAAACCTTTGTAGTAGTGTAACTATCAACATCTCTAGAAAAAATCTTAAATATTTATCAAAATGCTAATTTCCATGAAAACAATGACATGGTATTAAACTTAATATTTGTGTTCATTTCTAGGGCTTTATGGTAGGATAAAAGAAAGTGGAATCATTTCCTATGTAGATAGAATAAGTAAAAGAATGTCAAGTGGCAAAGTATGATCATGACAATCTTTAAAATCATTCTAAATTTTTTTTCTACTAAGCACAATAATAGTGCTCAGTCCAAACAAGTGAAAAATTACATGTGAGAAGCCCATGTAGTAGTTATGTGCAAATGAAATAGAGGTGTCCAATTGAGATCAATGATTGATTAAAGTATAATGAAAAACCTCTTAAAAACTATTTTACTACTATATCACATAGATTATAGTAATATGGTAAAAACCATGGAGAACCTTTATGGTAGAGGTATATAAGAACCAATTTAATGGATCATATGATAATGAATTTAACAAATAATAAGACATAGTGAGACAAAAATCTTAATAAATATAGTAATCATGTGTAATAGAATAGAAGACATTTAGTACTATTTATAGTAGGAGTAATAAATTAAAATGTTTCAAGGATCTTTTAAAAAAACACCTAGTTCTGTATGTGCAAGATGACTCACAATCAAATACTACAATGAGTTGTAAAGTTATGAGTTAGTTCATAAAGGGATAACCACAAAGGAACAATCATAGTTCTAAAGCTATGAAGAGGAGCTCCAAATGCCATTTAGGTGGTGGTAGGTTGGTAGTTTGAGGAAACTTATTATCTACTACTATTTTTTCAATATTGAACTCTATTATAATAAATTTACATGTTTCACCTAGCATGAATTGAGAATTCAACTAAGGCTTTCAAATATTTTTGCATACATGTTAGTGCACTAGTGATATATTGTGATTTTGAGGCTACAGTATATAAATATATTATTATATTGTTATGACAAATGATGATCTAATGAATAAGAACCTAACAAATCTAGAGGTCCAAAGATGTACAATTGTCATAGCATTAAGGATAAGACATTGAAATAGTGAGGTTTTCCCTTTGGAGAATGTGACAATTATAGCATTATGGCAATAGTAATGTTAAAGAAGATGATAATAGGTGCTCTAAAATTCATAGCCTAAATGAGCAAAGGGATTTCGAAAGATGTCAAAACAATGAAGTTCATGGTTGTCTTGTTGGTGATGTGAAAGATGATTTCTATAGTAGACAAAGCGTCAAGTTCAAGAAGTTAAAGAACAAAAAGGTTTAGGAAAGTAGTTTGTCATAGATGAACATGGGACATGAATCCCATTATCTTAAAGAACTAGCATAATATACTTTTAAGGATATTAATGATATGAAAGTAGAGCCTTAAGCCAAGAGACATGGATTGAATGAGGTCAAGAAATAGACATATGAAAGTTCTCTGTAATAGCTAAAAAACATTAGATACTTGCAGCCTCTATATTCACCATGCATTAGTTATATTGTGTGACCAAGTTTTGAAAGGTTTTGTAAATTTCTTCAAAGATACCCGTCTTCTGCCAGTTTTGGAGTTGTTTATCATGAAAGGGCTGTAAGTCTTATCTCCATTATGGAAATTCCATGGTATTCTAGATTTGAAGGCTACAAAAATTAATGTATTATATTATGCAAGCAAGGGCCCTAAAAGTGAGTGCAAAGAATTCTTTGACCAAGCCCTATGCAAGCTAGGTAATGCTCGGCTAGGGACTGTCAGCAAAAAGAGCTCTCGAGAGTAAAGTTTGAAGAATGAAGACTTTCCCTTCTGAGGTATTGAAGAGGGGTATGAGGAGGTTCTAAATTATGGAGGAGGAGTATTGATTAAGTGTGGAAAGTTTCTTAAAAGTGGAGACAATAGGCAGCCAAGAAAACCCTATCAAACCTTTAAATTTGCTTTTTGTTGTACAACCCATATGCACCCTGAGACCCTAAAAATCCTTGAGCATGGGTCCTATGTATCAATTTTTATTAAGGCTAGAGGTGTTGAAACTCTAAGAAAAAGGAGCTATTGGCCCTAGAAATCTAGTTGGAGGCCTAATTAGGGGCTCTCCTTGGAGCCCTTTTGTGAAGAAATCTTGAAATTGGGTACAAACCCATTGTTGTTATCCATTCAAGCATAGTACAAGTATTTCAATAACACCTTAGGACATCATGGAAACCTTGGTTGGAATAGGGAGTGCTATCGTGCCCTAGTATACCTATAAAACCTTTGGAGGGATATTGTTCCTAAAAGTGTAAGGGAGTGATGCTGCAAGTTTGGATCAGTTAACCTGGTGAGGAGGTTGGGTAATGTCAGGGGATGTTCTAAGTAGCAAGAGATCATATAGACCACATATGTGTATAGAAAACACCAAGATCCACATATAATATACAAGGTTGCATAGGGATGGGGGTACTTGGGGTACTTAGGGTATGGGTGTGGGTATAGGTATAGGTACAACTATTTTTTATAATAGGGGACGGGGTTACTTGGGTATGTCAAACATTATTTTTTATTATACTTTTATATTTATAGAAAACCTAAATTTACGAGTCATGACAATGATTTTTCAAATCAAGAACAGTGATAATGTTTACAAATGTAATGTATTGTTTTCAATTTCATATTTGCTAGATGTTTGTAATATTAATTTATGATAAATGCTTAGATGCATAACATAGAAGGTAGGTTTAAAAATGAACAAGAAGATCATAAATGACAATGACATATTGCAAATGATAAATTTCTAGCTTTAACACTAATAAAGTTTATTGTTGATCAATATTGTATCAAAGTTTCAAACTGATTAGGTATTGAATTAAGCTTGATAAAAAAATAACATAGAAGGAAAACATTAAACATGAACAAGATAATAAATCATACGACAATGACATATTGGGAATGATAAAATTATGTGTAAACAATGATAAAGTTTATTGTTAATCAATATTCTATCAAAGTTTTGAATTGGTTAGGTATTGAATTAATCTTGATAAACAACGAGTTGATACACAAACAAAAAATTGAAAAAAACAATCTGAAATCTCAACCAAGGTCCTTAGCTATGATGCTCTCCATTGAGTACCCAATACTTGGGATACGTGTACTCGATACTTGGGCATGTGGGTACAAGTATCCCAGTACTTGGGATATTTGTACCCAATAATGTCATACATGAACAAACATATAATATATTATGATAACCAATAATGTCATACATGAACAAACATATAAAATAAAATGATAACCAATAATGTCATACATTAACAAACACATAATATATTATCATAACCAATAATGTCATAAGCCTAATAATGTCATGCATCAAATAAATTTCATACATCAAATATAAAATGGCATATATACATCAAATATATATTGAATATGTACACTAACATAAAATCCAACATATATGTCTACTGATGCCTATACATATATGTCTATCAACTATATCATCTCCTTCTGATGAGGGGAAGGAAACAAATCTCCGCAGGTCTTCAGTCATCGTGTGGAGGGAGATGATGGTGATGATGGGGTCTTCCTCACACGCTTGCTCATCCTCTTGTTGAGGCTCTTCTCTAACTTAAGATGATACAAACAAAGTAGATATGAATCAATAATTATTATAAATTGAAATCAAATATATGTACGCACAAAATTAATTATTTTCTTACCGCCATCATATAGTCATTCTGCAAGTCCACCTTGAAGGCTCATGGATGATCAGGTGTAACAAGACCCCACAACAATTCAATCAATATAATCACTTACAAATAACATTATAAATTTTGATACTAACTATTATAAACAACAATTAAAACCAAGAAAATTCTTTCATACCTCAGTCAATGGCTGTGAACTAGCCATAGCTATAACCACTCCACAATCAATGGACTACCAAAGATGAGGAGGAGTCTCAGATGTCAAGAGCTACGTGTCATATAATACATGTTACATGTAATATGAAACATGAAAAAAATATAATAAAATGAATTAAATTAACATGAAACAAATGTACCTCTATGAAGCTCGTATCACGTAGAGGCTTGGAGTCTGTAGTGAATGTCGACAGTCTTGTAGAGAATTGATGCACATGCATAATTTTTTTTTTCAATCCTTCATATGATTTCTTAATAAATATATTTATTAATTAAATGATTAAATTGATACATACCTTTGGACGCGTCGATGGCACGAAAAATGGGGCCAGGGGATCGCTACTAGGGCTGCCAACACTATGACCCTAAATTTTAAACAATGTCAATACATGCTAATTAATTAGTCATTCACTATACATATGAAATGTGATCAAATTAGTTTATTATAATTGTAATTTACCTATGTCAATGCCAAATGTCTCATTCAAGAACTAATCTGTGACTAGCCCATCATCTGCACCATCTCCAGCATGACTACAAAACATGCATAAGGATTCGAATGATGTGCACATGTGATCACAATGCACAGAAGGCTCAAGCTCAACTAATGGACTTGTGCAATGAATGAGGGCCTATGTCAAAGAATTAATAGTCCCTAGAGTCTTGGCCTCTACATGTTCCTTTACAATTGACGAAATAGTCACATGCTCACCCTGTGGCTTGACCATAGGTGCCCTAACTACATTAGGGTCATGACATGCCCCCGACCTCTCAAATGATGACTCCCCACCTCTACCTTGAGATTCTAATATATCAAAATAATTGGGGATCTCCCCAAGGACAAACTCATAATACAATTTCCTTAAGAAATAAATTGGGACCTTGTGATTATTGAGAGGGGCATACAAAACCATCCACCATCTATCCCAAAGATTATTTCTAATACCATCATTTATGCACCAATGGATGGGGAACTGTTTAGTTGTCTCTCTAACAATATCTTGTTCACCGAGCTTTCTAAATAATGCACAAATCCTACCTTTTGGTATATATATATATTTTTAACATCTTGATATGATAATTTATTTGCATCATATCTTTTTTGTTCATCCCTCTTAACCCACCAAATATCTAACTAACCACTAACAGAAGCTATGTGGGTCTTAATGGACTCAAGGGAGGATGCCAATTGAGCTCTCATTGGATTGGTTTGTCCACAAGCTTTCAAACTTCCAATGAGTGCTTCTAATTCATTTTTGCCTCTTTCTATTTCATTTATTATGTTTTCTTTTGTGCCAAGAGGAAGTCTTCCAATTGGTGCAGGTTGCAAAATTTGTTGTTCTTGTTGTGAAGGGTTTTGGTTTAGATCTTGTTGAGGGTTTTTCTTTGGATCTTATTGAGGGTATTGGTTTTGATCTTCTTGGGGATTTGCCTATTCATTATTCACATTTCCTAATAAGAAATCAATTGAAATCTAAATGAATAAATAAATTTAAAGAAAAACTAAAAAAAACCTGCTAAACAATACAAAAAAATATAAAACAATGCAAAAAGAAGGTTAGACATCATATGGCATGCTCATGATCTCAAACTTCAATGGTGAGGAGGCATATTGACAAGGCGGATAGTGAAAACCTTCAATTTGTTCAATTCACATATACACTATGAGGAGGAGAAGTTGGAAAATGAAGAAAAAATGAATGGGCTACAGGTTTGCAGCCCATTTATAATAATTTGGGTTTTTTAAAAGTGCGTACATGCTATGGCTTGGGATACCCAAGCCATAGCATGTGCCTACTATAGCACATACGGGATATTGAAAGTTAGAAAAAAAAAGGGTGTCACCTTTTTGGCACCACAACTTGGTGCACTTACCCGTGTAGGATGTGATGTCACATTGGCTTACCTTGATCTGATAAGCACTAACACCATTGCAGATCTCTCTTTAGGCTTGTTATAGATGATTAGGAATGCATTCCAATTGATATGTCCCACCTTGGTGTCTTGGATTTCTACATGTTGATCCTAAAAATGGGATTTTTTTGGTGCACCTTGTTATTTGAACACTACTAGTTTGGGAGCCACCTTTTCTACAAGTGAAGATGATAGGACACCATTTTATCTGCACAAAGAGAAAAAAATTTAGTTTGGAGACCTAAAAATATAACTCAAAGAAAACCCTTATTGTCAGAAAACCTAGCCAACATCACTAAAATAGAGAAAAACTAGTTTGATCCCCCCTCCAAACAAAAACTAGTTCAATCCCCCTCCAATATCTTTGATATGCAAAATAGTGCACCTGCGCTGAAAAGGAATTCCAAGCATGTTTTGGCATAGTTGTGTACCTACACACTTGTGCATGTGCACAACTATGCACATACACTTTGCAAGTACAAAGGGGAGGACTTAGAGCTTCTCTTTGATTTATTACACATTAAGGGTGTGCACATGTGCACCTTTATGGGGTTTGCATATTCACACCCTTATGTTATGCTTAGGATGTTTCTTATGAAAGTCCAAAATAGTGCACAATTAGGTGATCTTCTTAAGTTAAATGTGAAAAGGTGTGCATGTGGGCACCTGGAATAGGTGTGCACATGTGCACTTTTCAACATAGGCTCCTTAGGTTTTCTAGGTTTTAGGTTCTTTGTGTGGACAAAGGTGCACTTTTGCGCACCTTTGGTGTTTTAACATTTGTTGTTTTGCAGGTTAGTGGTGCACCTTTGGAGGTGCGAGGGTGCAGGAAATTGGAGCGTACCAAGAGAAGTCAGTAAGAGGAAGGAGGTCTTGGGCTTTTATAGGCCTAGGCTAGTATGCACCCTTTGGAGGTGCACAGATGCATAGGTGAAAATGTGCACATCTCCAAAGAAAAATAGTGCGTAGATGTGTATTTAGTGCACCTGTACACCTTGGTGAGGTGCACATGTGTGCTAAGTACACATGTGCACTCATGTACACTAAAAATACTTAAAATCTTGAATTTCTTTCCCAATTCTAACACTTGGGTTTTGTTGGTTAGGGACAAAGGCTGGACCCAGAGTCTAGGTGGAGTCCCAAAATGATCCAAGGCTCAGACTAGGGGTTAGGAAGATTAACAAAAATTAATAGGGGGTCCCAATTTCTAAGAGAAATGGGGCGTGTGTTGTGAAAACACATCTCCTTTCTCCTTAGTAACCAATTTTGACTAATTATGTAAGTTGCTTTGGGAGTTTTATATCGATGTTCACCATATCTTGGGCTTCTTAGCATAGATCTATAGGTGTTATTTTTTTATGACACCTCTTTTCCCCTAAAGAAAACCCTTTAAAAACTACTCTTGCACATTTCACCTATTTTTTAACCAAAACCATCAGTTTTATCTTTCTTATTTTATACTTTTAGAAATAAAAGCATTTTTGAATCCCATTTTCAAATTTTGTAAATATATTTGAAAGGGATTTAATTTAATCTTCATGTGGCACTTGGAAATTGTGAGATTGGATAGCTTAAGTTATATTGTAGTCAAGTTTGGCAAATCACTTGGCATGAAGGTCACGATCATCATTATGTCTGTTCACAAAGAATGAGAGGTAAAGGAATTGTTTGGAAAGATAATTTTTTTTTTAGAAATCATGATAAAAAAATGATGTAAAACATAACAAAATCAATTTCCTTTCTATATTATTAAAAAGGAAGTTCTAATTTGATTTGTTTAGTAAAAAATATGTAGTTTTTCATAATTTAATATTTTCTTAGGGAAATTCAAATGTCAAAATGGAATATCAAATTAGAAAAGAGTGTGAGAATAAGAAATTATCAAAATAGAAAGTCATTTTTCCAAGATCCTACTTTGACATTACTTCTCAATATGGGTAAATTGAACTAAATTAGAAAGAGTAGAAGTTGTTTTAGATTTTTAAAACTAATTTAAGCATCAAAGTTGTCATTTTTCAAATCAAATAGATTTGAGCTTATAATCTCAATTTAGTTTTGTTTTTTAAAGATATTTCATTTCTATTTTTTATTTTTCAAATATGGAAAGATTTCTTTCAAGCAAAATGTTTTGAGAATATAATAACATATAATTTTTGGAAAGTTGCTTCTTGAGAGACTATAAATGAGTTCTTCAAGCATATAATTTGTAATGATGGTGGATATTGATTTTATCCCATAAATTATCATGAAGTTATGGTGTTTTTGTGAGTGTTAATTGATTTAATGGAAGTCAAGCTTATTGTAGAGAAGTAACTATTCAGTTCAAATTTTTGTAATTGCAATTACATGTATGTAGTTTCATGATTTAAAGTGAAAAAAAATTGTATTTAGTAAAGACCATGATCATTTTTATTCATCTTTCTAAGTTGGAAGCTTATATGTAGATTGGTTGTTTATTTCATAAAAGTATAAGGTATTCATTTATGTAGATCTTTTCTAATTGATGTAGATTTACTATTCTCTAATTTAGCTGATAGTTAACATGCATTTGTTATATCTGTTAAAAAAAAGCATCAATCTTTTCTTAACATAGTATAAATTTTTTATTTGTACATGCATTTGTATACCGTCCTTTAAATATAATTTTTTTATTACCAACCAATCACCAGTATGTGATTTTCTCAATTTATGGTACAAAACTTAATGACTTTGTAGTGCCCCTCTTATTTTTCCCTTTGAATGCAATTTTACATCAAAAACTTGGTTTCATTTGGGCGTATAAACAATGGTGGGAAGGGGAAGATGTGATGTCTTATTTCACTATCATGCATAGGTGAATTTTTTTTCCCTCAAACTTCTAAATATCCAGAGTACTATTTTATTCCACTCTCTTTCTTTTTTCCCTTTTAATTTAATTTGATTGCAAGAAGAATTTTAACTACTTTTTGATGATTCTAACATGACATGCTCTCTCATATTATAAATAATGAACCTCCTGATCTTGTATTTTAATAAAGTAGCTTTTGTCAATCAAACCAGACCCGATCTTATCTTCTTGTACATCTCACTTGCATTATTTCTATGGATATTTGTTTGTTTGTTTTTTTAATTTTTGAGTCTGTGTGCTATAATTTTTAATCATTTGTTTGGATTATTTCTATGGCCACAGGGTTGTAAGTTGAGTTGATCATATATAATATATTGACATGAGCTTAAATTCATTTTTCTTCAAATGGGCATATCTAATGCCCATGATGTTTAAATTTGAATCATATTTTTGGTCCTTATTTGGTTTGGATCATTTAATGAATGATGATTTCCTTTCATAATGGTATAATGCTTATTGATTTCAGTCATGCATATGAGTCTATTTTTACCCCTAAAACTTGTGAATATCCAGCATAGGCTTGTTTATGCCACTACAAAATGGCAACTCACTTGCATTATTTCTATGGGCATTTGTGTGTGTTATCCTTTTTAGTTTTCTATGCTCATAGAGATACTTATTTGGCTTGGATATTTGAATGGAGGATAATTTCTCATTACAATGAGGGTATGGTTTTTTATTTCATATTCATTCATAGGAGATTACTATTTTTCCATTGAAACTTGTGAATATCCAGAGTAGGATTGTTCTCTTCCACATCAAAATGATAGACCACTAACATGGAAAAGTGTCTAGTTTTTCTATTTTTGTTTATTGAGTTTGTGCTCTTTGATCTGTAGTCATATCTTGTTCTATCAAGTATGATGTGATTTTTGATGTTTGTGTTTGTAGATAGTTGATGGACATGTATAACAGTTTAACTTCTACAACCATTGGATTTTTGGGCACTCCAAGCTTAGGTAGATTGAGTTCTTTTTGTCTAACATAATCCTTTATGAAGAGAGATACTCTAGAGTTTACACAACCTCTATTGCCAACTATGACAGAATGATCCAAAAGAAGCCCAACTTCCTCTCCTACAATGAAAGATAAGCCTTTCCAAAAAAGCCACACTTGATCACCTCCCAAAACCTACTTATAAATGTTCTCATGACCATTCCTTTTTCAATGGTATACATTGCATTTTGTTCGCCATCTTAATTTTTGGGTTACATCTAAAAAATCTGAATTATTAGGAATTCATTAATGAAAATTTTGAAAACTGTCAACATCGTTTTTGTCCAACATGGTTCTGAGTCTCGTTATAATTAGAAAACCAAAATCTCTTATAATTTTTGAAGTCAATCTAGTTTGTGATAATCATAATACAAGAAGCTAGAACTTAGAGCTAAAAAACTCAAGACTCACCATGGATCAAATAAATAAGTGCAGATTAAACAACTAAGTTTAACTCTGTAATAGAAATATAGGGAATGTGATTTGTAAGGAAAAAATATTTATTTTTTGGTCTAAACATGGTTGAACAGGAAAAAGTTGAAGCTTTTGACAGATCTTAATTCTTTTTAAAATACATATGCTATGACAACATCATTATTGGATTGTATCTTAAAAAAATTAAAATGATTAGGAATTCACTTGTGAAGAGTTTAATTTTTGTCAACATGCTTTTCCAATCTTGTTCTGATACAATTGCAAATTGTCAAAATCTTTTGCCATTTTTACTATCAATATATTGTGATAATTTTAATAGAAGAACATTGAATTTAGAGCATAAGTCAAGATTCAAGTGTAACTTTGGAGTCGACAACTACCACAACTAAGTGCAATTTTGTATAAAACATGTAGGGCATGTAATTTCACTGTAGATGGATATTTTTACAAGATTTTGTAATTAATTGTGACCTAATAGAATTTTGATACATGTTATTACAATAAACAAGATGTAAGGATGTTCTCTATTATATAGTTGTGATATGACAATAGTAAAGTTTTATAGGAATGAATATGCATGGTGTTGGGATCCTATTAATTCTATACCATATCAAAGGAGGATGGTTGGGATTGGGTCTTTTGTTTGCACTTGATTTATTGTCTTGTTACATAGGTGTTATTGAAATTTGGGTACATGAGGTGTTGCATCGAATTCACTTATGTGACAGGGTGAGTTCCCTAGATTGTGGCCTTCCCAACTTTGTGAGTTCAAAAAGAAGGCTCGGCCATTAAAAACTGGTTTTATATTAGTATTTTTTTTGCAATATATAAAGAAACATTAAATAGATGTAGGGGGCTATATAGTGGCATGTTTAATAGGCATCTTAATCATGTGGTAGACTTTAAAAGTTTATTGCCAATTTTTCAAGAAGTTAGAAATCAATGAACATTGTTAAGAAGAAAATACAAACACATGCTCTAAACTAAGTGTTACCCCAAAGTGCTTAGTAAATGAGAACTATTGTCATTATTCATCATCACTACTATATTTCCTTCACCAAGGAGCTAGAATCTGATAATTAGTTGCCTTTCCTTGATGTTCTTATCATCAAGAAACTCGATGGCTCCCTTGGTCGTCAAGTGTTTCAAAAGGCAACCCATGTAAACTTGTACATCCATTCATCCTCCCACCACTATCCTAGTAAAAAAGTGGGCATTCTCAAGACCCTTTCTTTAAGAACCCATAGAATCTATGATGGTGATCACTTAAACCTTGAGCTTAACCATCTCTGCTAAGTGTTCAGGCTCAATGGCTATTCTCCTAGGCAAATATCTAGGGCCCTCAAGAAAGCTAAGTCCTTCCATCTTTCCTCCTCTAACCCCAACCCCTCTCTTGCCCTTGTGTTCTAAATGCCTCCCTCCCTTTTGTTGAAGGAATCTCTGACAAAATCACCAAGATCTTGTCCAAAAAAGACTTGCATGTTGCTTTCAAACCACTCTCTAGAATTAGGAACCATGTCCCTCCCATCAAAGACTCTAGAGATGTTTATTCCACCTTAGGAGTCTACAAGGTGCCTTGTTCCTATGGCACCCCCTACATTGGGTAAACAGGTCTCTCTTTCCACACCTAGATCAAAGAGCATGCTGCAAACATTAGACATGATAGGGTATGCAAATTAGCTCTTGCTGAGCATTCCCACTTGACCAAACATCACATTTTCTTGGAAAATATGAAAATTCTTTCCAAAGAGGAGAAATTTTTTAAGAGAAAGCTTAAGGAAGCCATTGAAATTAATAACCACCCCATCAACCTCAATCGTGATGATGGTTGGATCCTCAACCCTTCATGGCAACCCATGTTAGCTTTTTAGAATCCTCTTGTTCATTAATTTCCTCCTTGGTCTTCCCTCTTGTTCTTCTCTTCTCTTCCTATTAGGCTCACACTTTTTTCATCTCCCTTTGTTTGGATGGTTGTGCTCTCCTTTTGGGGTGGTGGCTCTTTCAAGTCTCTTTGGTCCCTCTTGCTCCTTTCTTGTTGCTCTTTGTGTCATGGCTTGGTTCTTTTTGTTTGGGTGTTTTTGGTGAGTAGTTTTTCTTACGCTAGGGTTTAGGTTGGAGGTGTTGTTTCTTTGGCTCTTGCTCTCGCTTTCATATTTTTGCATGTTTCTTCTTCTTTTTTCTTATTTTTGGTCATTTTATATTAATTTATATTCTCTCATTTACACACACACACACACACACATATATACACATATACATATATACATACATATATATATATGTATAGTTATATGTTTCCTTATTTATACACAAACACTCATATTTGTATATACATGTCTACATATATACATCTATATATATACATATTCAAATATAGATATATACATACATATATATATACATACATATATATATACATACATATATATACATATGTATATGTATGTATATATATATATCTGTACATATATATGTATGTATATACATATATATACATATATATACATATATATGTACACACACACACACACACACACACACACACACACATATATATATACACAAACACATACATACATACATACATACATACATACATGTATCTATATATATATATATATATATATATATATATATATATATATATATGTATGTATCTATATATATATATATATATAGATACATATATATATATATATATATATATAGATACATACATATATATATATATATATATAGATACATACATATATATATATATATATATATATATAGATACATATATATATATATATATATATATATATAGATACATACATACATATATATATATATATATATATGTATGTATGTATGTATGTATGTATGTATAAAAGCATATGATTGAACATATAATTATATATGTATACAGTTTGTAGCAAATACAAAGATGGGCATGTTATGGCGATCCTATATTTTTATTTTGTTTCTATTCATTTCCTTTTTTCCTTTTTTGGTTTTTGTGCTTTCTTGAGGTTTTTGGTCCCTTTATTTAGGTTTTCCTTGGTCAATATAGGTGCATTCATTTGCCTATAGTTTGTAGTTGGAGGCTTGCACATTTGTTGGGGTTAGATGTGCTCAGATTCATGGTTTTACACACACACACACACACACACACATTATTGGAAAATGATTGAAAAAGATCATTGAATTGATAAAAAATGTTTTCAATCATTGTTTTTTCATTGATGTCAAATCTGCTATTTGCTGGAATGAAAATTGCTTATATGATCCAAGTACTATCACTTAGTTGATTAACAAGTAGGATTTAATCAATAAGAGGTAACTAGAGCACCTAAGGGAAAGGTTAAAGTTATGTTGCTATAATGAAGTATGAGGATTAGTTAAGACATTGATAAAATAGTGTTTTGATAACATATTCTAAGATACAGAGGTTGGACACACCTAGATACATTATAAGTATAAGTTGTAACAAGGTTGACTGCAAAGCTTAACTAAGTTCATCAATGAGTGCTGAGCAAGCTTGTTGGAGCCAAGAAAACTTTTAGTAGGAGTCGAGAAAGTGAAAAATCTAGTGTGTGTCTAGTGAACTTTAGGGCCGAGTAAAGTTCAAGTGCCAAGCATCAGTAAAATATAGTTGATGTTGAGCATTAGTAAAATGTAGTTGATGTTGAGTAACATAGTATGTGCCAGGCACCAGTATTTCAATAGTGCCAAGTTGCTGCATTATTTGAAAAGTCAAAGATTTTCCAAATCAAAGACAATAGGGTTGTTACATTGAATTTTGTGAACTAGATGGGAGATAAGGATGATGAGATGGTGTCACAAAGTTTTATGCTAACTATTTTAGGCGAATGCAAGTGGATTTATCATGATGTTTCTAGAAGAAACAATTTGGAGGGAAAGATATATCATATTTTTCCAAGCCATTTCAAGTTAAGAGTAGGAAGAATTAAATAGGAAAATGAATTACAGACTTCTATATTAGGAGTAACAAGTCAAAGATTGAATGGTGTTTAAGTGTGTGGTTAAGAGTATCTATAAGAGGCAGAGTGTGAAGTGTCAAAGATAAGACACAGTGAGGAAGAATAGAGCATAGAAACTCTAATTCGATCAAGTGACCACAAGGAGAAGGTTGCATTGGCATAATGAGTAAAAGACTCAAGGAGACGTAACTTGCAAGGGTGGACAAGTTGTCGGGACTACAAAGGAAGGAAGCCAAGCAAGGTTGAAGAGCTAAAGTGTGATCTAAGATCTTTAAGGTTGAGTTGTAATTTGTATCATGTCAAAGCTTTCTAATACTCTCTAGCA
Organism: Cupressus sempervirens; assembly: GCA_028749045.1. NCBI lineage: Eukaryota > Viridiplantae > Streptophyta > Pinopsida > Cupressales > Cupressaceae > Cupressus > Cupressus sempervirens. Next base: position 141,453,414 of record CM053793.1, read on the forward strand.
ATTATATTAGATATTGGAAATCCTATATTGATAGGTTAGCTTAACAGCTAGTTGGATAGCCTTTAACAAGGTGATTGAAAATCCTATGGACTTAGGTGGGCCTAATAACCTTTTGTGAATCCTTTAACAGGGTGACATTCCAAGTTGAATGTTCTAAAGTCCTTTAATGAGGCACACTCCTAACAAGGTGTTGAAATCCTTTAACAAGGTCACATCTAACAATGTGTTGTAGCCTTTAACAGGGTAGGCCTTTAATAGGGCATCACTTCAGGAGGGTGAAAAAGAAGGTAGCATGTTATTGGTGGTTTTTCCAAATTAGGTTTCCACGTAAATCTTTGTGTAATGTGTTGGTTTCATGTGTTTCATTGCTGCATATTGATTTATAGTAACTTGCTAGGATAAAAGTTTAAGCTTCGATGAATGTTAAGTAGAATGGGCTCACTACAGATAAGTAAAAAAGTTTGAATTGGACATTTGGACCTTGAATAACTGATTCACCCCCACTCTCAGTTATTCTAAAAGAATTCTAACAATTGGTATCAGAGCCTACTACTAATTTAGTTTTAAGGTACTAGCAGCATGAAGATCAAGATGTCCAAGAGAGACGTTCCCAAGCTAAATAGAGATAACTTTGTAGCATGAGAAAGTCTAATGAAATTGCACCTTGGATCAATAGATGAATATACAAAAACTTCAATTATAGTGGAGCATATAGATCTAGTAGGACCCCTCTTTGCTGATGATTTGAGAAAAAGGAAGGAGCGCAATCAGGCAATACTAGAGATTGCCTCTACACTTAGCTATGCTGAATATGATGACATTAAAGGATGTGACACTGCATGCAATATGTGGAAAGCCTTATCTAATATATATGGAGGAGATCAAAATGTTCAAAGAGAAAAAAGAGAAAGCCTTAGAGGGAATTTTGATGACATGAAGATGGAGGAAGGAGAAAATGCTACTCAGTATGGAGCCAGAATGAAAGAAGTGGTAAGTGCAATAAGAAGTTTGGGTGGTGTTTTGGAAGAAGAGACTATTAGTAGAAAATACTTGAGAACCCTACTCCCTATCTATGCTATTAGAGTTTCAGAAATCCAAGAGCTAAGGTATGTACAAGGAAACACACTAAACTTTGAAGGAATAATTGGAAGACTCATTGTATTTGAACTATCCAACTTTGATAACTACAAGCTAGATAATCTTGAATCTTCTTTCAAGGTCAAGATGACAGTGAAAGAGACTGAGGAGGTGAAATCAAAGAAGAAGAATAGAAAAGGAAAGCATGTATCTAGTGACAATAGTACAAATGAAGAACATGTAGAGCAATTGGAAGCATCACTAGCCAGAAGATTTCATAGAGGCAAAGGTAAATTCAAAGGTAAGCTTCCTATTATCTATTTCAATTACAATCAAGTAGGTCATATTGCTACAAGGTGTACATAGAAGAAGAACCACAAAGTAAGTAACAAGTAAAAGAACAAGAGAGAAGATAGTAGTAGAGACTACAAGGACAAAGACAAGAGGTGCTACATTGTTGAAGAAGATTCTGATGAGAATGATGATGAAGTAGTCTATGTAGCTATGAAGGATGAATCAGATCAAGATGAAGCAATAGCCCTAGTAACCTATGTGAATGAAAATGACAAGTGGATCATAGACAATGGATGCTCACATCACATGATTGGAGACAAAAGTAAGTTTATTACCTTTACTCAATATGATGGTAATAGTGTTAGATTTGTAAATGATGCTCCTGTCTAATCAAAGAGAAAGGTAGCATTAAACTTATAGAGAAGATATCATGTGATAATGCATACTATGTTGAAGGTTTGAACTACAATCTACTAAGTGTATCATAGTTAGGTAACATAAGATGCAAAGTAAAGTTTGAAAATAGAATTGCCAAGATCTATGATTCCCATGGAAGTTTGATAGGAAAAGGTGACTAGACTAGGAGTAATTTGTTTTATCTAGATATGGAAGGTGTTTCTTGTCTTATTGTTGGACTTGATAATGTGTGGTTGTGGCATAAGAGGCTATGCCATGTGAATTTTGATAATCTAATCAGGATTAGCAAAATGAAGAAAGTCAAGGGATTACCAAAATTGAAGAAGCCTAACAACACAATGTGCAAACAATGTCAACTAGGGAAGATGAAAAAGTCTAGCTTGAAAAGAAAGACCTATACTTCCAATGAAGTGTTAGAGTTAGTTCATACTGAATTGTGTGGTCCAATTGAAGTGCAAAGCTACAAAGGAGATAAGTATATCATGCTATTTGTGGATGACTACTCAAGAATGATGACAACCATGTTCCTAAAACAAAAAGTCTGATGCACTCCAAATGTTTAAGTGGTACCTGGCTAGAGTTGAGAAGGAGACAGGAAAGAGCTTGAAATGCCTAAGACCTAATAGAGGAGGTGAATTTACATCAAAATAATTTGAAGAGTTCTACAATGATAAAGGAATCAAAAGATATACATCAACACCTAAAACTCCACCACAAAATGGTATAGCAAAAAGGAGAAATAGATCAGTGATTGACTATGCTAGAACTTTGATGATGGAAAAGAATGTTCCACTCAAGTACTAGAGAGAAGCTATAAGTACAATAGTCTACACCCTCAGTAGAGTTCAAATCAAGAAAGGTACTCATCCAAAACCTAATGTTAAATATTTCAAAGTATTTGGATGTAAGTGTTATATACTTAAAAAGTTTAGGAATGGAAAATTTGATGCCAAAAGTGATGATGGAATATTTCTTAGTTATTCCACTAGAAGCAAAGCTTACAAGTGTTTAAATTTTAACACTAACAAAGTTGTGGAAAGTGCACATGCGAAATTTGATGAGCTTGTAGAAGTTCAAAATGATAAATGCACCAAGAAACTAGAAGAATACAAATCCTTTGTATACTTCTATAAATGAATGAATGATGAAGAAGATACTATGAATCAAATTGGAAATCAATAAAAAAGTTTATTATTTGTAGAGTCGCAACCAGTGAATGCTAAGTTGCATTCAAATGTCAAGTTTTAGAATGTAGGAATTGCACATTCTAATTCTAAAATCAACACACATGAGAGAGATGGAGAGTTACCTAATAGAGATGTGCATAGTGACCCTAATCTTGAAAGGCCAAACACAGAAACAAGGACAAAACCAAGATTAGCCAAGTTTGTGAGAAGGCATAATCCTGCAGAATAGATAATTGGTGACAAAGATGCCAGACTAATATGTCTTAAATTAAGTATTTTTCATGTCTACGGACTAATATGTGCTTCTTTTTGTAGGTAAAAATGACATCCTCAACTTGTCAGGGTCATAACTTTTGACCTATAGCTCAAAAATAAAAATCATTTACATCATTGGAAAGAAGAACATAAGATCTAATTTTAGTCCCTAAAATAATGAGCCTTTGGCTACCTAGTTTTAGGGATCAACGAAAGTTTAGATTTTAAATTTTGAGCAAAAGACCTCCAAAAAAGTCATTTAAAAATGCCTAGAAAAACTTGTGAAAAAATATGAAAAAGTTTCAAACATTTGATCATTTTGGATAATCTAGATCACTTGGTTTCTTGCTAGAAAGGGATAGGGCAGTTGGAGAGAAGACAAAGGTTGAAGATACAGAGGTTGGACACATGAAGTAGAATAGGTTCCTCATCTTATGGAGCTATTAATGACAAGATTCAATGCAAGTGCCTTGGGATTTTAGATTGAAGAAGTAGAAGGAGTTCAAGTTTATGAAAGTGATTGACTATAAAGAGGGTATAAATCATAAAAAAGGGGCATGGAGATATACAAAAAGTGATTTAAAACCCCATTTGAGCAAAACTTAGAAATTGTTTTCAAAATTGAGAACTTTGATTTTTTGGTGAATTGAGCTTCTGAGGTCTATAGGTTTGTAGCTCTGCAATTCAGAGGTGCGTCGACAATTAACTGCTAGTTTCAAAAATAAAACTTTCCATGGATTAGGAGCACATTATAATGGCAAGTTAGCTTTGACACACATCAAGTGAAGGGCCAACTTCCATTTTTGACACCTCCATGCACTTCTACTTCGATTGATGGCTTCCTCCTACTTTATCTCTCATGTTTTCTTTGTTTTTGACATGTAAAGGGCTCATGCATCAAAAAAAATGAATAAAATATGGATGGAGTCTCTCTAAGCACCAAATTAGTGGATAGTCTATAAATATTTAGTTTATTTTTATTGTTAAAAGAATTTTATTGCATGAAAGATATCTCTCACTCTTAACACAAATTGAGAAGACAATTTCTTACAAATACCCCATTGTAAAATGTAAAAAAGGGGCTGCCATTATTATGCAATAAAATTATGCTTTTGGTGCTTGCATTTGGAGTGTAGTTATTCTTACCTAAATGTGTCATTATTTTGTGGATTTTATTCATAAAATTGTGATCGAGCCAAAAGTTTGTTGCATCATTTCTAGTTGTACAATTCTATAGTTCTAGTGTTTTCTACAGGTATATGAATTCCACTGATGTAACGAGCTTGAGAAGAGGTCAACATTTTGTGTCTGCATAGCTTTCCATCTCACATGAGTGCAGTTTCCATGGCCTTGTGATTTGATGGAAGGTGAAACATCATACGATCAATAAAGTTTCTCATCGATGATTGCATCAGTGGATTCTAGGAAGTGTTGCTCTTATTTTCATTGGTTTCCCACCAATTTATTTGAAAGCTTAACTCATATTGTGTTGTGTCCGGTAGCTTATGTCTAATTAGGATTTTCAATTTCATGCTATTTCAATTTCAAGTTATTTACTTTTAGTTTCGTTATCTTCTTTACTAACCCCCTTGTTAGATTATGAATGCATTTTAGTTGCATTGGTAGTTTGCATTCATTCGAAAAAATAGAAAATACAAAAAAAATATTGCTTTTTGATGTGTGATTTTGAGATAGCAAATAGGTTTACTTCATTTTTGAGATGAAAGTGTTTTTAGTACTAGCAAAGGCCTCCTTGTGAACAATCACATTTATCTTCAACTGAGTGGATTCTAATGCATTGCAAGACAAATACATAACCTTGGAGTTGATCCCCAAAAGGATTAGCTTTTCAAGAGAGAATATCATGCACTGAATTCCTTCCATTGGCCTTGTGTCAAATGAACCCCCAATGAAAGTGGCGCTAGAAGGAGGGCTTGAACCATTCTACACTCCCAAAAATGAAGGAAATTTATCAAAGTTTTAGAATTTTTCACTCTTTTAATAATCTGTGCTTCATAGAAGTTCAATTTTTAAAATTTTTTTTTAGAAATTTAGGTGCGTAGGTCTGTAGCTATGCAAAACTCTATTGTGCACAGGTGCACAAAATTTTGTGGTGCACTATTTTGAGAAAGTGTGCTTCTTCAAAGCTACGCTTTTTTAAAATAAACATAAGTTCCAAAAACTCAGTCACTTTCACAAGCATCATAGTGATAAAGAGATTCAAAAAAATCCACCTATTCACATTACACATTCCACCGTCATTGTTCACTTTACATTCCACTTCACACATTTCTATCGTTATGAACCATGTCTTTCTTCAATGCACAAAGTTCACCTTTGAATCTAACTGGTCCATTGCATGAGTTGCCCAAAAATCTTGAAAAGTTTTTCCCACTTTTGATCTATGGAGAATCATGAACAATAGAAGATCATGTTAAAATTTTCAAGGAGATTTGTAATCGAAACTAGATTCAACAAATGGATGTGGTATGTCACCTTTTTCCTTACACTTTGGGGGAAATAGCATTCAATTGGTACCTCAATCTACCACCGAAATTAATAAGGGAATGAAACTCTTTTGAGAGATTTTTTTTGGAAAAATTCAAGATCTATGTTGATCCAGCTCTCCTATATCATCAGTTCCTCTCAATTAAGAGGGATCCCCATAAGACTATTTCATAGTTTAATTGTCACTTCTACAATGCATATTGAAGAATGGAGTTTCCTTACATTATACCATAAGAGGTTGCCATCTAGATCTATTTTGGAATAATGGATTCATTAACTTCTATCTTTCTAAGAAGGCTCCTACCTAGAGATATTGATACCATTGAAAAGGTCTTCAAAGAGGGTATTGCATTCATGGAGCAGGTTACTATTGCTCCAATGCCAATAATTACATATTCGAGATACGAGTCTCAAAAGATTGCTTTCTTTGAGCAAAAGGTAGTTGCATCCACTGAAGCAAAAAATAATATGGCTAGAGAGTTTAAGGCCATGAAGGAGAAAATGTCTCTCTTATCCAATGAACTCATCCAAATAAAGTTGAATTCTTCAAGAGACCAAGGCAACCATCCAAGATAACTTGCTACCCAAAGCAATTATTCTCAAAATTAGAGTGGAAATTTTGGCCTTTATAGTAAGATCAACAATGAGAATAATGGTGTTAGAGGTATGAGACTAAATGAAAATGGATATGGGTACAATGATGTTTTAGATCAGCCTACCCAAATCATAGAGGAACAACCTTTGTAGATTAGTGCAACAATATTTGAATCATATGATAAATCTACAGGAGGACTAAATGATGAAGATGGTCAAGAGAAGTTTGTGTTCCCATTCAATAAAGAAATTATTCCAAGTGTTGATGTCTCAACAAGTGTGGATACATCAAGAAATTTTGAGGGTGCGGAAAATTTTGAAGTTTCACAACTCTACAAAGTTGCAAAAAGTGATGGAAATGTAGAAGATCCTGAGGTTGGTGAGATTTTTGAATCAAAAAGTCATCAAGAAGAAGATATCAATTCTTCCTATTGTGATATTGATTCCCCATTCGATAATGATAAGATATCTCCTTCAAAACACAATTTATCATTAGAAGAGATGGACAAAGTACTCAATTTGGTCTTAAGCTTGACTGAGGATATGTCTATTTGTGGGTATTCTACAAATATATCAAACCATGCAATAACTAAATCATGTAGAATCCATTCAAAAGAGAGTTTTCCTAATTTCTTGTTAGCTTGGGAGATTGCAATGGAGGGAAAGTATGATTTTGAACCAGCTTCTTTGGGATATGAGGCAAAAAACATCTCGGTCACTAATATTAATGAAGAGCTTATGATTGATTTTTCTAGTCCAAAGGAACCTAAAGCGTTTCCATCTATGTGTGATGTTATGAACCATGAGATAAGACAACTAGAAGGAGAAATTATGATGTGTGAGTGTACCCCTATGGTGGGGGACTCGCTAGATTAGGTGATATATTTCCATTATCCCTCTCAGTTTGATGAATTTCAATTTGAATATGATGCTAATTTTAGAATTCTTTAGAATAACTAAGAGGGGGGTGAATCAATTATTCAAGGTCCAATAATGCCCAATTCAAAGTTTTAATGAAACTATAGTAGGCCCATGCATTCTACTATTCATCCAAGCTTTAATCTTTATCTTAACAAGTTATTGTAAATCAACCATGCAGTAATGAATCACAAAGTATCAACAAATAACATAAGGATTTACATGGAGACCCAATTTGGGAAAACCACCAGTAACATGCTACTTTCTTTTCTCACCCTTCTAAAGTGATGCCCTGTTAAAGGCTACAACACATTGTTAAATGTGACCCTGTCAAAGGATTTCAACACCCTGTTAGGAGGGTTCCTTGTTAGAGGACTTAAGAACATTCAACTTGGAATGTCACCCTATTAAATTATTTACATAAGGCTATTAGGCCCACCCAAATCCATGGGACTTTCAATCACCTTCTCAAAGGCTTCTCCACCTAGCTGTTAAGCTAACCTAGCAATGTAGGATTTCAATATCTAATACAATGGTAAGAAAGTATTAGAAAGCTTTTAACTTGATGTAGATTGCAACTCAAACCTTGTAGATTTTAGATCACTCTTTAGTTCTTCTTTCTTGCTTGACTTTCTTTCCTTGTAGTCTAGACAACTTGTTCACCCTTAAAGATCTGTCTACTTGAGTTCATCCACTTGTAATGCCAATGCAATTCTCACACTATGGTTAGTTGATCAATTCAAAGTCACAATGCTTTGTTCTTCCTCACTGTGTCCTTTTCTTGACACTTCACACTAGCCTTCTCTTGGCTTCTTCACACCTTGACCATTCGCTTCCACACGCAACCACCATTGATCTCTGACCTATAAATCTTTATAAAGAAGTTTTTTTCTTCATTTCTCGCTCAATTATTCCCACTCATCAAGTTGAATTGATTTGAGAAAATGATATTGTTTTACCTCCAAATTGTTTCTCCTAGAAACATTAAGATAAATCCATCTGTATTCTCCTAGAATTAGTTGGCATAAAACTCTGTGATACCAACTCATCATCCTTATCATCATACTAGATCAAAAAATCAATGTAACAAACTTATCATTACTAATCTGGCGAATCATTTGATTTTTTAAATAATGCAACAACTTGGCATCAATGGATTACTAATGCTCAACACCTAAAGAAATTTTCTCAGCACTTACTACATTTTTTTGTTGCTTGGCATATGAAGATTTTTTCACTTGGCACATGAAGGTTACTCGACACACACTAATTTTTGGATTTGCTTGGCTTGAACTAGCTTGCTTGGCACTCACATATGAACTTAGTTAAACCTTACACTTCTAAAGTATCTAAGTGTGTCCAACCTTTATGTCTTAGAATATGTCATCAATATACTATTTCATCAATGTCTTAGCTGATCCTTTACTTCATTACAATAACATAACTTCAACCTTTCTCTAGGTGCTCTAGTTACATCTTATTGATTAACTCCTCCTTGTTAATCAACTAAGTGATAGTACTTGGATTCATTTAAGAAATTGTCCTTCCCACAAGTAGCAAGTTTAACATCAATGACAAAACAATGATTGAAAAAATTATTTACCAAATCCATCTTTCTTCAATCAATGATCTTTTCAATCATTTCCAACAACTAAAGGTAAGAGAACTTGTTTGTGGATTCATCATGGCCATAAAGAGTTACCATAACTTTTGATTTTGTGTGATTTATGCCCAGAATTCGAACCAAGATTGTCTAAACTTTATTTTTCTAAGTACAAAGACAAGTCAAAATTTTTGAGAACTATATGGGGTGGTTCATTACTATTGCACATAATGAGAAATCTACTAACAACTACCCCACATTCTTATTATTCAAGTTTTTCTATAGATAAGTTTTTGTTTTTGTTTTTCTTAGTCTTTTTAGTCTTTCTAGTTAGGTGTTGCGTGTTTTTTTTTAGTCATGTGTTTGTTTTAAAGTTTCGTCAGTCCTGGGGGAAAGGTGTACTTGAGATTTTCTCTCAAGATTTTACTAACCACTCTTTGGTTTCAATTTCAAGACGAGGTATTTCTTTGTCAAAAAATTTAGATGACTATGTGTCTTATACCAATCGAGTAATCGACATTTCTTGTGGAAATTGGGGACTTTCAGTCTAGAAATCAGAAGCCTAGACCACCTAGTTCTCAACACTTTGCAAATTTAAAGATTTAAATGTTTTAGGTGTTGTTCAATTTGAAGCCGAAGATGATGAGAAATGATCCAAACTCTAACTAGTTCAAATACGAGGGGTCTCCTCAAAGGGTTGCTAAAGATCATTGTTTGGTGTGAGAGTTTCCAAAAAGTTCTAAAAGAGGAAGGCAAGGGATGTTCATAAGAGGTCAAATCTAAAAAATGACACTGATGTTCTGGCTACACAATCTAAGTGTAGTTAGGATATAGAACTTTTTTTTAAAAAAAGCAAAAAAGAATAAGAAGAAAATACAGTGTTAAGTCTGAAGGATTCTAAAGCTCTAAAATGGCAAAAGATACATTCTCAAAACAAAGTATCTTGTATTCAAAGTATTGTTTCATCAAAAGTAATGTTTTGAATGACATGGAGAAATTATTCAAAAGCCCAAAATTTTAAAAAATATGGTATCTCACCAAGAGCCTTCAAACTGATTCTCTCATCTGGTCAAGCAATTGATGGATAAAAATCCTTCGTAGAGATTTCAAATGAATGAGCTAAGAGGAGTGGAAGATTGTTTTGGGTTGTCAGAAAACTTTGATTGGCTACATCCTGACATGTCAAAAGGAATGAAATCACAATGCACACACTGAGCTTGAAGGTTTCAAGTTCTGAAATTTTGATTGCAAAGTCATCCAAAATACGCTTGAGGTATTCAAAGTTTGGTTGGTGTTTGACACATGTTGGAGGAATGTTTTCTGATGAAGAAATGCCTTGGTTATTTCTTCCTTTTTCTTGGGCTATTTGTTATGGTGTCTATAGCACACGCCCCATTCCTCACTAGGAATGGGGACCCCCTACTTTTTTTGATTCTCGGACTCACATTTTGAGAGTCAGGAGAAGAAAATTCATTTAAAATTTAAAATTTTAGAGTCAAAAGTTGAGAAAAAACACAAAAAATTAGAAAATAAAAAAACCAAAAAAATAGAAAATTGGAAAAACACAAAAAAGTCAAAAAATAAGAAAAATATAAAAATGATAAAATTTCAAAAAAAAAAAGAAGAAAAAAGATTTTTTTAAAATTTTTTTTAAAAAAATAAAAAATAATTCTTTTTTTGCATCGCGCAAGCTCATTTGCATGCCACATAGGCTCATTTGCACTGCGTGCATGCCACCATTGGCACCGTGCGTGTGCACCATCATTGACACTTCACATGCACCAAATAGCATCGTGTGTGTGCACCACCAATTGGCACACACACGAGGTGCCAACGGTGGTGCGAGTGTGCCATCGTTGGTGCTGTGCGCACGCACCATCGTTGGCACCTCACGTGAGTGCCAATTGGCATTGCGCGCATACACCACAAATTGGTGTGAGCATGTGCCACCATTGGCATCATGTGCATGTGCCATTAATTGGCATGAGTATGCATGCTAAATTGCACTACATGCACTAAATTACACCTACACCACCATACGTGTCGAGCACGCCACCTCACACCACTCCTTGCACGTGTGCGCCACACACCTTGCCATGGTGCACTTCTTCATGCATGCACCATCAAGCTCACTCCATGTGCACACCATGCCTCCCATTCACCTCTAATTTCATTAGGATGTGTCTTAAATTAAGTATTTTTAATCTCTACAGACTAATATGTGCTTCTTTTTGTAGGTAAAAATGACATCCTCAACTTGTCAGGGTCATAACTTTTGACCTATAGCTTGAAAATCAAAACCATTTACATCGTTAGAAAGAAGAACTGAAGATCTAATTTCACTCCCTAAAATAGTGAGCCTTCGGTTGCCTAGTTTTAGGGAGCAATGAAAGTTTTTACTTTAAATTTTGAGTAGAAGATCTCTGAAAAAGCCATTTAAAAATGCCTAGAAAAACTTGCAAAAAATTATGAAAAAATTTCAAACATTTGATCATTTTAGATAATTTGGATCACTTGGTTTCTCACTAGAAAGGGATAGGGTAGTTGGAGAGAAGAAAAAGGTTGAAGATATAGAGGTTGGACACATGAAGTAGAACAGGTTCCTCATCTTATGCAGCTATTAATGACAAGATTCAATGCAAGTGCCTTGGGATTTTAGATTGAAGAAGCAAAAGGAGTTCAAGTTTATGAAAGTGATTGACTATAAAGAGGGTATAAATCATAAAAAAGGGGCATGGAGCGTATACAAAAAATGATTTAAAACTCCATTTGAGTAAAACCCAGAAACTAATTTTAAAATTGAGAACTTTTATTTTTTTGCAAATTGAGCTTCTGAGGTCCACAGCTCTACAACTTTGCAATTTAGAGGTGAGTCGACAGTTAATTGCCAGTTTCAAAAATAGCACTTTCCATGAATTAGGAGAACATTTTGATGGCAAGTTAGCTTTGACACACATCAAGTGAAGGGCCAACTTCCATTTTTGATGCCTCCATGCACTTCCAGTTTGACTGATGGGTTCCTCCTACTTTCTCTCATGTTTTCTTTTTTTTTGACATGTAAAGAGCTCATGCATCCAAAAAAATGAATAAAATATGAATGGAGTCCCTCTAAGCACCAAATTAGTGGATAGTCCCATGATTTTGGTTTGTAGTAAAAGAGGAGTGATAAGTTTGAGCTAAATGCCTACACTGATGCAGATTGGGGAAAAAACATTAATGATAGGAAAAACACCAGTGTAGGAGCACTCTTCTTAGGAAAGAGACTAGTCACTTGGACTATTAAGAAGCAAACATGTACTTCACAGTCCATAGCTAAAGTTGAATATGTAGCAGTGACCATCAATTGCACAAACATTGTGTAGCTCAAACACCTATTGAAAGGCATGAAGGAGGAGATTACTAAGCTAGTGATACTGTATTGTGATAACACAAGTGCTATCAACATATCCAAGAACCCTGTAATGCATGCAAAAACCAAGCAAATTGCAATCAAGTATCACTATGTTAGAGAACTGGTAGAAGATAAACAAGTGAAGATAGAATACATTCACTCAAAATAATAGATTACTGATATCTTCACTAAACCACTACCTATAGATGCTTTTGAGTTTCTTAGAGAAAAGTTAGGGGTAAAGCCCCTAACCAAGCTATTTGAGAAACAATAGAGTTTCCCTACATCAAAGGGAGTTGATTGTTGAAATGGTGAAAATTTGATGCAGAGGATATCAAAGTGCTGAAATTTCAAATCAGTCACAAGCATGGTGACAAAAGGAGAAGATTAGAAACTGAAAAGTCTACATCAGCATTATCAAAGATGCTACTTCTTTGGTATTTTTCTCAAAGAGGGAGATATGAGAAACTGATCAATAGTAGATTAGAGGGAGAAATGAAACTAATCAATTGACTGAGGGAGAAAGAAACTAATCAACAAAGAGCTATTAACAAAGAGGGAGTAATAGTAGGAGATATGAGAAACTGATTGAAGGAGAAATAATAGAAACAAGATCAAACAGAAAGGAAAATAGAGGATTAGACATACAAAAGAGAAGAAGGAAATGAAACAACAACTAAGAGGGAGAAGCAGAACAACAGATCAAAGGAATCAGTTTGTATCAGTAAAAGAGGGAGATATGGAATGGATATGGAATGACAAGAAGTTTTCTTTTTGACATACAAGCTTGATGGTAATTAAGTTGATCAGCCTAGTTAATTGATCAATTTGGTTTTCCATTAATACCAAAGAAGGAGATTGTTGGAAAATGATTGAAAAAGATCATTGAATTGATAAAGAATATTTTTAATCATTGTTTTGTCATTGATGTCAAACTTGCTATTTTCTGGAATAACAATTGCTTATATGATCCAAGTACTATCGCTTAGTTGATTAACAAGGAGGAGTTAATCACTAAGAGGTAACTAGAGCACCTAAGGGAAAGGTTGAAGTTATGACATGTTGTCAATTTCCTTTTCTTTCACTCAACCCACTTGTTTTATTTTTTATTATTGTTTTATTTCATTTCCAATTTCTTGTTCCTCTTAACCCTTAGCTTGCATGTACACCCTCTTCCCTTAGTCCTTTATCTTTGGAACTAGTCCACATTTGCAACTCACTTGGTTTTGCATCTCTTGCTCTCTCATCCTGATGATGAATCATGTAGTATGATTTGAAATGTTGATGGTAAAAATTGAACACAATCTAATCTAGAAATCAGCATATCAATAATCACTACTATAGTTTTTCAAGTGATTAGTTGAGATATTTAGGTATAGTTGAAGAATCCCCTTCCTCCATAGCTATACAACCTTTCTCCTCTTGCTCAGATATGATGTCTCCTCTTTCACTACCTAAATTCTCCAAAGCTAAACTTGACATCCTTGAAATGATAAATTAATTTTTAGAGGAATATACTTCATCAATGTCTTCATATGAAAGGTATCTGATAAATACCACATTGCAGAGAACTAGAGAGGCAACATTGAGGCCCAGTAAAACACCACTATAGATATTTTGTTCTCAGAATGGCCTTGCAAAAAATTAAAAAACTCTTATCCCTATGGCTGGCATACTACATTATTCCTTTGTGCAAGCGATGAGAATTCACTCTATTTTGTCTACTCTTTGCACCTTTTGACATGAGATATTTTGACAATAAGTAGAGTATAATAGTTTTAATTGACGGCTAGAAAATATGATGTGCATTGTGTTTAGAGTTGATGGAGAGGGTATCAACTAAAAACAAAAAAAATACTACGATACATGATAACCAATATTAACCCGTAGTAATCTAGAGGCTTTCAATATCTTAACTTATAAGGTCTTTGAAATTTAATATCAATAATTTCTCTTTTCTATGGGTTAGAAAAATTCCATTTTGTTAGAAACTATGGTTATCACACAAATATATTGGCAGTGATAAACTTCACATATTTCATTACAATAATTATTTCTCAAACAAGATGGTGGATGGAAGTGCAATGATGAGATCCAAGATGAGATGATTGACTTCAAGCCAACTGAATGATTATAATTTGAACATTTAGGTGAATCAAGATGTGGTTTTCTTCACTTAAATTTCTTTCAAATTATCCTTCCCATATATCCCCAAAATGTTGTTGGCAGATCATTCCTCTTGACAATGGACTCATTTCCAAACAATACATCTCCTATTCTTGTTCTTTACATAATGTTAGGGTAACAATGAAATGACAAAATAATGTTAGGGTAATAATGAAATGAAAACTTAAGGAATAATCACATAATAAGCATCAGCATCTCTTGATAACCTTCAATCATCATCTTTTACCAAAATATTAACTCTTCATTTTCCTACAAGGAACTACCAGATACTTATCCTATCCATAACTTCCTAAATAAAATTATCAATTAGACTAGAAATCTATCTTTTATAAGTTTATTCTTTTATTCCATTTCTTAGTCATATTTTTTTATTTGAATTGATATCATTTATTACATTTAAAATCTTTTTATTTATTAGAAACTCCTAATTTTATACTTTTAATTCAATGTTTATTATAATATTATTGTTTCTATTTAACTAGCTTCCTTTCTTGTCTTTAATTTTGGCCCACTTGAAAAGAAGATCTATTCCTATTTTAAAAATTGAACTATTTTAATAATTTGTCTTATCATCTCGTTGTTCCTTTTCAGAGTCCATCATAAGAGGTGAAACACTTTGATTGCATCTCCAGGTCTCCTATTTGTGCACAATTTGGTGAGGCATTGAATGGTTTAGCTGCAATCTATGCATACAAAGCATATGATCAGTCAGAAAATATAAATTAAAAATTAATTGTCAATAATATTCACTTTATAATTGTCATCATAAGCTCCAATCGATGGCTCAGTATTAGATTGCACTCTTTAGGTCTCATGATCTGGTTAACAATAAAATTTTTTCTTTTACAAAATTAATGTACTTGAATCTAGCTGCATTTTCTCCATTGATGGGTCTGCTTCTACCATATACCTTGAATATTAGAAAACTATTGACAAATACTTTATGATTAGCAAGTCAAGTAGAAAATAGCTTCAAGCTCATGGAAAGGGTTAGAATGTTGTAGATTTTCCTTCTGAAGCCCCCTTATTATTGAGAATAACAAGTCATTATTGGAGTGGTCTTTACCTAGAATTATTGAACTCAAAAATGTTTTCATGAGGTATTGTCAATATCTTCCACCCATTCTTAGTGTTATATCTTTCATAATAATTCCAACTGAAAAAGTTGGAGTTTTAGATGCATTCAAGTGAGAAAGTCGAGCATGTTCAATAGCCTATTTTAGATTGTTGAACTATAAAGTGGAATTTTTTTGTTGATGAATGTGATTTTTCTAAGTTTGGGTTAATTGATTTATGCAAAGCTTTAGGCATTAAACCATAATCACCAATTATATTTCTAGGCATTATACTATTTTTCTTTATATTTTAGTGCATGAACTAACTATTTAATGTCTTGTGCTCTTTGAAATAAGTTTGGCATTTCTTTTCTATTAAAAGATTAAAAGGATTATTAATGATAGAAAATACCAAAAGTCAAATAGGAAGACAAAATTCAATGTCTCATTTCAAAGTGGTTATAAAAGAATGTTCATTTTGGAAATGTCAATAGACAAAGCATTTTCCTTCTCATTTCAAGTTGTTAAATAGTTTAGACCACCACTTTATTTCTACCCTTATATCAATACATATTGATTATATATTGTGTTGCACTTTGTTTTAATATTATTTAACATTTTGTGAGTGTTCTTAAATTTTTACAAGAATATGTTAGCTTTACAATGAAAAATGCCACTACATTAATTATTGAATTTTATATTTTGCCTTTCATTAACTATGTAATATAATATGTTATTTATATTTCTTTTTGCAAATTTTTTTTGATAAGCTCAAGGAAGGGGATAAAGTAATTTTTTTGGACCCATATGATGGTCATTTTTCAGATATTAGGATTATTCACTGTTTGTCTATTTTAGATGGAGTAAACCTAGATAGAAGTGGAGATGCCAATGCAAACATTATAATAGTCACAAGTAATGTACCACTTGCTTATGAAGATAAAATAGATGGAGCTATTTATCTCAAAGAGAAAGAGGGATCCTTCACATGTGGCTATTGAAGAATTTGGAGAAAATGACAAGTTGATCAATGTGTTATTTGTTAGAAAATTTGGCTCATTGCTTTATATTGTAGCATTTTGAACATGTGTTGTTTAAATATTTTAAGTATCGAGCTATATTTGAAAATGTTGCAAAATCTTAAATAATTTTGACACCTTTTTTTTTTAATCATATTTACATGTATACTCTTTAGAGAATTTTAACATATTATCACTTATATATTTTTTCATCAATATTTTTACTATCCCAAGTTACCTTTTTTATCATGATATTGAATCAATTTTTCAATTTTAGTCTTTGTCATGTGTAATATTTTCATTTATTATGATATTGCATCAATATTTTAATTTTATTGTTGTTCATGTGAAATATTTTTGTTACCTTAAATGTTTTAGTTCAACTCTAATATCATTTTCTTTTGTATTTTAAAATTTATGGTGTTGATGAAAATATTCATTTCATTATTATATTTAGTACTAATTAATAGAAATGAGCAATTAAATGACCAAATTAACTATCAAATGACTAGTCAACTACCAAATCAACTACTAAATCAATAATTAAATATACTACCAAATATGCTACCACATTAGCTATCAAATATACCACAAAATTAACTACCAGGTATACTACAAAATCAATAGCTAAATATACTACCAAATATACTATCAAATTAACTACCATGTCAATTATAAAATATACTACCAAATAAACTACTATTTCATAACAATCAACTATCAAATAAACTACCAAATAAATCACCAAATAAACTACCAAATAAACTACTATTTATCAACAATGTACAACCAAATCAATAATGAAATCAATGACCAAATCAATAATGAAATCAATGACCAAATCATTGATTAAAATATTTTAGTCATAAATTTGGTTGTGCTATTAATGACCAACAATAAACTATCAATTGTCACATGATCAAAATTGGTCATATATTTACAATTTTTATTAGTTTATTTAATCATATATTGTTGTTTTTGTACTAGTGATCATCAATCAAGAAAGATTGGTTGATTTGAAGAGGGGAAACATATGACTCATCTATCTCTGATAAAAATTGTCATGTATGTACATGCATGAATCCATACTCATCACATTGTACTATGGATGGTTGGAACCACTTACATTTGATTAATACAGGACTATTTTCATCAAAATTAACTTGAATAATTTCTTGAATGAATCCAACATAAAATTTCTTATTAGTATCGTGAAAAAAATCAACACTAACAATACAATCACAATTTATCTTCCCTTTATCTTTTTCTTCAACTTTTAAATGGTTTCCATAGGCCCACATTCTACCAAAATGTGTAGCTCATATATGTGGATATTATGAGAGCTCACTTACCTCTGTAGTTATATCTTCACCTCCTTCTTTTGCATCATTGATTGCATTAGCAGTCTATTCTTCAAAGTTTGAAAAATAATCACCTCTAATCAAAGTATGATATTTGCGCTTTTGAGGTTGATGTTGCATCCAAATTTCATGATCTTCGTCATATTTTTGACATAGAATATGTAATTAAAATAGTAAGATAAATAATACAAATATGTAAATACAATTTGATTAAATAAATTATTGTTAATTTTTTTCTACTTGTGCCACTTATCAAAAGAAGATGTGTTTTGAAGAACAAAGGCATGTAGTGCACTTCTTTCTTGATATGATAACTTGAAGTAAAATTTATTGCCTTCTAATACTTCACCTACAACTCTCTCATCCTTGTCATCATTCCATCCATGTTGATTGACATTTTTACAATTCTTCATATATTCTATACAAAATCCCATGGCCTCTTGCATTGAATATCCCTCACACATGTTGCGTTTTGGTGTTTCCCTAGCACGAACAATTTTTTTCAAAACCTTCATATATCATTCTATAGGATACATCCATCTCATTCTTACTAGGCCAACAATACTCTAGTTCATATTCTAGATGTATCTAAAGATGCATAGAAATGTTAAAAATTGTCGGTGGCAATTCTTGTTCCAATAGACAAAGAACTTCAACAACCTCCTCCCTCAAACTATCAAGGTTTGAAGAATTTAATACATTTAAACTCATTCTTTTTAATATAAGCCCCAACCTTATAATTTCCAAGCTTGGCCCCTTTGACAATCTTACCATAATAGGTAAATATTCTCAATTATAAAATGATAGTCATGAGTCTTGAGGCCTCTAAAGCTATTAATGTCATTTTGGCTTTTGATGCTTCTACTTACATATCTTGTAGGAAAGAAAATCTTAGACATTAATAGTAAGAATTCTGCACATTATCCCCTTGTCCAGACATAAGGTGAATTAGGCTTTCTATATTTTTCATTATCATATTTCTCAACCCAGAGATTTTGACAAATCTTTATTTCTCAAAAGTCTTCACATGACGAAATAGTATCAAGAGCACCAAAAAGAGTTTCTCTAATAACATAAGCTATTTTTTTTTTCTGTACATATAAAGTCAACAGTGTGCCTCATAGATATATCCTTGAAGTATGACAACTTTTACAATACACAGAATCATTTTACACCACTTTCATTACATGGATCATACCTACTACCAATAATCCCATCATTCTCAATAAATAACATTTTTTTTGTCCATTTTCAATAATATAATCACTTGTTATTAATAATGGTGCTTAACAATTTTCTTCATGACCATTGGAACATGTTTTTTTTTGATGGTATGGATGGTCCATTTTAAGGTAAGAACGATGTACACAATAAATATACTTGCGCAAACTTCTTGATTGACTCACAAAATCCTTAAAATTTCAAGTTAGACATCCATGGTATCCATGAATATAGAGACCATATAATGTGCCATATGCTCAAAGGTCATGAATTGTAAATAATAAGGATGCTTTTAAAGTGAATTTGGTTGAATGACCATCTACTAAAGATTTAATTGCTTAAATTCCTTTCCACAATTCCATTAGCTCATCATATAATAGCTCTAGATAAGCATCTATTGTTTCTAAAGTCACACTTTTCTTTCCTGGTATAATCAATGTTAACATTAAGAAAAATGGCTTACTTTCCAACCATGGAGGAAAGTTATAATTTAATAAAAATATTGGCCAACTTGACCATTTAGTACTTTGATCTGCATATGGTTTCACCCCATCCAGAGCCAAGTCCAACCTTATATTATGAGGATCTTGAGAAAAATCAAATCACCTATTATCAAATTCCATCCATGTCTTAGAATCGATCACATGTCATTGTTTTCCATCAATGCTCTTATTTTTATCATGTCATTGCATAAGTTTAGCTATGTCTCTGCACCTATACATTCTAAGTAATCCTAGAATTATTGGAAAGTGTTGAAGAACCTTTTTAGGAACCATAACTAATTTTAGCCCTTGCCTGTACCTAGCTTCATGATATCTTGGACACTAACTCTCATTTTCAAGATTTTTGTGAAATAATACACAACCATTCACATATGTTTGGATGTTCTTGTATGCCAAGTTGAGCTTTTTGATTTGATTTTTACATTGACTTCATTTTATTAGCAATATAGAGTCATCTGGTAGTAATGAACTTAATAATGCAAATAACTGATCTACACTCACATTTTTCCAACCATGCACCACTTGCAAGTTAAGAATTTGAAGGATTGTTGTCAAATGACTTAACCTACAATTAGCATACATAGGGTTTAAAATATCCTCCATTGAACTTATCCCAATCATCATTTAGACCCTCATCAAACATTCTAGCCACTTCAATCCCTTCGACAAATATTTATTCCTCTTCATCTATGTTTCGTGCCACTTTTTCTATATTCGTTACCTCTTCATCTATCACTAGCTACAATTCTATCATATCTTCATAGTAATTATTAGCCCAAGGGCTTATACCACTATGCCCATACCTGATCATACAATTATAAATCACATTCCTTTTTTTCACCTTTCCACCAAGACATATTTTATATGGACATGGATATTTTTCAATGTTTCCCTTGTTGTTAATATAAGAGGAGTAACTGAGAGGGAAGGGGTAAATCAACTAAGACTAAAATAATTCTAGATCCCTTAGATGTCAATACAATCTTCTTATACAACTCAATTAAAACTAGATAATCATTATAACTCAGTTTAAAAAGAAATCTTGAGATATTAATGTGTATTAATATTTAGTAAATTAGTTGTTGAAAGATAAAGTAGTAAGAAAAAAATATGAATACAAGATACACCAAGATTTAACATGGAAACCCAATTTGGGAGACCACCATTGTAACTAGTTACAACTTTTCACTCTTCTAGAGTGATTCCTATTAGGAACCAACCTTGTTAAAGGTTACAAAACACAGTGTTAGGTGTGACCCTATTAATGGATTTGAATAACCCTATTAGGAGTGGCCTTATTAGAGGTCTTATGCCACTTAAATCTAGAAATGTCACCTTGTTAGAGGATTTACAAAATGACTGTTAAGTAAATTTGTTAAGAGATTTATTCATTGCTACAATTATTAGAGAGTAACAATGATTGACCTGATTAATGAAGAAATTGATTTGTAGATTCAGATCTTTGTTATGTTTTATCCTCTAGATACTCTTGATTAGAATGTTCTTTGTAGCTCCTTGGATATTTTTTCCTTATTAAAAAAATTCTTCCTTATTCACATCTTATCTTCTTCCATAACTTGTATATTTCAATCCACAACTTGACCTTTCATATATATATGAAATACAATGTCAATTCATCTTGAATACACTTGTAAATTAAAAAATAACATTCACTAAGTTAGCTAACAAAAACCAAAATAATAAACAAAACTATTCTACTATCACTCAACTTCAACTGAAACTAGGTCACTCAGTTACCACTGAGTTCCTTTGGTAATCGTCTTGATTTGCTTTACACTGAGCTTCTTTGGTAATCGATCTGACTTGGTTTACATAATATTTCCTTTGGTGACCAACCTAACTTAGTTGATAGTTGATTACTGAACTTGACTTACTTTCGACTTATTCTCAGTTGACATTGGAGTCTTTTGAGTTCGGTTAGAATGTGACATTTGTGTAACATTAATGACAATCATATAATTTTAAAATTGATTTCAATAATATCCCTCTTTGGAATTTATGGAAACACAACATTTAATAAAATAATAAATCTTAGAGAAATTATAATGAATTAAAATATCCTTATTTTCAATGTAATTCTCCATCCATGAGAATTCCCTCTAAGATTCTCCCTCTGACATCTTATCTCCAGACTTCCTTTGATCAAGTTCTCCCTCTTCTTGATATACAAATTCAATCTCTCCCTATATCAATAAAGATCTCCCAACTTTGCCTCAATTCTTCTTTTGATATGACATATTTAATCTGTCCCTCTTTGACATCAAATTCAAAAGACTTTATACAATGAGTTTTCCAATGTACTTGATGTACTTATTCATGTGCAATGAGCCCTGGTCAACTTTGCATCAACTTGATAGATCTTTAATGTAGAATGTGATATCCCCATTTTTGACATATAATTCAAATAGGTATTATATAAAGTAACACTAATAATTAAAATAATGATATTATATTATTAAAATAATATTTAGTAATACTATTATAATCATTTAATAATATCATATTATGTATAACGTATTATAATATAATATAAAATAATAATAATCTAATATAATGATATTATGATGATTAAGATATAATTCAATGTAATAATACTATATTAATAATGTATAGTTGATATAGTATTAAATTAATATATGTTATAATATAATTATTAATATAATATATTAACTAAACTTATTAATATAAATATATTATTAACATAATATAATTATTATTAATATAATATAATTATTATTATTGAAGAGACATGGCTCTTACTATTAATATGTATATATGTGAAATAATAACATTTAAAGGGCATCATCAGATGGAAAATATAATAAAATTTATACAGATTAGGGGAAAGAGTAAAATGTCCTAAAATGTCTAGATCTGCATGATAATAACATTTTGAAAATGCGCAATGACGTTTTAAGCTTTTGAGAATGTGCAATGACATTTTGCCAAATTTTGACCAGTAACATTTTGAGCAATATTTTAATAAATATAACTCCAGAATTTCTCGAATTAGGAGGACAAAGCAGGGAGGAAGTAGCTTCGGGGCACCAGAGATGATTTACCTATTCGAATAAGAAGAAAGGGAGTCCGACAGTGGTAAGAAAGAGGACAAAACTTGATATTACATAGATATTGAGGTTGAAGGAAATATCGAAGAAGATAATAAAAAATAATGATAAAAAGGCATCCAAATGATTCAAACATAAAGAGATATATGATCATCGAATAAGGAATAATATGAGTTCAGCTATTAACTGATACAATAGAGAAGAAATACTGACACGTCTCAATCATCAGGCAAGCCACGGGAATAAGGGAGTAGTAAGAAAAAGGAATACAATATAAATACAAGAAAGACAACTCAACCAAAACTACCTTTGAGAAGTATCAGGAAGTGCAACTATGGTCCTTAGGGATAACTAAAGATAGTTTTTGGAATCATTTGAATGTAACTAAATAGAAATATTGAATAGTATTAAGATAGATCAACATGGTATGGAGTAATTGTGGGGAAACATTGGAACATAATTTCCAAGTTGAAGGAAATCCAATAAAAATATATAACCGACATCCCAATATTCAGCATGCAACATTATTATAATTCACAATCTATAAAGATGGAATGGAGAAATATTTACCAAACAAGCCCACTACTTACTATTTTAAAGAAAACTCATCTTATTACACAGATATACAACTTTGGAGCAGCAAGACATATATATCAGGGTGACAGGTCATATAAAAAGAATATGTAATATATTTCAAGTTTAATTACAAAGAATGTAATGGAGCAGGAATATGTAAACGTCGATGAAAGAGGAATACCTAGTGGCACATAAAAGGATGGCATAGGATATTAATATCGAACCAGAATATCAGAAGACAATGGCATAGTCAGTGAGAAATTGAGACGAATATGTCCATATACTATGTCAAAGCCTCGAAAAGTCCTCCATTCTGCAATATCCTCCAAATTGTGATTTAAACAGGAAACCATTACAACAGCGATAAAAGAGCAATAGAATAATGACAGGATCCAAAACAATAAAGTTAACAGCAATAGTACAACTATGGTCTTTGAAATTTGGTGTAGAGATTTTAGGATGGGATAGCCTGCTCACCATTTGAAGGCGTGGTACGAGCATTGCTGAGGAAGGAAGAAATAACATTGACCAATTCACATGAATGAAGCTGCAGAATATATCAAAAACACAAACATTTAAAAGTGCAAATCTCGGGTATAATAGACACATCATCCCGTCGGCATAAAGGAAGAACCGAGGTAGATTAAGGAAAGGACACAAAATGCAGTTAAGGATCCATCAAACACCCCAAACATTTGGAAGGACAGTAACATGAATATCTCTTTCACAATACGAAGACATGGAACGAAGTCCAAGAAAGCATTAAGATTGGAAGAATACAATTCAGTGGAAGAGGAAGGAAGAATATAGAACTTGGAAATTCAAACGAAGAGAAAATGATTAGAAAAATAAACCCAATCAAAATGATATCCATTACACCAATAAGCACAACGTTGAGTGGTACAGTCAGCATAGGCAGTCAAAAGAAAAAGAAGTGGCAAAGTGTATTTAAAGAATTCATACATCAACCTTAGAAACATGAACGGGTTGTACACTTCCACACGTGGAGCCATATTGATATTTTGAAAGCATCAAGCTATATTTATATTGGAGATACCAGATCAGAATATAAAAGATAATTATCATTGGTCCAACCCATTGTAATATTTAAAAATTGGGAATTAGCATACATTTCCATATACTATGGAAGAGATAAGACAAAAAGTATTCCCCAAATGATAATCAGAAGATAGTAGGAATTCAAGTAGCAATAATTAAGGAAGACTAAACTAACACCATCAACCCTACGAATCATATTATTATATGGAGATAAATTGTAACTTAGGAATATGAAAGATTAAAGGCACCAAAAGACTACTAAGCAACATTCAGGAGAAAAGAATAGAAATTATATGCATTGGACATTACAATTGGATATAGAAGATAACAAGGACTAATCCATTCAATATGTTGATATAGAAGATATCATTGGATAAGGGTCTTAATGTGGAATAGGAGAGGTATATTAATATGGTATTCCACATCATCATCCTATCACACAAGTTATGAGATCTTGATTGGAAGGACTCGTCTTGCCCCTGAATTTGAAGGATGACAAGATCCAATCTTAAGGCATTTGATTCTTTGAGATAGTTAAAAGAGAGAAAAAAGAAAGAAAGAAAAAAAAAGGAAGAATAAAATATCGAATTAGAGATGATATAAAATGGTGAATCAAATTACCTCCTAAGTAGACCACCTTGATGGATGTCAAAGGCTGCCATCAAGGCCAAGAGGGCCAAAGTTTTGCTCTTGGGCTTAGGTAGGATGTTTAAGAAGAATAAATATTACCTCCTAAGTAGACCACCTTGATGGATGTCAAAGGCTGCCATCAAGGCCAAGAGGGCCAAAGTTTCACTCTTGGGCTTAGGTAGGAAGAATAAGATTACCATCTAAGTAGAACACCTTGATGGATGTCAAAGGCTGCCATCAAGGCTGGGAGGGCCAAATTTTTGCTCTTGGGCTTAGATTGGTTAAGTTAAGATTTGACATCATGTCAACGTAATTCAATTAAGAATCCGCCAAGTAGACCACCTTGATGGATGTCAAAGGTTGCCATCAAGGCCAAGAGGGCCAAAGTTTCGCTCTTGGGCTTGGTAGGAAATTGGTTCTTAACTAATTTATCATGACTAATCTTTTCTTTGGAGCTATTATAGACATGTACATGCTAATAATTGTTTGTGTTGCAGGATCTATGATCAAAAAGCATATTGGGGAAATATATGTTATAAATTAGTCCATTTACTCTACTTCATTGTGAAAAATAATTTTATAGAGAATCAATAAATAATGTATGGTGCGTCTGCATCGTGTATGCTTTATGTCTTCATTTGTCTGCCCCGTGTTTACTTTGTGTTTTCATTCATTAAGATATACATTTCATAATTTTTTTAGGACTTTTATATGCAAATATGTTTGTATCTATGATTGTGATTTTGCTTGAGGACAAGCAAATTTGAGAGGGGAGGACTGTGATATCCCCATTTTTGACATATAATTCAAATAGGTATCATATATAAAGTAATACTAATAATTAGAATAATGATATTATATTATTAAAATAAAATTTAGTAATACTATTATAATCATATAATATTTTATAAATCATGTTAGATTTATAAATAAAATATTATATTATAATCATATAATAATATCATATTATGTATAACGCATTATAATATAATATAAAATAATAACAATCTAATATAATGATATTATGATGATTAAGATATAATTCAATGTAATAATACTATATTAATATTGTATTATAATAATGTATAGTTGATATAGTATTAAATTAATATATGTTATAATATAATTATAAATATAATATATTAACTAAGCTTATTAATAGAAATGTATTATCAACATAATTTAATGATTAATAATATAATATAATTATTATTAATATAATATAATTATTATTGAAGAGATGTGGCTCTTACTATTAATATGTATATATGTGGAATAATAACATTTAAAGGGCATCATTAGATAGAAAATATAATAAAATTTATACAGATTAGGGGAAAGAGTAAAATGTCCTAAACGGGACATTACATAGAATGGTTGATGCATCACTTGTCTATACTCTAGTGAACATCAAATAGAGTAATGACCCCTAACTTACATGTTAGATACAAAAAAAGTATCCTTAGGTAACGACTTGGTAAATATGTTAGCAACTTGCTCTTTTGTGTTAACATATTCCAATCCTACCTCATTGTCTTGAACTAATTCTCTCAGAAAATGATACTTGATTGTAATGTGTTTTGACTTTATGTGCATCACTAAATTCTTGGATATATTAATTATACTTGTATTATCACACTAGATCACCGCAAGATCCTTAATGTCTTCCTTGATTCCCAACACCAGTTGCTTGTTCTAGACTATGTTGGAACAATTAACTACTGCAGCCACATATTCTATCTTTATTATATACTGAGAGATGCAATTCTTCTTTTCGCTTGTCCAAGATACTAATCTCTTTCCAAGAAATAATTCTCCCCCACTAGTGCTCTTTCTATCATCAATTATTCTATTCCAATCAACATTAGTAAAGGATTTCAACTTAAAGTTTCCTCCTTTCTTTTACTATAGACCATAGTCTTGTGTTCCTTTTAAATATCTCATAATTCTCTTGACTTGCATCATATGATTTTTTCTAGGATTTGAAAAAAAACTTGCAACTATACCAACTACTAATGTTATTATCGGGTCTTGTGTGAACAACATACTAAATTTTCCCAATCATAGATATGTAGGTGGTATAATTTACCTCTTTTGATTCATCATTCTTGGATAGCTTGTGTCTAGTAGACATAGGTGTACCAATTGGTTTGGAGTGTTCCATTCCAAATGTCTTCAATATCTCCTTGATATTTTTTTACTGAGTAAGATAGACACCATCCTTCATTTGATGAACTTGTAAACCAACAAAGAATTTTATCTATCTAAACATTTAAATTTCAAATTCTTTCCTTATTTCTTCAGCAAATGATTTACATATAAGTCATCATCTCCCATAAATAATATATTATCCATATATTTCTAGTAACAATATCTTATTCTGAGGTCCTTCTTTAATGTACAAACTACTATTATCATTTATTCTTTGAAAACCAATCTTTATTAGATATCCGTGTAACCTCTCATACCATGCCTAGGAACATGTTTTAGACCATACAAAGTTTTGTGTAATTTGTAGACCATGACTCTTTTGTTTGGATCAATGAAACCTCCAGGCTTATCAATGTGAACCTCTTCCTCTAGGATTCCATTCAAGAAATCTGATTTTACATCCATTTGATACACTTTAAATCCTTTAAATGTAGCATGTGCAAGTAGTGTTATGAATCCTTCAAGTCTAGCAATAGGAACAAATGTTTCTCCATAGTCTATTCCTTCTTCTTGAGCATATCCTTTACATACTAGCCTTTCCTTTTTTCTTGATACTTCCCCATTTTCATTAAATTTATTTCTGAATATCCATTTTTTACTAATTATATTTTTGTCCTTCAGTTTAGGAACAAGAGTCTAGGTTTTGTTCCTTTCAATTTGTTCAATCTCTTCATTCATTGCCTCTATTGAAATTTCATTATTTAATGCATCGATAATAGTTATAGGTTCATACTCAGTAAGAAAACATGTACCTTTTAGTTTATTCCTTGTCATTATGCTTCCTCTCTTATCTCCAATTATTTTCTTAGGTGCCTAATGCCTTTTGACATATCTAGAAAGTATAGGCACCTTTCTTCTATATTTTGGACTTGATTCACTTGGTTCACCATGCTCTAAAATTATATGATTTTCTAAGCTCTACTCGATTTTCATTGTTTGAGACTCAATTACCATAGTCTATGACTTGGGTTCCTCTATCTAAGACTCAGTTCTCACTATCTCCAACTTGTGTTGCTTTGGCTGCAACTCAGGTTGCATTACAAATACATTTGGACCCAGTTTTTGACCGAGGTTTGTTGCTATTTTTCTCATCAAAATTTTGATGAAATTGTAGGTTGGTCAAAATTTTGATGAATAATTTTGACCAACCTACAATTTGCTCAATATTTCAATG
The DNA here is from genome assembly GCA_028749045.1 of Cupressus sempervirens. Classification (NCBI taxonomy): domain Eukaryota; kingdom Viridiplantae; phylum Streptophyta; class Pinopsida; order Cupressales; family Cupressaceae; genus Cupressus; species Cupressus sempervirens. The sequence goes on from CM053793.1 coordinate 141,481,743, forward strand.
AGAAAAAAAGTGATGAACCTTGGTTGAAATTTGACTAAAATTGGTCGAAGATTGGGTCCAAATTTACTAGTTGATTTAGGTGACTTTGGTAGTATAATCTATTAGGGTGGAGAAATCTATTGTTGCCCAATCAATTTTTTCTAAACCTTTGGTAAGGTGGCAGGCTCATTGTAGTCTTTAGGTTCCTTGCTACTTTTTTCTTCACTCTTTTTTGTAAACTCATCAACTTTTACATGTACACTTTATATAACCTTTTGAGTAAAATGATTAAAACATTTGTATGCTTTTCTCTTGTTTGAGTATACTAGGAATATGCCTTCATCACTTTTTACATCAAACTTTCCTTTCCTTGTCTCTTTCAATATATAACATTTTCTTCCAAATACTTTGAAATAACAGATATTAGATTTATAACCATACCATAATTCATAAGGAGTTTGATTTGTACCATTCTTCATTTGAACTCGGTTCATGGTATGTACTATTGTACTAATTGCTTCTTTCTAGTATTTGTATGCATCATTTTTCTCTATCATCAATGTTCTTGCACAATCTATGATGGATCTATTCCTTCTTTTTGCTATACCATCCTGTTGAGGTGTACCAGGAGTAGATACTTGTCCTTTTATTCGTGTTTCATTGAAAAATTTATTGAATTCACTAGAGATGAATTCTCCTCCTCTATATGACCTTATGCATTTAAATTTATTTCATGTTTCTTTTTCAACTCTAGCCAGATATCATTTAAATTTCTAAAAAGCTTCATATTTATCTTTCAAGTACATTACTATCATCATCCTAGAATAATCATTAATAAAAAAAATGAAATATTTGTCTACACTATAGCTTTCAATTCCTGTTGGTCCACATAGATCTATATGAACTAGTTCCAAGACTTCTTTAGTATTGTATTTCTTACTTTTGAAGCTAGTCTTACCCATCTTTCTAATTTGACATTTTTGCATAGTCATTTCAGGTTTCTTGAAATTTGGAATATCTCTAACTCTTTTGTTCTTACTTATAGTAACCAAATTATCAAAGTTTACATGACACCCTCTTTTATGCCATATCCAACTTTCCTATAATTGTGCCAAAAAGCATGAACTTTCATTGAGATCAAGATAGAATAGATTACCTTTAGTCTGATTGCTAATTCCAACTAGGTTTCCTTTACCATCTAGTAGTCTAGCTTTTCCATTCATGAATTCCACCTTGAATCCAATATTGTTTAGCCGTTCCACACTTAGAAGATTGTATATCAGTCCTTCAACCCAGTAGGAATTATCACATTTGAGCTCACTAGTTAATGCAATACATCCTTTTCCCTTCACATAACATTGTTCATTGTTTCCAAATTTGACATTTCTACCATCATAATGCTCCAAGTGTTCAAACTTAGTTTTATCACCAGTCATGTGATGAGAACAACCACTATCTATAATCAATGTTTCATTCTTTCTAATATGAGAAATAAGTTCAATCTTTTCATTATCCTCATCATCCTCATCATCTTTAATAGAAATATATACCATTTCATCTTCATCATCACTATTAGAATATTTACCAATATAATAAGACTTCTTACCTTGGTCTTTTTAGCTCTTAAAATATCTCTTTCATTTGAACTTGCTAGATTTTCTATCATCTTTTTGTTAGAATTCTTTGGGTAAATTAGTTATTCAAGGTCCACTAATGTCCAATTCAAACTTTTAACCAAATCTATAGTAGGCCCATGCAATTTACTATTCATCCAAGCTTTATCTATATCTTAGCAAGCTACTATAAATCAATATGCTATAATGAGACATAAAAAATCAAACATATAACACAAGGATTTATGTGGAAACCCAATTTGGGAAAACCACCAGTAACATGCTACCTTCTTTTCTCACCCTTCTGAAGTGATGCCCTATTAAAGGCCTCCCCTATTAAAGGCTACAACAAATTGTTAAATGTGACCCTGTCAAAGGATTTCTACACCCTGTTAGGAGTGTGCCTTGTTAGAGGACTTAAGAACATTCAACTTGGAATGCCACCCTATTAAAGGATTTACATAAGGCTATTAGGCCCACCCACATCCATGGGACTTTCAATGACCTTCTCAAAGGCTTCTCCACCTAGCTATTAAGATAACCTAGAAATGTAGGATTTCAATATCTAATACAATGGTAAGAAAGTATTATAAATCTTTTGACATGATACCACTTTGCAACTCAAACCTTGTAGATCTTAGGTCACTCTTCAATTCTTCTTCCTTGCTTAGCTTTCCTTCTTAGCTGTTCAGATAGCTTGTTCACCCTACAAGATCTGTCTTCTTAAGTTCTTCAACTCATTGTGCCAATGCAACTTTCACACTATGGATAGTTTATCAAATTAGAGACTTGATGCTCTGTTCCTTCTCACTGTGTCCTTTCCCTGACACTTTACACTAGCCTTCTCTTGGCTTCTTCACACCTTGACCATTCTCTCTCACACATTTGATTTTTGACCTGTAACTCCTTATAAAGAAGTTATGTTCTTCATTTCCCGCTCAAATCTTCCTACTCTTCAACTTGAATTGACTTTGAGAAAATGATATTGTTTTCCCTCCAAATTGTTTCTTCTCGAAACATCAAGATAAATCCATCTATATTCACCTTGAATTGGCTTGCATGAAAATCTGTGACACCAACTCATCATCCTTATCATCCAACTAGTTCACAAAATTCAATGTAACAAACTTATCATTACTGATCTGGAAAATATTTTGACTTTTCAATAATGCAGCAACTTAGCACCATTGAAATATTGATGCTCAGCAAATACTACGTTACTCAGCATCAACTATGTTTTACTAATGCTCAACACTTGCACAATTTTGCTCAGCATCCACTACATTTTTTTGATGCTCAACACATGAAGACTCTTTCACTCGAAACCTGAAGACTTTTTCTCAGTACCCAAAGGTTACTCGACACACACTAAATTCTAAACTTGCTCAGCTTGAACTAAGAATTTTCTCGACTTCAACTAGCTTGCTCGAAACTCACAGATGAACTTAGTTAAGCTTTGCAAATTGACTTAGTTACACCTTGCACTTTGAATGTATATGAGTGTGTCTAACCTTTGTGTCTTAGAGTATGTCATCAATACACTATTTCATCAATGTCTTAGTTGATCCTTATACTTCATTACAATAACATAATTTCAACCTTTCACTAGGTGCTCTAGTTACATCTTATTGATTAACTCCTCCTTGTCAATCAACTAAGTGATAGTACTTGGATCATGTAAGAAATTGTCATTCCTACAGTTAGCAAGTTTGAAATCAATGACAAAATAATGATTGAAAACATTCTATAGCAATTCCATCATTCTTCAATCAATGATCTTTTTCAATCATTTCCAACACTTTTTTTTTTTATTTGGGTACTTTGGTGCAATGTGACTAACTTTTTCACAAGAAAAAAAATCAATGGAATTTTTCCTTTAAATTTATGTTTTACTTTTGGTAATATTTTTGCAAATAGGGCATCAATAGCTTCAAGGTCATCATCTGATTCTTCTTCTTCTTCTTCTTCTCCATTTTCAGACTATTTACCTTTTGAGTTTACTATTCTTTTGTCAAGAATTAGTTTTTCATTGAATGTTGATTCCATGTTGTGAGGTCTAGGAAGATAGTTATCAAAGTTATCCAACTCAAAGGTTGTTAATATTCCCTCTAGGAAATCCAAAGTTGTATCATTTTTGGGATCACATCTCATCTCTTGAATAGATGAAACTCTAATCACATAAATAGGAATAATAGTTCTTATTACCTTGATGACTACTATCATATCATCTATTGTTCTTCCTACAACTCTGGTTGCATTGACACTTGTTTTGACTCTGTTGGTGTTTTTTGGAATACTAGATACTCTAATCCCAATATTAGGATGCATAAGATGAAAAAAAGCCTAAGGATTAGCTAAATCCTATATTCAACAAGATTAATCTTAGCTCTAAACCAACATCAACAGAGTACACTAGAATCTTTTCACTTTAGGCTTTGTAGGGCCAAGGCAGGTTTACCTCAAGTATATGAAGGTGATTGGTTATTGAATTTTCTCTCTTTACACATTTTCTCATATATACTTCTTCTTTCAAACCTATGCCTTATAGAAGATAATGGTCACAATTTCTTCCTGGGTTTGCAATAGACTTTTTGATCACAAGAGCTAGTTATAACCAAAAGAAAAACTATTTCAAACAAGTGTTGACCAACAACTTCATTTCTTCAATACATAAAATGGAAAATTGATTTTAATTGATATATTTCTTTTGTAGCCATAGGAACCATAGAATTGAAATTGATATCAATTGATCAATGCCTTATCCATTGTCATATAGAGTCAAAATCAGCAACCTTAGACCTATTTAACTGACTTACAATTAAAATGTCAATAGTGAAATCTAAACTTCATTCTTATCATATACCTCTCATATATCCAAAACCCTATTATTGAAAGTAATTAATTAATCCTTTGAATCAAAAGAAATCAATAAGAGATATACAATTCATCGAAATTGCATAAAATTGAAAGAACATTATTCATTTCAATTTCTAGATCATGGATACACCAAAAAGGAGACAAACCTTAGATATACTGATATGCAAAGTTTCCTTTTGTATTACTTTCTTTGAAAATGAATACAATACTAATATGAACTCAAAATATAACTCAAAACTTGACAATAAGATCATTCATATTCACTATATCTCCAAGTTTACAAGATTGAAAGCATTCATACGATTGACAAAAATAGATGGATTGTAAAAATGACATAGAATTGAAAACTCTACAGACTTTTGACCTTAACTCCACATCTTGGAAATCCTTATAAAGGATTACAACAAGCTACATATGGGAGGACACTTGTAAAATCTAGTTGAAAAGAAAAAAAACCATACAAATATTGTAAATATATTGCCTTTTAACACACTTTGCATTAAAATTAGGACTGTAGCCACAAAATTAGTATGGCAATATCTGCTACAGGATTTTTGCATTCAATTCTACTTGTCCTCTGTTGCTTTGGCTATCAAGAATTCAACTACCTCTGCTATTATGGTTTTCAATTCTCTAATCAAGACATCAAAATTTTATTGATAAACTACCCAAAGTATAAGATCTTAACTAAATTTTCTACACTTCACTTGAAGATTGGATCCCATCATGTCACAAAACTTGAGCACTAGCACTTCTCCTTCCTATTTGTTTGGTGCTGATTTTCCCTACAACATTTCCATCAACTTAGGCCAAAACCCTACTTGTACATGGAATATTCATGTATTCATGAAACTTTAATGCAGAGTGCATATAAGATGACAACAAAATAGACTAAACCTAAGAAATCATTGTCAAAATGCAAACTCTATGAATGCCCCATGTTTCCCTAACTACAATTGCTAAGAATCCTCTCAAACCAGCATCTCAGTGATAGTTCTAGAATGAGAGTATGCTTATAATGCATATCTACCAATATGTATACAATATCTAAGATGAAAATGCAAATTATATGCAAGTAACAACTCTCAAAATACTATCAAAATGGACATGTAATGAGATGAACCTATGTTAAGATGATACTAAATAACATGAAAACAAAGCTAAAATGCTATCAAAATGACATAAAACTTGGTAGAATAACAATGCTAGTATGCTCAAGATGAAAATGCTAAATATGCCTATAATGCAGATGCTTAAAACTTGGGTCCGTTTGCTTTTGAATTCTCTTTCTATTGATAGGATCTTAGAAGGGGTTGGGGTAAGAATCTGAGTTTTTATCTTTGACTGGTGAATGAATGTGAAATTGAAAATATCTCATAAGAGATAAGAGAAAGAGCCCAAAAGTTTTGATTTTGAGGATAAATGAGGATTTTTTTTAATTCTTTCAAAATAAAAGGAGGATTTCAATATTTGTGAGGATAAATAGATTTATTGATAAAATAAAGGTTCCATTTATTTTCAAAAGTTTTTCTTTTTCCTTCTCCCTTTTGAATTTCATTTTATGATTTTGAATTATTTTTTTCCTTTTTTGAAGTTGGTTTAGGTCTTATTAATTTGATAGATGATTTTATTGATTAATGACTTGATGTAATCCTTAGTTTGAAAGTCTATTATTTTCCTCTCAACTTGTGTTGTTAGATTGAGATTTGTAGTGTTTTAAGTCTTCACCAATTTTTGGGTGTCTACAAATGCCCCTCTTTGAGATAATATGTGAAGCATATTAGTAAAAAGACTGTCTTGATTTTCTAATTTTAGGCCAAATTCTAATGATTAGATGTCTATTCAATGATACTTTGACATTTCACAGGTTGATATGATGTCTGGCTTTCATCTATGGCTTGTTATCTGAGTGTCACTAATTTGATTGATGCTGCAATTTTTGTTGGAGTTGAAGAAATCTAACTTGGTAGTCCACAAGATCACCTACATGCAAAATAACCTGTCAAAGTGTAACCAAGAAGGAAGAGGTGGAGCTTGGAAAAAACTTTAATTGGACATGAGAGAAAAAAATATGTGTTGGGCATTCATTTTGCACAAGGTCAATGAAAGGAATCCATAGTGTAATTCCTCTCTTGAAAACTAAATCCTTTTAAGGATCCACTCCAAGGTTTAGTATTTGTCTTGTGACGTACCAAAATCTGCTCAGTAGAAGATAAATGTGAGTGTTCACAAGGAGGCCTTTGTTGGTTCTAAAAACTTTTTTATCTTGGAATTGAAGTAAAATTTGTTCGTTATCTCAAAAAATCACACCAAAAGAACAATATTTTTGTATTGTTTTGTTTTTCAATGTATGCAATTCTAATAATGCAGCTAGTATGAGGTCCTACTCTAACAAGGGGTTAGCAAAGAAAATAATTAAATTGAAAGAAAATAACATGAAATCAAATGAATTTGAAATTGAAATTCGTAAACGGACATAAGCTACAGGACACAACACGCTGTGAGTTAAACCTTCAAAGAAATTGGCAGGAAACCAATGAAAATAGGAGCAGCGCTTCCTAGAATCCACTGATGCAATCGTTGGTGAGAATCTTTAACAAATCGAATGATGTTTCAATCTTCATCAAATTGCAAGGCCATGGAAAGTGCGCTCATGTGAGACAAAAATTTATGGAGACATAATCGAGTGATCTCTTCTCAAGCTCGTTACGTCAGCAGAATTTATATATCTATAGTGAACACCAAAACTAAAAGATCGCACATCTAGAAATAATGCAATAAACCTTTGGCTCAATCACAATCTCATGAATAAAATCCACAAAACAATGACACATTCAAGCAAGAATAAATACACTTTGAATGCTAGCACCAAAAGCATAATTTTATTGCATAATAACGGTGGCCTTTCTTACATTTTACAATGGAGTATTTATAAGAAATCATCTCCTCAATTTGTGTTGAGAGTTAGAGATATATTGATGCAATAAAATGCTTTTAAAACATTTAAACAAACTAAATATATAAAAATTGACAATCTCATTGGCGCTTAGAGGGACTCCATCCATATTTTACTCATTATTTGGATGCATGAGCCCTTTACATGTCAAAAACAATGAAAGCATGAGAGAGAAAGTAGGAGGAAGCCATCAATCAAAGTGGAAGTGCATGGAGGCATCAAAATGGAAAATGGCCCTTCACTAGGCATGTGTCAGAGTTAACTTGCCATCAGAATGCACTCTCGATGTATGGAAAGTGCTATTTTTGGAACTGGCAGTCAACTATTGACGCACCTTTGAATTGTAGAGCTACAAACCTGCATAGCTGCGGATCTCAAAAATGTGAAGCTGCAGACTTACATACCTGCGGAGCTTAAAAATGTAGAGTTGCAAACCTGCGTACCTGCGCACCTCGATAGCTCAAATCACCAAAATATCAAAGTTGTTAATTTTGAAAATATTTTTTAGGTTTTTCTTAAATGGGGTTTTAGATCACTTTTTGTATATATTCTTTGCCCATTTTTGATGATTTATACCCTCTTTATAGCCAATCACTTCCATAAACTTAAACTGCTTCTGCTTCTTCAATCTAAAATCCCAAGGCACCTACATTGAATCTTGTCATTAATAGCTGCATAAGATGAGAAACTTATTCCACTTCATGTGTCCAACCTCTGTATCTTTGACCTCTATATTCTGTACAACTATCCTATCCTTCCTGGTGAGAAATCAAGTGATCTAGATGATCAAATGTTTGAAACTTTTTCATATTTTTTCACAAATTTTTTCTAGGCATTTTTAAAATGGCTTTTTCAGAGGACTTCTGCTCAAAATTTCAAGTTGAAACTTTCATCAGTCCCTAAAACTAGGCAACCGAAGGCTCACTGTTTTAGGGACTTGTTGGTAAACATATTGTTCTTTCCAATGTAACTCTTAAATGCCCAAACCTGTGAGAAATAATTTGATACCAATAGTTGGATAATCTATCATGAGGTTGATAGATTTCCTTTGAATTGAAAGGCACAACTCCCTTATCAATGATATTCAATGAATTTATTTGTTCCTGAACTAATTGGGTATTTTCTTAACCCAAGAATGGAAGAGGAAAACCAAGCCAGCCCTAGAAAGAACTAACTCAGGTAGAGAATTCAGTTTTACACCTAGCCAAACCCAGGAATTCACACTTCCTATGACTCCCCGACATTGGTAATGCAATGTGAATGCTATGTATGCAAATGCATTGGAAAATGAAAAGAAAGAGAGTGTTAAATAATCCCAATTCTTGTAATAGGAACTTCTGCAAATACTCTAATCTACAACCCATTCATTATTCAACACAAGATGGAAGATGATGCCCAAAATTGAAAATAACAATACTCTCATTGATAATAATCAAAGGAAAAATACTAAATGCTCTGATTTAGAATAAAACTCCTGTTGCTTTGAACATCACAAATAAGAATATTTAGATTTTATTTGCTCACAACTTATGCTCAATCTATTACAAAATCTCGAACTCTTAACATGCATAATGAAAATGCAAAACAAATTAAACTAAGTTCCTTCCCCCCACTCCAGCTCTCTGTCTCTTGCAAAAAAAAGGAACCCCTTCAATGGAGAAGGTTTTACAATAAATACATTCTCCAGCAACCATTTGGTTTCTTCCGATGACTTTTCAGTTCTGTAACCGATCTTGTCTCTTTGACTTCTCATATTTTTCCTTTTGAAAACTGATAAGATTATTAACTTTTAAATTTAATAATGATATATATTAACATATTTAAATTATATTTTAATAGTTGACATTTAAATATGTTAAATCAGTATCCAAAATCTTTCCTTCATTGAGTGGACAGCAAAATAAATAGTTCTGCCAGGTAAAAATGGGCCATTTTTTGTGAGGCATATCTTTTTATTCCACTATTGGATTGAGCTCATTTTTGGATATGTTCTTCCAATTACCTTCATCTTGACCAGAGCGATTGGAAAAATAATCAATGAGTCAAAAGATATGAATTTCTGAATTCTACTCTATATGACTACTACAAAATCAGAATTAATAAAATAAAGTTTCTAGCCATTCTTCTTTCAATGCTCTATAATCCATGTCTTCAATCCGCAAAAATGTTATCTTGCATGCTTAAAATGTTAATTCTCTACTAAAATTTGGGAGAAATTCTTTGGAATGCTTATAGTGGAAATCTAATTTTGGTCTTCTCCCTTTTGTGAAAAATTGAACTTTGACTGCGAAAGGTGCAGTGAAAAATGAATTTTCCATTTCCATGTAGTGGGCACAATTTTGATGTAGATTGATTCACAAATTATTTTTTTGGAGTGATCTTTATGTTAGACCCCATATACCTTCATTGTGGATTGAGGTTTTTCTTTTCTCTCTTCATGTGGAAAATTGGACTTTGCCTATGAAAGTCGTAGTGAAAAATGAATTTTCCGCTATGCATTTTTCCTTTTGCTGGAAAATGAAATATTTGCTTCTCCAATGGAAAATTAGAAAATGACTATGAAAGGTGAAACAAAAAATGAGTTTTCCATTACACATTTTTCCTTTGGTGGAAAATCCCAAGTTGACAACTCCATTGTGGAAAATTAGAAAATGACTGTGAAAGTCACAATGGAAAATGAATTTTCCACTATACTTCATTTTTCCTTTGGTGGAAAATCCCAAGTTGACTACTCCAATGCGAAAAATTCAAAAAGTGCTTCTCCATGGTGGAAAAATGAACTTTGACTTCTATTTGCTTCCACATTTGTATATTTGAACCCAAAAATAATTCAATCCTTCATAGAAACTTTGTTAAGCATACTGGGAATAATTTTTGGGAAATTCTTTATGGGAGGTAGCTTTAAAATTTTTTAGAATGGTGTACTGAAAGTGCACCTATAGCTGGCTCTGAATGGGGATTATGTGCTGAAAAGTGCATAAAGAATCCAAAATCTCTAGCAAAAGACAAGTGCCTATCCATTGGGTTACAGAGTCTAAGCACAAAGAAGACCATCGAAGAATTGCTTGCCAGGAGGGCGGAGGGGAGTAAGGAAAAACAAAAACTTAGAAAGTAGGGAACACTAAGCTACGCACACCAAAATTGTGGAAACAAAAGCTTATTTACAAATACAGGTGAGGAGACCTCACCAAAAGAAGAGCAAGTAGGAAGAAACTCACACATGGCCATTAACCGGAAGGGAGAAGTATGAACCTTTCCAAAAAATAAAATTATGCTCCAACAAGTTAAACCAAAAAAATTTCCCCTTGGCAACTTCATCGTAATCAAAACTGAATCCAGAGGTACACTGAAACTATGTCGCCCAGAAATCTCTTCCAAACAACCATCCTTCATCATATATTTCTGATTCATCTATGCCTTCCTACGCATTACTTCTTGCACCATTAATCATTTTTTGTGAGGAAGAAAGGTATAAAGATTCTGAATCTGGAACAAGAACACACTCACCTTCATCTCTTTCTACAACATCATTTTTAATAGAGATTTCAACATCTGAAATAATATTGATAAATTTAGTATACTCAAATGGTTCTAAAAATGATGTTCCATCATATGCACATTTATCATAGTCGATTTGAATAGAACACTAGTGCATTTCACCCTAAATCGCGACCAAAAATTGCGACCAAGTTTTTTAAATGGGTTGGTTGGTCATGTTCTAAAGAAATTTTTTGTTTTTTTAATAACATGCCCGTGTTGGTCGCAATTGCAACAAATTAATTTTGTCGGAATTGCGATACACACAGCAACATAAAACAAAAAAAAAGGGCAAAAATGTAATTCATATTTCATTTGGCGAAGCTACAAGTCTAGTCTCCATCAACATTGGTGCAAGGGAAGATGCGAGTCCGGTCTCCATCAACATTGGTGCGAAGGAAGCAAAAAAGTCAAGTCTCCATCAACATTGGCACAAGGGAAGCAAAAAAGTCTGGTCTCCATAGAAAAGGGCACAAGGGCACGTCTATTACAAATCATTGACGGGTGCATTTGATTATAGAACGTTGTAATAAAACTTTGTTGTGACTTATTGCTATGATTGTAGACTTCCATTTGTGCTTTCTTGAATGTCATCACCCTTTTGTTTTAGCTCTTGTTCTTGCCACCTCCTTCATGCTCTGATCACATGGTATTTTAAAGTTTTTTTTGGGGTTTTTTTTACTAGTTTTTATGATATGTAGTGTATCATCTCATTAGATTCTTCACTCATGCTATGTGAATTTCCACAAACTACTTATTTGGATTATATTCATGATCTCAACTATTAGGGGAAACTCTGCACACTCTATCTTCTCTTGACTGTGTAGGGTTCTAGAATTTTGAATGCTTTTGATCTCCTTAGGGCTTGAAGAGCCTTATCTTTATCAGGTCTCCTTCCTTTGAAATGGATGTTGTCTGAATTGACACTAAGTTTCTTATCAAATGAAATTGGCTACTTTGCATAATTTACACTAATAGAAACATCAACACCAACTACTTGTTACTCTGCAAGGAAAAAGTGAGCATCTTCTGCACCCCTTTCACAACTTTCATGCAATCTTTTGTGTTTGTTACAAAGTGCACTCCACATTTAATGATTCTTCTTGATAGAAGTCCTCTCCTTGTAAAATAACAAGATTTTTCATTCTTGAATAGGGCTTGACTACTATTCTATTTATCCCAAGACTGCCATGTAAAACTCTTTGCCATATACTGACATATTCAGGTTGTATTGTGTTTTTTAATGGACACTTTTAATGGATTTCTACCAAGCCACTACTTTAAGAATATTCTCTCTTTCATCAAGATTACTTTCTAGGATAGTTAATAAAATTTTTATGTCAATACTTCAGTTAGAAATATGCTTTCTTGTTCAGCAACACAAAATCTACCTTGTCTTCATAATTTTGTAAAGTTCGATGATGCTCATCTTGCAAAATCAACCTTGAAATTTTTAAAAATTCATTGAAACATAGTGAATATTCCTTGTTTCTTGTATCATATTTCATTATTCCACAAAGTTTTTCTCATGATCAAATCATACAATTACATAGCCTGAAAATTCCTTAAATCAAATTAGCATACATATAGAAAAAATGCACGGAGATGGCAGGTTGTGAAAGAAATCATATAGGGCTACAACGTGGGCAGCCTGTATTGATCCTTAAAACCTGCCATGTGTATGAGGGCTTGACACTACTGACAATTGGCTAAACACATGGAGCACATTCTTTAATTCAGACACTTCTTGATGAACCTCATCAACAATACGTTTTTGCTTTTGAAGTGTTGAAGTTGAAAACTTCTGCATGGCAACACCAACATCAAAGTGTAACATGTAATTTGAGGGTGCCAAATGTACTGCTCTTAATAATGTTCTTTTACAATCTTGCCACTATTCTTCTTCATAATATGATTGAGCTAAATATAATAAAATTTGGGTGTCAGTGCCAAAATAGAATTTCCTCAAACAATTTTGATACATTTTCACTGCAAGCCCAAACTATCCTTGTGAAAAGTAAACATGTGCTAGATTTACCCACACATCAGGCATCTGAATAAAGATGTTTCCTGCTACAAATTCTTGAACCTATGTGAAAATTTCCTTTACAATATCAAAATGACCCCTTTTGGCTAGCACAATGCTTGCCCCATTTGCAGCATAGACATTTCCAGGTCTCTGAGCCAACACTTTACAATATAGTTCCCTAGCATTATCAAGATGTATTCCCTCTACATCTAGATCCCTCTTCTCATTGCGTGAAGCTGCAAAATAATTCCAATTTCCAAGAGAAATGTCAACATAAGCATCCTTACCATCTGATACATTTTGTGCAGTTTTAATTGTTTCTTTTGCTTTAAGCCAGTCATCTATTTTCAGTTCCAGGTTGCCAAGCATAGTAATCACATTTACTGAGGTTTTATCCACCTTAAGTGCCTCCCTAATCAATTCTAGGCTTAGTTGGATCTCATTTTGAGCCTAGGTCATGGCTGCAAGTCGTAGATATGCATCCACATAATTAGGAAACTTGAACAATATTAGCCTGCACAAAAGATTTGCTTTTTTAGTGTCATGTAGCTGTTCAAACAGCCTAGCAAGATTAAATAGTATGGTATATGAAATATTTTACATATTCAACAATGGATGATCTATATTCCAAGAGATCTTTTGTAGTCAAAATAGAAGTTTGAAAATTGCTGAAAATTTAGTATAAGTTTATGTTGAAAATGGTTCTAATATTTTAAATTGAATTCACGAAATAAAGTTATTTGAGAAAATGTTTTGTAGTCAATATAGAAGTTTGAAACATAGAAAATGTTATTTGTTTTTTATTTGTTTCACAGAAAGATTTTGAAGTCAACAAAAGGAAAATCAAGTGATGAAATTTTGTTCCTCTTATGTTCAATGATATAGTTCTATTATCTTTTTTTTTTTTTTTTTTTTATTGAATATATATCTTAAAATTATTTTAAATAAATCTTAGGTTCAAATTTATTCAATATTTGATTTATTTTTCAAAAATAAGAAATTGTAACCCACTTGAAGATTTTTGTGACATATGACTTCTAAATGATCCATGAGAATTTAACTTATGTCTTGAAAATATTCCAGATTGATTTGATTTACATTATTACATATATACATATATGTTTCTAGAGATATTTAGTTTATTTAAATATGTTGTTGCTTTTGATCTATCTACTGTATAGGTAAAATACTAAAGGTTCACCACACAAAGAGTCTTTTTGATGAAATGATCTATTCACCAAATAAGAAGTATTACCAACGTAGGATGGAATGAATTATTTATTATATCATCCCCAAAATACCTCAATAGGAGACAAGAGGTAGTTGAATCATAAGCTTTCCATTGAGTTCGAGGATATTTTTAGAAAAAAAATATGTATTTTTGGAGAATGGTTAACACTATAAAAAAGATAAGTTATCTAAATAGATTATTGAATTTTTTGTTAGAAAATATCAACTAGGATAAGATTATAAATCAAGGATAACAACAGGATTTGGTATCCTATTTCCAAGATAAAATAGGCTACAAAGAAAGAAAAGTGGTTCACTCATAATATTCTAAAATGCTAATTTGGGTATAAATTGTGTCTTGTTGTCTTTATGGGCTTCATTTGGCTGGTCATTAGCTGAAAAACTAGGAATATATAAAGATCAATTAAATAGGGATAATCATTTATAGTTTTTGTATGAACACATTTAGACTATTTTAAATTAAATATATTGATTTTCCTTTGCATTGAGTTGCTATAATAATTTTGTTTTCTTCAAATTCATATAATAGATTAAATAAAATGTCTCATTATTTCTATATTCACCACTACTTATAGGTGAAAAAAGAACATTCAAGCATTCAAGGACTATTGTGATATTTTTTGTGCAAGCTCACAATGTCCAATAGACTTTCAAACAACCAGAATGCTTCATCCCATGTATGAAAGTTTTCATTTATAAAATAGTTATTCTGTGGTATATGAAATATTTTATATATTCAACAATGAACGATCTATCATTCTCTTGTAACATTTAGCAAATGGTTTGAATACTTGATTTTCTATAATATTTTGTTACTTGTATGCACATTTTTGGGGAGCCAAATGACAAAGATGAGCTTGAAATATTTGAATACATTCCTTTTCATACAAGTGATTATGAACATATGTCAAGATAGATTGAAATATACATATATATTTTTATCGCACACTTATGTAGTGTACACATTTAGATATGTGTAGTTACTTTTAAACATGTTAATCTAGTGTAACTTATAAAATGTCTAATATAAGTCTAGGTTGAAAAAGGTTATAATTTTTTAATGGAATTTGTCAAATAAAGTTATTTCAGAAGATGTTTTTTAGTCAACATAGAAGTTTGAAACATAGAAAATGTTAGTTATTATTATTTTTTGCTTCATAGAAAGATCATGAAGTCAACAAAAGGAAAATTAGGTGATAAAATTTTGTTCCTGGGTAGGGCCACAATAATGGTTCCCACTTTCCATAATAGAAATCAGATGGAAAGTGGGGAAGCTAAATTTTAGGGGATTCAAATGAAGCCAAATCTTTGAATGAAGGTCCCAAGGGGCTTCACTCGAAGCCTCCATGCCGATATTGGTGTGGGGGCTTTGAATGAATCTTAGGGCTTCATTCGAATCTAACATGCATACCTCATTCATACTCCTAATAATCGATCGGAAAAGCTTTTAAATCCAACATTTTTTCTTTTTTGTCCCATGGTTTCATGTAAGAGTTGGTGGACTAGGGCGCTAAGAGTTAAGTCAGTAACATCAAACCTTGCATCAATATCTCCGTCTATGATGCAGGAGCACCTATTCATTAGATTTCTCATGGATAAATTCATATTTTAAATTATATTTAAATAGTATTTAAAAAGCAACTCAATTTAAATAGTGTTGTCACTTTATCCCACCGCAACTCAAGTGAAACACCTTCTTCTTCTAGTCGATGGAAGAATTCCATATCCTTTAAACACACAGGAAAAACTTTAGAATTGATACTGGGGCATTTATTGATGAATTCAAACCAAACGCCATTTCCTAATGCCTCCATGAAAGTTTGCTGAGCCAACTCTAGTTCATCACGCTCAAAATGAAGAACCCCAATGTTGTTTAACAATTCAATGGGTACATCTTCTTTTCTCTTCTTCAAAAGAGACTTTGTTGTGTTAAGAGAATCTAAGGCTGCATTGGGGTCTGATGATATCAATAACTCACCCATCTTAATAAAGGAATGAGCATCACATGGATCTATGCGAGTTGCCTTTCTTAGAATTTCCAAAGCCTTCTCTCACTACCCTTGTTGAGCATATATATGGCCTACTGCTTTCAAGATCTCACAGTTCTCATTGTGAACCTCTAGAACCTTTTCAAAATTTGAGAGAGAACTCTTAAGATCTCCCAATTTCATTTAACCTGTCCTAACCCAAAGTATGGCAACACAAAATCCTATGGCTTCTGGCTTTCCTTGACTGATGCCATGTAGTAGTAGCCAACAATTTCATAATCACCTTTGCTATGATAAGATCTTGCAAGATTATAATATGAATGAGATTTCATGAGAGGGTGGTCTATCAACACAAGAGCTATCTCAATCAACTGTTCATTTGGATCTCCACATTGCTAATCACTTGGATCAATGCTTTTCTCTTTCTTCACAAAATAGGTTTGGTCTCAGAGTTCAACAAGTCAAGAAAGTGAACCATTTAGGTTAGTGCCTCCCCTCCCAAATGATTTCCTCAAAATCAATATAGATGGGTTTTCAAGGAGTAATCCACGTCCAACAGGAATGGGTGGTACTAGTAGTGGAACTTTAAGCCCTATTTAGTTTTTCTTTTCTACTTCCTTAAGTACTCATTCTAAAAATTAGATGGAAGCTTGGGCTATTCTCTATACTCTTGAGAAAGCCTGTGTATTGGTCTGGAAAATGATTTTTGCAAGATGGACTATGATTCTTGTCACCCTTTTGAATAGTGGAAATTTTCTAGATTGCTTTTAAAGGCTAGCCCTGGTGGCTATGTTGATGTACAATTTAATATGTTTGAGAATGAATATGAACCTTTTTGTTAATATGATTCTAGATGTTAAGTAGTTAGCTATAGATGCGCCCTTATGTGTGATCTTTTTTCTTAAATCAATATAAAAAGGTGTGGCCCCTTAGGCCACAATTTACGTGGAAATGAAAAAATGTAAAATAAACATAGATATGAGATAAGAAAAATAATAAACAGTGGAATAATAACAAAAGCAATAGCCATTTCTAAAGTCTACCCTTCTCATACTTTGTCACTTGCATAAGCTCAGAAGAAGAGATGCTATAAGCCCTAGAAAAGACATAGCTGTTGAACCTAGGAATTCTCATAAAAATTTTCAATGTGGAAACCGTTTCTCATCATGCATCTGAAAAATAAGTCTCGCCGTAGATTTTTCTTAAAATCACAGTCAATGAATTTAAGGCTATAAGAAAAAATATGCCTACCAAATATGACACTTTGGGTTTCAACATTGAAACTAAAAAGAATCAACCTACATTGGACAAAACAATTTAAACAAATTGAAATGGAGTACCCAAATCGGGAATTGCTAAATGTCTTAATCAACTAGTTTTTATGCTCTGTAGTAACGACCTAGTATTTATACCAATCATGCTAATTTTTGTGGAATATGTATCATAAATATTGCCTCAAATCCTTAGCTTACCCTATAGGCCCTGAATCTGTCCAATTTGCAAGTACTAACTAGAATTCAAAACCAATATCTTGATGTATTTGATAGATCATTGTTAATTGTCTGATTTCTCTTTATTATCATTTATTGAAGGATTGATGGGTGGATGCTTAACCAATTGATGTCTTAATTATAAATATTTAAATGATTGGATGCTAGAATGCTTGATACTCGAATAGTTGATATTTGCCTATATAAGTGACTGATTGTTTGCTTACTGGTCTGATTGTTTGGTTATTTTGATATTTGATTCCCAATTGATGATAGGTGGACAATTGAATGGTTTACTTTGATGGATTCGGGATTGATGATTTAACAAATGTTGATAGTGATGATTGAATGAATGCTGATTTGATATATTGGTGTGTAGTTATTTCATAAATTGATTCTTGAATGGATTTTTGATTTTGTATCTAGTTGAATGAAATGACATTTGATGGTGAATTTCTATTGATCTTCCCTTTATATTTTATTTATAAAGGAATTGCCACCCTTCAAAAGGAATTGAGTCGCCACCCTTCATTGCTGCCTCATGGAATAATAATTTATTTCCAAATGATTGTTTGCTTCCTTCATGTTCTCTTCTCATAGAATGGTCTCTCCTTTATATATTAATCCTTCAATACTCATAAATCTTTATTGCATTCATTTTGATCATTCACTAAACTTAGTTAAATTATAATTATATTACATGTTATTTTAATTTTTTATATTTTTACTTTTTATTTTTATTATTGAATGTCATGTCAAAAAGGGGACATTATAGTGAGATGAATTACAATATAGCAAAATAACAAGAACATTATTGAAACAAACTGATACAACATTCAGATTATAAAATCAGACCGCTGCAACAACACAAATTAACCTAATAGAAAGCATAGAATACCATTCCCACAATGACTGAACATTTACCCACTAAACTACACCTCTTCTAAATAATGTAAGATGTTGATAACACGTTGATACTGCCATCACACATGTCAAATTAGACTGATACACACTAAAAGCCACCCCAATCAATTGTAGCTAACATCTGGATGCACACTTATAATTGATTTCAATCAAAATACTGAAGGTTTGGACTAGGGCATAGTGGCTACTAATACAACAGGTACAAACTCATAGAAAGCTCACCAGATTCACCAAAGTCTACATAACTAAGACTTAGCATCAAAGGTTCTCCCTAGGCACCTCGAAACCACCAAATATTGGCCCCAAAATAGGAGCCCTTCATCTTCAAGCTCTCACATACTTGCTCCACTTGGTATAGCACCCCATAAAGGTCATCTATTCACTTTCAACTTAGATAGCCTACAATATGGTCTTTGTATACAATTCATTTTTTGTCGTTTCATTATATGGTTTAAACAGGTGTGGAAAAAAATCAGATTTTTATTATGAATTTTCTGTTCACCAATCTATGTTAAACTAATTAGCAAGGTCACTTTCCTAATACTTTATGAACTGGATGCTATTCGCAAGGTTAGTTTCCTAACACTCACTATAGTACTTGCTATTCAATTGAGATAGACACGGCTCATTAGTTTGTTTGTATTCTCTTTGGATTTTGTTAAAGAAAATAGCTGAATGCTATATGATGAACTAAAAGTTTTGTGGTGTCAATGGGCTTGTGCATCTCTTGAGCCAAATTACCAACCCCAGTGACATGTGTTGTTGTTCAAAAATGGCACCATACTAGACTATTTGCAAATAACCATGCAGATAGGCATTCTATAGATAGACTTGGGAACATCTTGCCAAGTCTTCAGTACATAATAAAGCAACTGAATTTCATAAACTATTTTTTTGATAGTTGATTTGTTTAAATATTGCCCATCAAAAATTACTTAGTACATCTCATCTTTTTTCTGCACAGGAGCTTGCAGTTCTGAAGAATCTGATAGCAAAGAATTTGAAGAAGATATTGTAGCAAAGGTATATTTGATGTTCTTTTTTAAGTGAAAATGTGATTGGAAATTTTGTATATTGTCATATTTCACTTACAGAAAGGTCAAATTGTAAATAGAGGTGAAGTTATATGGATTTAAGTTTCTTCTTCATTATTTATAATGCTCTCGATTCCTCCTTTGTAGCTGTAAAAATACTTGTTTATTTTCACCTTTCTAGATACCCTTTACTAGGTTCTTCAAGATTCCAAAATATCTTGGGCTGACCCCACTCCAGCATGTCCTAACTCCTACTTGATTCAGAGACCTAACTCCTTTTTATATGTGTCTTCCTCTTACTACTCCATCTGCAGGTTGCAAACAAATCATCCTTCTTCCACCAATGAGTCATTCCATTCAAGAAAGACCATGTCTGATGATATCAACGCACAAAAAAATAGGGAGATAATTGCTAGACTATGGTCTAACTTAAAAAGAAAAGGTGATGGAAAATGTTATTGTCCTTGCAAAATGTGTAAGGGCTTAAAGACTCGAAGATATCTAATCACAACAGCTCAGCAACATTGTAGGCAACGTGGTCACATTGAAGGGGGAAACGAGTATCGCCCATTGGTATGTATTTTAATAGTTTATAAATTACATAAGACATGATTTGATGATGACATCATGGTCATGGTTAATATAAGGTCATCATTTTCATATAGGTCAACATCCCTGAGTTTCATATTATGGACCATGACAATTCAGAGAATGCAGATTTCCAAACGAGGGAACATGGAGGTGTGAATATTGAAGTAGAAGGTAATGATACCATGGAAGAAGATCAGAATGATGAAGATCACGATGATCAAAATGATCATGATGATCAAGATGATAATGATGATGATGATGATGGTGATGATGATGCAGAGTTTGATGTACCTTTACTTGAGAAAGCACACCAGTCCCTATATGAAGGTTCCAAAACAACTCTTCTTGCTGTTGTATTGCTATTGGTGAACTTGAAGGTTATGAATGGTTTATCCAATGTAGCAATGACACGTATGGTAAGGTATGCCATCTTCTTTCATTATTTTACTCGTAGTTCCCTTACAATTAACGTTGGGTTCATGTAGCAATTAATATTCTTTAAATTAAGAAATTATATTTTTGGTCGTAGGTTGATAGGTGAGTGTTTATTACCACCATCAAACATTCTACCTTGCTTGTACCGAGAATTATCTACCATCATGAAAGATATTGGAATGGAGTATCAAACAATAGATGCATGTCCGAATGATCATATTATATATCATAAATGGCATGAATTTGCAACACAATGCCCTACTTATCATATCAGTAGATATCAATTATATCGATTAACAAAAAAGGTGCCTCACAAGGTTCTTCAGCATATTCTCATTATTCCACGTCTGCAATGATTATTCAAGTGCAATAGCTTGGCATAATTTATGGATTACCATGCATGCAATAGAAGTCAAGATGACATTATGCGAATGCCTGCAGATGGTTCGGCATTTAAGGAAATAGAGGAAAAATGGCCACACTTTAAAGAAGAACCTTGTAATCTCAAGCTTTCATTGGCAGCAGACGGTGTCAATCCTTATGGAGAGATGAGATCTACTTACTCAGTGTAGCCTATTTTTGTTATCAACAATAACATACCTCCTTGGTTGTCCATAAAGAGAGAGCACATAATGTTGACACTGATTGTTCCAGGTATTTTTTGATTTAGTGGTCATCTAAATTAATTTATCATTACTAATCCATCAAATGGTCAAAATAATTATGTAATGTTTTTGCTCATTCAACTAGGTAAGTACCAAGTCAAAGATATCAACGTATATATTGAACCCCTTATCAACAAGTTGGTGGTGTTATGGAATGGGGTTACTATGTATGAAATTTGTAGATCAATAGGACAAAGACAATTTCAATTTCATGTAATGCTTGTATGGACAATACACGATGCCCCTGGGCTAACACATTTTTGTGGTATGTTCTCTTCTTGACACCTCTTTTTTGGTATGTCAAATTTAACACATTGAATCCAATTATACATGATCTTGTAGTTCTTCAGACAAAGGGTAAATTTGCATGTCCAGTTTGTGGTCTAAAGATGAAATCTCATCATTCAAAAAGTTTAAGAAAGTAGGTGTTTGATGAGAATAAACACTTTTTGCACAAAAATCATAAGTACCGAATTACCGAAAACATCTTTTCAATGGTCTAGAAGAGACTATGTCAAAGCCACAGAGAATGACACCTCACCTATGGAAGTTGGCATACAATAAAATAAATTGTCGAGGTAATGTAATTCGATTTGATGCTTTTTATTTCAAATTTATATTTTGATATTGTGTTTTGTTTACTGATGATGAGGTTGATGGTTGTGAAGGTCGTCAAGACATTAATGTCCAACTTCCAAAAGGACTAAAAATTTATCCTACGCAATTTACTAGGTTTTCATAAAACAAGAAACTCCCAATTGTGCATTTTTTTGATCCTATGCATATTGGAAAGAATGTAGTAGAAAAATTATGGAAAATCTTGGATGGAAGGCGTGACAAAGATCAAATTGTCAAAACTTGTAGTGACATTGAAGAATCCAACCATGCAATGAAAAATGGTATTCGACCAAATAACAATGGAGATCGGATTGATACAAGTGCCCTTAGTTGGTTATTGTTAGAGCAGCAGAGCAATGCTATAAAAGAAGTCATAAAAAAGAATACGATTTCCCACAGGATTTTCTGCGAACATAAACAATGTCATATCAAATAAAAGTGAATTTGGGCCAGGGTTGAAAACACATGATTGACATACATTTATTAAGGTAATTCATGTTATTTTGTATTCACTATATATTTATATACTACATTTAGTTTCAATTGCATTCTTTTATAAAATATTGACAAGATCATTTTACAAATATTGCAGTATGTTCTACCTCTATCTCTCCCACACCACTTTGCAAACAATGTCAAACAGGTTATATATGATCTTGGAAAGTACATGAGGCGGTTGTCATCTAAAGAAATCAATAAAGAAGATATAAAATATTGGAAGATAAAAATTCCTCTTCTGATGTGTGAAATGCAAAAGTGTCTACCTCCAAGTTTTTTCAATGCACAAGAACACTACCTCATACATCAAGTTGAGGAGATTGAATTGTGTGGACCTGTACCAACCGGGTCAATGTGGATGGTTGAGAGGCACTTGAAATTTTTGAAAGGCTTGGTTCAATAGAGAGCACATCCTGAGGGTTCTATGGTGGAGGGATATATGGTATACCAGACCATGGTGTGCATTATTGAATATCTTCTAAAGTTTGCAGCAAACATCCATGTAGATCGTATTTGGGATCCCAACTCAATTAAAAAATTTGAAGGGGAGTACTTGATGGGAAAAGGTAGATCGAGGAAAGTGAGAGGTAAATCTAAGATGTTATTGTAGTTAATTAATTCATATAAATCTTCAATATAAGTTATTTTTAATTGGTGTATTTTTTTGAAACAAGTGCTCAAGAGTGGGATGCAATACATTTGTATATTGCGAACAATCTTGATTGGATGACGAAATGGATTGAACGATGTCAAAAAAATGGTTGCTCATTAACATGGGAAGGTGTTGCTTCATTGGTTACAGAAGCTCATCGTAATGGAGATTCCAATGTTATGTCGATGTTAGTTGATCTAGTAAAGGGTTTAAGAGGTGGAAAGGTACATAGAAATTTATTAATGATCATAACTTGACGTATGTTTCGTATCAACTCATGATGACAATAATTTACACACACTTCAAAAATTGTAGGTCAAGCACCACAAATCTATGTACTATCATGGCCACAAATTCTGCATAAAAAGGTTGGATGACACAAAGAAAACTTGTGATTCTGGGATAACTGCAATTTTTGAGGTCACTAATATATCATCTAGAAACAACATACATCCTCAAGAATCTCAAAATCAATACTATGGCATCTTGGATGATATAATTGAGTGTGAATTTAACACCTTCAAAGTAGTTCTATTCATTTTCAAATGGTACAGGTTACGACTAAATCAAAATGATCCAGATAGAATGGTTATTCAACATGATAATGGATTTACAATGATCAATACAAGGTCGTTTGAGCCAGTAAGAGATGGGCGCTATGTTCTTCCAAGCCAATGTGAGCAAGTGTTTTACTCAGAGGTTCCAAATAAACAAGGTTGGTCATTTGTTGTTAGACATGATCCAAGAGGAAGGCCGATAAAGCATAATGTTATGGAAGAAGAAGATATTGAAGATGATGAAGAAGCAGATGATGAAGATCAATATGATGGTGATGACGATGATGGTGATGGTGATGATGATGATGATGGTGGTGATGATGATGATGATGATGGTGATGGTGATGATGGCAATGATGATGGTGATGATGGCGATGATGATGATGATGATGATGATGAAGAAGAAGAAGATAATCAATGACTACAAACATCATCACCCCTTCTGTTGATGATCTTGCATTCCATATATAAGGTAAATTTGTTCATGTTTATGATGTTGCATATTGTTCATGTCATCTTCTAAGTTATTTGTAGCATACACGTATCATCTAATTTTTAGCGAACTTAAGATAAATGATTAACACATGCAAGAAATTTGATTACATATTTATTGTGTTCATTTCTAATGATTACAAAATATGTTATTTATAGTTACCAATGTTTATGTTGTGTCTGATTATGACCCATTTTGCAAATAGTTAATTGACTATAGGTACATCGTCATCCCTTCTGTTGATGATCTTGCATTCCATATATAAGGGAAATTTGTTCATGTTTGCGATGTTGCCTATTGTTCATGTTGTCTTCTAAGTTATTTGTAGCAAACGTGTATCATGTAATTTTTAGCTAACTTAAGGTAAATGATTAACATATTTAGGAAATTTGATTACATATTTATTGTGTTCATTTCTAATGATTACAACATATGTTATTTATAATTACCAATGTTTATATTGTGTCTGATTGTCACCCTTTTTGCAAACAGTCAATTGACTACAGGAGATTTGACCCATTTGGCATGGATTGTGCACAGTGACATGGATCAATAGGTATAAGTCAATAAATAGACATAATTTTCTTATATTCTTCTTGTTTATCATTGAGCACGTATGTTATAAATAGACATATTATATAATCATATAATGTATATATAGACAAAGAAGGTTCGTATAGAAATATAATTGTATAATCACTTTCAACTTACTACATTTTATATATGTCACTTTCACTTTCCATTTGATGGATTGCAGGACCCACCAAATAGGTACTTGTCAGATTTATCTACATCGAATGAGGGAAATGAGGAAATGGTAGATGAAAGCTCTACATGTAGTATGGCTAAAAGAGGGAGATCAACTAGAGGTCAAAAGAATAGAAAAAAATTTGATAAATGCATGCAATTTTTTCTTGCTAATGGGGGGTCATGTTCTTATGATGATGAGACCAAAGGAAACATCAAGGTGCCCTTTTGGTACTCACACATTGAGAAAGAATGGATACCCAATGAGCTACCTCCAATTAACATAGATTTTTGTGTTAATGAAAGGATATATCACATTGCTCCATCCCCATTACATGGTTTGGGCCTATTTTCCATAGATGGGATAAAGATATGTTACAACAAAGTTTTCAAATTGTTCAAGTATGTCGGTCCATGTTATAATTACAATGATTGGATGCGGATTGTTTGATATAAAAAAAGTATGCGTAGGTATGGGGTATCAACTAATTATATACAACAAAAAGAAAATGATCAAAGTAAAAGATTTTCTATGTACATTGATGGGAGACCAAAAGAAATAGGTAATATTGCAGGTTTTATAAATAGTATGCGACCTTCTTCAACTAGTAAGCAACCCAATTTCATATTTGAGGCACGTGAGGGTAATGAAGTTTTTGTTTGTGCAATAAAATCAATAAGTGCAGGGGAAGAACTGCTAATTGATTACGATTTAAATCGCATAGATACAAACAAAGTTACTATCATGGGGGCTATAAGTACTATTTACCATTTTGTTAATAAGTTTTTTTTTACTATCTATTGCTTTCAATTAGCTAAATTTGTTATGTTTAATCTTTGTGACAGGACGATATGGATCTGATAGATGATAGAGGTCACCAGGATGCTACTCCCACCCCTTCTTCAGCAAGGGTAAACCTTTTTGAAATTGTACAAATTAGATAGTTGAAAAATTTTATATTATTACGTTATTTTATTTATGGTTTTTGAGTTTTTATGATATTTTTATTGATATTCCTCTCACAATTTGATGTTTAGGATAAGGGTAAAGCAGCAACAGTAAGCACTGAGCCACTAGCTATGCATTCTGGTGAGCATATTGCTGATACTCCCAATTTCATAAAAATGTTGAAAAAAAAAAATTAGAAAAATTAATATAGAAGCAATGAAAATTTTGGATGAGGCAAATATGGAACCTAGGGAGATGATGAAGAAGCTATCAGATTTGAAAGCACAAGCTCAGTGTTATGAAGTAAGCTCCAATGAATATTTAGTTATAACAAAAGTTCAATAAAGATTTATATTTTATAATCTTTTATGCTATGAAGTAAAATATTTAATATGTGCAAAAATACTTTATTGATGCAATTTTTTTGAAGAGTTGTAAGAAACTTTAACTACTAAATTCTTGTTATACAGGAATTTTTGGCAATTGATCCACAACCTAGTCAAGGACAACGCGGTGAGGCCGGTAGTAGCAGAGCTCCGGCTGCCACTGGTAAAATAATCTTTTAGTTGATAAGTTAGAAGGAATTTTTTATTTTGAACATTCAAAACTTCTTAACTCTTACTTTTATTATTTTAGAATGTCTTTTCTAACAATGTATTGTTAAAGTCATCTAGTGCAGGAGACTCCTACGAGGTTGACGAACGCCCGTACGAGATTGCCAACTGTAATGTCGGCAACAAGGGGACATCTAGCTAGTAAATCCTTGTTTTTCTATATTTGGTTTTGTGTTAATTATGAGTTGATAATATGTACTTTAATCTTGGGATGCATCACATAGTGTATTGTTTTTTTTGTGGTAGGAGATGCACCGTCTGGTATGCCACCAAATGTGGATCATAGTGCATCTATTGGTGATAATTCACCATCATTTCCTGGAGCTACCCATGTTTATAGCACGGGATCTATGGAGACATCGTTGTTGATTGATGATAATGAAATAATGCCTTTGAAATGTCCTAAGATTCCAAGTACTTTAAATAATTATTTTTTATATTGTAATAAGGATTTTCTTGCAAGATGTAAACATGATAGAAAGTGGTGAATGCAAGGGCTTGTGATGTGGAGTGATGCCTCATGACCTTCTTTAGTGTGTCGTATTGAGCAAGTTGTTTAATTATTCTCGAATTCCTTTTTATTAGGGGTTTGGTAGGATCATTTGAATTATCAATGACCTTTTGTCTATACTAGTAATTCTCTAGTTTAGTAATTTGGTACATTGCAATTTCATGCTTTCAGTAGAAGATACTAACCAATTTTTCTACAGAGAACCAAAGGTGGGAGTCTTCTTTCATATGATTCATTTTAATGGTTTTTACTATTAATTATCCCATGACATTTTTTACAGGAAACGATACATTTAGAGGAGGCTTTATGACCTCACACTACAAAGATTCGGGCCCACCATATGTACTAGGTTGCTGTACATCATAACTGAACTAATTTTATCCCACTATTTTTTTTCATATCATTAATTGGTGCAACATTTTTTCTTTCATTCGGGTCTTTTCTTATACTAGCTATATCTAACAATTTTTTTTTTCTTAAAAGGTGGAACTACCAATCTCAAAAATTAAAAGATGAGCTCATCAAAGATATAGAGCATGAGTTTGGTAGTAATATTTTTTATCGTAAGAAATTGTTACAAAAAGCTGCCAGACATCTTAAGGTTGTGAGGGACACATATAGAAAGAGCCTCGTCCTAAACTCGAAGTACGAGCGTCCTCCCTTTGTTTCAGTGAGGGATTGGAATGAGTTCATTTTGGATGCAAAGGAGAAAGGGCAACATCCAAAAGAAAGTACACCAAAAAATCCAAAAAGGTATGCAATAGTATTAACTACTAGTACATTAATGAGCAAATTGGGTTCAATTTCAGTATCAACAATTTCAACTAGCTCGATTTAATCTATCTATTGATGAAAGGTATGTAATTCATATGCTAACACAATTGCTTATAAATCTCAATCTCAATCTGGGCATAAATCCTACATAAGATATATTGACAAAATGAAGCCCTTTATTCATATTTAGTGACAAATTTTAGAGCCTATGTCTCCTATGGGTTCTTTTCTCAAATTTTATCTTCACTGAACTCAAACTCGAATTCAACTAAGAAATTCCTACTCAAAGTTGTGACAACCGAATCTTGTGATATGATGTACCATGTATCGAGTCATAAAAATAGGCAACGCCTTGACCACTATACTTGTTGACTTTCCCTTTCTTTTACAATAATTGCTCACTATCTTGAGTTTCCTATCCCCTGTTTTCTTTTGGGTCATGTGTGCATCAAATCTGCACTTAATCTGCATGTAAGTCCTGATGAAATCCATCATTGAAGATATCAAATCCCATATTCTATAGTATTTTGTTAACTATGATAATCGTATATAATGTTGTCATTAGTGATTGTTATTTTATACTATCATCAATTCTATTTTGTGCTTTGTTACATATCAAAAAAGAAGTGCATATACACTATACATTAGATTTAAGTGTGAAGCATCACAAAATCTAATCTCTATCTTCAGATAACAATGTAGTCTGAGAATCCTAAAGAATTTAAAGCTGAGCGTTCCCACCACATCTAAAATTCATTCTTCTTTTTTAGTATTTTTCGTTGCTACTGAAGCTTTGATCACATGGATTATGTGTCTAGACCCAACCAATAGATTATCCTTTTTAGGGAATCCCTACTTTTTCTCTTGTGAAAACTCTAAAGATGGGAACTCATTAAGAGATTTTTCCTGATATCACCCTACTTCCAATCTTTCTCTTTTGTTCCTTAGCTCTTTGAAAGCTCACAAAAGGCATATCAACTTTGGTAACATGTTAATTATTTGTGTGTAGACTAATTCAAACACATATATCAGTGAAGCAAAGAGACAAAGTACCAAGCCTAACACATCTACCTTGGGGGAGCACTCTTAAAATACAACATAATGTACAAAAATATTCATAGTGTGTACAAATGACTTTTCATGTGATTTGAACCTTCACCTGCACCTCTTGTTCCTTCACATTCTCATCCTTTTGAATTCAATATTTCTCACTATCCTGTTTTGTCAAAATCCCTAGAATAGGAGTTATTTCTCCAACATACTACCACGCATAATCCTCAATTTTTCTATTTAAATTTTGTTATTGTAAATATGAAAGGTATGTAATTCATATGCTGACACAATTGCTTATAAATCTCAATCTCAATCTGGGCATAAATCCTACATAAGATATATTGACAAATGAAGATATATTGACAAATGAAGCTTCTAATATGTTCTCTCTATGACCAAAGGAACTCACCCTTATAAAACCTTCACCTGTGAGTCCAAACCCACTTCTTGGAGTTGTAACTATATGTGCTTTCTCAAGGATCTCAGTAAAAATATCCCATGAATTTTGACTAGGAAATCGAACCCATACATATGGCACATTTTTTCCTCCAAAGACATCAAACCCAAGTGAAGTAAATGTTTCCACAATGATTCTAGTATTCTCTTTATAAAATTCAACAACTCCATGCATGGGTTGCAACAAAATTGAGCATCCCACATTAATAATCATCATATGAAATATTTTAGCACTAATGCAAGTTAAAGTGAACGATCATTATTTTAGTCTCAAATAAACTTCCCTATAGCTTTGCAGATCTCTGTGACCAAAACCATGCTTTATTATAATAAGCAATCTCAATCCAACAGAGGAAAGGTCAAAGAAAATTTGACAACAGCTACCTTATCAATGACTCTTTTTTGACATATTGTTTTTTCTTTTCATATCAACAAGAAAAAGTATGATTCATACAAATTAGGTAAGTTAATTAATCATTGATAAAGAATAGATAAGGTAAATTATCAATGAGTGCTTTATTTTCCTTTTGCTACCTTATCAATGTCTCTTATCAAAAAACATAACTTGAAAATGATAAAATATGACACAACAGAAACCTAGATATTACATTTCTATCAAAACAACTATTTTGAAGAGCACTTCTTGCCTTCAACCCTTTTGGAGAAAGGCAAGCTAATCCACCAGCTTGTGCAATATTAGATGCACCATTGAAACAAGTACACATGATACGATTGAAATCATTTACAACAAGGAATCCATCAGAGAATCAAAGCTCATCGGGAACAACTGTCCATCCAAGACGGACACCTGTAAAGCCAACATATTTGGAGAATGATGCAGTCTCAATTGCAATTTGCATCACAATATACAACATTAGTAACCAAATGAGAATACCTTCAAAAGTACAAAAAATAAATGCATTAAAACTTAGACAATTTCAATAAATGGTGATGCAAAGCAGAACATGTCTAGACTCTAGTATGATAAATAGCATGAACTCCATGGATAAATAGCATGATTACACATGTCAATTGAAGGTATGATGCTATACTTTCTTCCCCTTTTTCATATTTTTGGTGGAACATGCTACTTTATGCTAAAACTTTCATACCAATATATAATAATCCACTATTTAGTACTAATCTTTATATCTATATCATTTAACATATTTCAAACTTTTCATAGGTTGTAGGACACATCAAAGGCAACAAAGGCAAGGTTGGAAAAGGTTGGGTAGCATAGACTTGGCTCTGAGGGATATTCAAAAATCAAAGCACATGTTGTAAGTAGCAATAAATGAATTGCAAAGAAAAATTATTTATAAATGCAAATAATTTTGTTAATTAATAAAAAAATGCAGGGCGCTGATTTTAATTTGGAGGCCACAGAAGAACACAAAAAATTTGCCTTCAAGCAAGGCTATGCAGTGGTGGCTGAACGCCTACGGCAAGCTTCCATTGCCCCAATTGAGCAGTCTCTTCCATCATGTGCACAGGTAAATATGCCAAAAAATATATTAGAAACTGAATACTTGAGCAACAATTTATTTGATAATAATGTGCATGACATTGCAATGCAGCCTGTTAATCCTGACATATATCATATGCAGCATCATGAAGCCCCTGATGTGCATCGTACTATCGATGGAGGTGCTCATTTGTTATTTAAAACTAATTATGTAATTATTAATACAATTTAACATTTTAATTGAACTTGGTGTAATCTTTTTGTGTTGAGGATATAGAATCATGTCGTGCTGAACAAGTGTCGGATGATGTTCAGACTTATCAGCAGGTAGATCACGTGGCACATTCAGGTAAAGAAAATCTATGTTTTGTTCTTTTAAATTAATTTTTTGATTTATAGTTCTTTTACTTAAATAAAAACTCGTAATTCACTAATATAAAATGGTGGGAATTTAACCTCATGAAGTACTTGTTATTGTAGTGGACCCCCCTTTGGTGTAGCGGCCTCATGATGTTCCTAAACGGATGAGGAGGAGACATGTGTTAGAACTAGTAAAGGAGGGGGATCCTGACGAGGACATTGATATTCCTCTTAGAAATTATATGTAAAAAAGAAATGGCAAGAAAGCAAAAAAGACATGATTATTCATGAATGACTTACTCTTGAATGTTGTGTGTTAATGAATTTTATATTACTTTCTTATTCGTGAATGTTGTGTGTTTATGAATTTTATGTGTTAATGAATGTTATCATGTGATTATAATGATTGAATGCTATATTTCAAAAGTGGATGAATTGAATGTTATTAAATGTTAATGGGGATGACGAGGACATTGATATTCCTCTTAGAAATTTTATGAAAAAAAGAAATGGCAAGAAAGCAAAAAAGATATGATTATTCATGAATGACTTACTCTTGAATATTGTTAATGAATATTGTGTTAATGAATATTATTCATTGATGTTGGGTGTTAATGAATATTGTGTTAATGAATTATTCATGAATGACTTACTCTTGAATGTTGTGTGTTAATGAATTATTCATGAATGTTGTGTGTTTATGAATTTTATGTGTTAATGAATGTTATCATGTGATTATAATGATTGAATGTTCTATTTCAAAAATGGATGAATTGAATGTTATTAAATGTTAATGGGGAATTTAGAGTGATGTTTGGGGAGGGGGGGAGGGGCCAAATGAGCTTCCACCTTCATGTGGTTGGCCCTGTTAAGTAGAGAATATTTAGCTATTCTTGAAACCAAGTCAAGCTCAAACTTTAAAGATAAGCTTATAGTTAATAGTGACAACCAATTAGCAAGTCGAAATGAAGTTTTTCGTTATAGGTACATTTTTAGTTTTTAAAGCACAATATCATGTTTTAATATTGTATAGTTTTTTTCTCTTAAGTTAAAGTATTCTTTTACTATAACAACATAATTTATGACCATTTTAGTAACTATTCTAACATCGCTTTATGACAAATCATGTTTTGGCAAAGATGGTGATACGTGGTGCTATCTATTCCTTGGGAGATTGGATTGCATAGGTCTGTATCTCAACATCAACATGGAAAATGGTGTGAAATTGCACTTTCCTTAGTCAAATTCAATAGTTTAAGAATAGTCAAATTCAAAAATAAGAAATGATAGTCCCTCCTCATACAATTGAATTTTAATAGGAATGTTGAGAAAAAAATAAAAATGTTGCTCCGTGAACAAAGTTGTTATCTTGTAGGACATGACAAGCAATAAGGGGTGTACATATTAAAAAACATGACAATTATTGTAGCAGGTCAGACAAACTCTTTGTGCATTCACAACATTCTTTCTGGATTTGTTCTTGAAACCCAAGGTGTTTTTTTCCCCTGTTTTTACTTCCTTTCTTTAATCTTTACATTATATTGCAGAGCCCCTTCTTGGAGATGAAACTAGCATTCATAATGACAAGCTAGCTATTGAAGACACTCTTAATGACTTGGTTTTGGATGGTGGTTTTGTGACACCAGAAAGCAACACATTCAACCATGCTTTCAGGTGATATTTTTTTTGCAATTTCCATGGCTACTTCATTTTGGATTAATCATAAATATCAAAAACATTATTCATATTGCACTATAATCTTTGATCCTTATAGAGATTATGAAAAGGAAAGCAAGAGGAAAAAAAGTGTTGAAGAGTTTTACAGAATTCAACATATTAACCAGACTTATGATTTCGTACATTTTATAACTTTCATAAAAACATTTTTTCTCAAACAGATGTTTTGAAAGATTAGAACAATACACTCAATATTGGAAAAAGATTTTGAGATCTCTTGTTTGTCATAAAAAAGAACGAAAAATTGGGTCTGGTCTACTAACTTATCCAATGCCTTAGGGCATTCAGTTAGAAACTTCAAAATTAGATTTTTAGAGACAACTCTTGAATTCAAATAGTAAAGCTTATATGATCAACATATTGAAAAGTATGAGATATTAAAAGTTTGTCATCCTAAAATGTCTTATTACTCACTACTAATATTTGGTAGCATCTTCTTATCTTCTTCATTTGTACAAATTGTTTCATTACACTCTGTTTTATTATAAATGATTATCTATGCCAGGATGATTTGGGTTATAGAGTTTTTAAAAATGTGGTGTGTTTGGATAGCCCGCAATTGTATCTTGTGATTTTGATTTCAGTTTGTATGTTTTGCAGAATGAGGATCGGTTGTTTCAGAGCAGCTATCCCAAGTCAGTAAATAGTATTCTTGGCGAGTTTTTTGTGCTCATCACTGTGGGTGATGCACACAAGAGAATGCAATCTCTGGCAGTTAATATGATCAATACTGCTAAGAAAAGGGCCAATTTTTTAGAAGATATTGAGTGGCATGCACTCTATGTCTTTGATCAATGGAACCATCAACAAGACATACTTTTCTCTAAGGAGGCTAACAAGGTATGTTTTTCAAACTTCCAATTTGTGCTTCCCTTTAGAGGGGTCTTTTAGAGGATGAGTTACCAAATAATACTCACTCCAGATCTTTTTTTTTCTATGGTAAGCAAGATCCTACTAGGTTTTCTAGCTTATCAATACTGGTATAAGCTTTCTCATGTCAATCATAGTTTATGCATATATTTGTTTTTTAGTTGTTAGGCTGGAAGTAGTAATACTCTAATACATTTATATTTTTACTATATTATAATCTTGTTCTCTATTATTCTTGTCTTGTTCTCTACTATAATCGCTTATGGTAATTGCAAGGATGTCTAGAGAGGGAAAGGGAGAGGGAGTGTAGTAATGGTAGGTTTGAATTGCAGAGTTTGCTAACTGGTAAAATTACTTCCTCTTATTAATTGCTTTGAATTGAACTACATTGTATTATGTTTATTATTATTATTACATGGGGGAATCCCTTTGAAAGCCCACGATGGCTAGTAAAGTCAAGGGTTCTTGAAGGATAGCCTGTACCAAAAGTTAAATTGTGCAACCATAATTTTAGTAAGAGATTTGTTCATTGAAACAGATGCAACATCTTTGACCTGGTTCTCATATAGAAGGAGGAGGATTATAAAATAGATGCATCTTTAACTTAGTTCTCATGAAAGAGTTGCATTGTAATGTAAAGTGGTAGTAGAAAATTTAAGCCTAATGTTCTAATAGGTGAACTCTATTGAAATCAAGAATATCATAACTTCTTATGCCATACAAGGAATAATATGCTCTTCACTATCTGCAGTATAGTATGACATGAACTAGCTCTCTTAGTCCTCCTGGAAAGCTCTGGTTAATCTCTAAAATAACCAATCAAAATGTTATTAAGCCATTTATTAAAACATTTAAGTTCAAAATAGTTCTCTAAGATCTAATGTCTTTTAACATTAAAAAAACTGTTTTGAAAGTTCATCTCCTGTTTCTAGTAGGGTCGCCATGATCATTATCTGCCATGTCTCCTTTGTTTGTGAAACTATATTTAAGAACCAAATCTCACCACAGGTAATGGATGGATAAGTCTTTAAAAAATTAAATATAATATTCAACTTGTAATGATCACTAATAAAATAATTTTTATGAAATATATATATATAGAGAGAGAGAGAGAGACAAGTTGAAGCACTGCATCTTATTTGGATATTCATTTTGTGGCTGGGAAGGCTTGTGGAAAGCAAAATTGTTTGTTTGTTTTACATGAAACAAAGTGGGTTGTCTTAATTATCAATTATTTAGGGTAATAGGGTAAAATGTGCATCAAGTCTTGTCAAAGAGGCATTGCCGACATAAGATATTTTGGTGTGAAGATAAGGGGAAGTCAGCTATCTCCACATCACACAAAAGGATTATATTGAAATTTGTAACAGGCCACTACCAAAACAAACTTTGCACATCTTGGCAAGAGATTTCATGGAAATTTAGAAGTTTAGAATTGAAATTTGAAAACTGAATATTTTATGGAAGGATTCACATGACTAATAAGATGATAAAAAGAGAGCTTTTCTAGCAAGTTTATAGCTATACTAGAATTGCACATAATGGTTTATAACTACAATGGAGTCTTACATTTAATGCAGACTCATAGAGTAAATATTGTACAATCTTTTACAATGGAGCCTGGCATTAAAATCAGTCCAAGAAGAAAAGAATAGGGAGCTATAAAAGTGCAACTCTTGGGATTGATAGTAACCTTCACAACAGTGCTATCAATAAAGAGAGAGGATAATCATAGTTTATCATAGGAATCATTTGCAACATTTCAAATCTTAGAAACTACCGAAAAAACATATAAGCAAAATGGATTATTCACACAAAATGGTGGCATAAGATGTATGCTGAATTGTGTACTTAAAATAAAACTAATACTATGCTTAGATGTACACAATTTATTTTTATATAGTGGTCTATGAAAATACCACCTTCAAACCAATATTAGGGGTTTAATCAAAATAAAATTACAACTACTCATAGACTAGTCATTGATAGATGCCAGATAGATAGGAATCTATCAGAGGTATTTAATTTTGAAAAAGTAAAACTTACCTCATATTTGGGACTATGTAATAGGTTTTTTTGTAAAATGCACACAGTTGATTCCATAAGCAAGTTTGCGGTTTCAACTATTTTAGAGTGTATGGATAACAATTTGTTGGTTTGAAATTGGCTTGACATGTTTTACCTTTTATATATTGATTGAAGTGCAACTGCTCATCTAACCATGCTAAATAAAACATTAACATTTTCATATGTGCATCAAAATGTGCTGCCATGTTTTATATCACAAGTTTAGACTCCAAAAAGGGGAGGTGACTTTTGCCAGTCAAAACAATCAAAGATATGCCTCAAGCTCTATCATTCAAGACAGTTTGGAAAGATGAGATTGTTTGTAATTAGATCTTAAGAATAATGAAGTCAAGTCTTCAAAGAATGTGACTAAATGTTTCATCAGCTTCACCAGTGAATGCCATAAAAATGGAGTAGAAAAGAAGGCATAGGCTGCCACTGATACTGCCCATACTATTCCATCATTGTAAAGAGGAAACACCATGAAAAGTAGTGCTCCAAACACTACAATCTAGATGGTAATAACAGCCAAAATAGGGATATGGAATTTGTTCATCATGACAAGAAGAAGGGATAGAGAACCCAGTAAGTAAATCCCCCACCCTATTAATGGATAAATTGTTTTTGGAACAAGGACTAATGGAATCAAATAACTTGCAGCTATACAAAAATGAATTAGTTTCTTTAGTAACACTGAATGCAGAGAGTAGCTTAGTATAGATTTCAAGCAGCAGAGATTGGATGAAGAGAGTTGTTTCTTGAAGCTTTTCCCACTAAATAGTGCTATTATGTTTGTTACTAGGTAGAACACTGACTATGCTACTGAATGGGTATCTCCTCATCATAGCTGTCACATAAGGAAATTATTCATTAGGGCAACATGATTTGGATATTTTTTGATGATGTTTGTGATTGTGGTGTTTCTCAGATGTTGAGCATGGCTGTAGTTGTGCAATTGGTGTTTCAGAGTATTGGTGTGGTTTATGGGGACATAGGAACATCACCACTTTATGTGTATGCGAGTACTTTTCCTAATGGCATCAAACATCCTGATGACATTCTTAGGGCTTTGTCTTTGATCATATATTCTCTCACTCTTTTTCCCCTCATCAAATACGTCTTCATTGTATTGTGGGCCAATGATAATGGAGATGGTAAGATTATAACAGCTCTAGTTTCACTTTGTTTTTAGGTCAAAGTTTGATCTTTTTGATGTGAAAACATGTGTTCTAAGTTTAAAGGGATGGTTTCTTTTGTAGGTGGAACATTTTCTCTTTATTCTTTGATTTTCCGCCATGCAAATGTCAATATGATACCCAATTACCAGGAAGAAGATAGGAAACTCTCCTCATATACACTTGAAGTTGCAGGTAGACACCCCAATAGAGCCATTAGGATAAAGGAAGCTCTTGAACAAAGTAACTTTGCCAAGAGATATTTGTTAATACTAGCCCTTGTGGGGAGGTGTATGGTTATAGGAGATGGCATCCTCACCCCTTGCATCTCTGGTACATATTATTGTTTTTACAATATGTAATGCTTTTTGTTGTTATTTTTCAATATATTGTATGCTTTTTATATCAATGTTTCAATAGTGTGATCTATTATCATATGTTAGAAATCAAATGATCTTGAAGTCTACTTAATTCACAATAAATCCCTTAGATTGTACAAAATTTGTTAACTTTTCCCTTTCATTTGTTCAAGTAGTGTCACTAACACTTAATTTGTTGATATATTTTAGTTCTTTCAGTAGTGGAGAGAATCAAAAGGGTGGACAAGTCGCTCAACCAAGGTGAGTTTTTGGCATTTGCTGACATTACAATATTTGAGATGGGTAGGAAGAGTGGGTCATTTATTGAAATAGGAAGCACCCAACATATAAATTTGGTGTATAAAAGTTAATTGTATATTGGTGCATCCTAGACATTAGACAAATTGGATAACAATTTCTCATATGTTCCAAAAGTATCTGACTTTACACAAAAAACTAAAATAGATTCCATTTCATTGGTCAAAGTGATTTGAAGAACAAAATTTGTGGGGTTGCAAGAGAGGAGGAAATGAAGCTAAAACACAATTCCTTAACAAAAGAAAACCAAAATAGAGTACATTTCATTCGTAGAAGTGAATTGAAAAAAAAAATTTGGTGGGTTGCAGGGGAAGAGAAAAATGAAGCTAAAACACAATTCCTTAACAAAAGAAGATCAATGATATGAATTTGTGCGAGAGTATGAATGGAAAATCAAAAAATTGCTGACCCATTGATCTGATTAGGTGCTTTAAAGGTCACTGGTGCTCTTGAATATTTTCCACCTTATGAACAACACTAGAGTTCAAGAAAAATGACTGATTCACCAAGCTTTGGAATGGCCAAATCAGACACTTCAATGCCTCAGCCTGAGCGAAGAAATAAATAAACAAGCTATGCTTAAGCTTTTACTATTTCAAACATAGATTACAATATAGACAATTAATGCTATTCTCGTTGAGATTTTTCCTAACTATTTCAATAGTATTCTACACATGTTTCTATCTTTATTTCACAATATCTCATTCATCGCTTTTAGGGGCAGTTGGTCTTATCTGCATTTTATACTAATTCTTCCACGCCCTACGTAGACAGCATCTAGATTAATAGCTATTGTAAACTTGAACTCCACCACAATGAAAATATGATGAATAAACCTTTTTTTTTTATTAATCAAAATGAGTTTTTGATCGCGTGATATTTGAATATAACAATTATTTGACTATCTTAGAAAATAAACTTGACCTTACTTTAGGTTCGATAGGTACATTGAATTTAGAGGAATAATGCAGGATGATTTGTATGTGTACAAAGATTAAAAAATAGTCATTTAGAAGTTATCTTGGAGAATTACATATTGTTGTTCTAATTAAAGAATGATTACATAGAGGTGATGTTAGATAATTACTTGAGGTTGTTTCAACAATAGTTTCAATAGAGCCTCGCAACTCTTTCAATTAGATTAGGTGAGCAAGGAGTGCAAGATTAATGAAACATGGGCTATCTCTTTCCATTATCAACATCTATGGATCTATATGTAATTAGTGGGCATACAAGTTACATTGGAGAATTACTTAATCTTGTTCCAATAAAAAAGTGATTACATAGATAAGATAAGATAAGATAAGATAATTTTATTAATGTCAACAAAAGACCACTATAGGTCCCAACAATAGTTCATTATAACTATTTCAAAAGTTTGTACAATAAATATTTTTCTAATATTAGATAATTACTTTAGGTTGTCTCAACAATAGTTCACTATAACTATCTTAAAGGTGTGTACAATACATATTTTTCTAATATTCAATACATTTTCTTCTAACAACTATTATCAATACACTCAATACACAAGCACAAATGTCTTTACTTTCCTAGTACCAATAAGGCCTCACACAAGGAGTGCAAGATTATTGAAACATGGACTAACCCCTTCCACTATCAACATCTATAGACCTATATGTAATTAGTGGGCTTAATCTTAAGGAACTCTATAATTACACATGCTTTTATTGGAGTTGTATTCAGATTGGTGATCTCCCCCAAAAAAACCCAATACCTAATCTATCAAGTTTCTGAATAATGCGTCCACTAAATGTACCATTTATTCTCATAAGAGATGAATTTTTATGAATGATTACTAATAAAACATGCATCAATAAAATTCTCTCAAAAACTACTAGTTATATTCTGATATTAAGATTATAATTTATAAGCATTTTAACCTTTAATATTAAGTAGAATATTTCTATTTATTTCTAAATTCTAATATTATAATTTTAAGAAAGGTACTTTGTTGCTTAATGCAGTTTACACTCAATCTAATGCTGAAGCAGCTGGTAAGTTTAATGCCAGGGAGTCTGCAATCATCTCAAATTTTTAGCGATTTAATGACATTCATGAATGGCCTAGTTTCATTTCCTCTCAACATCCCTAGTATAGATTATACAAAAGCTCTCAAGGTAATGTGCAAATACTCTTTTTAAAGTGTTAAATGCATTAGTCAAATCAATGTTTTTCAATTAGAAAGCTTGGTGTGGATTTAAATGCATTAAATTATCAATGTTTTTCAATTTGCAAGGTTGGTCAAGTGTTATAATGAATGTTCTTGCGAGATCTATTAGATTTCCACAATCCATGCTAATACTTTCAAATTTCTAGATTAGATTGTGATTAGAATGTTCTTGTTTCATGACAGTCAAGGTCCAGAATTCATGCTACTCTAAGAGTTATTATAAACCAAAGGAGAAATGAAAATGATGATGAGAGTGGAGATTTTCTAGATTCACTCATCAAAACTACAAATCTTTTGGATGAAGAGATATTGAATCTTATTATGGACCTTATCCTTGGTGGCTATCAAACGACATCTAACTTGATAGCATTAATTTTGAAGTTTCTAACTAAATGCCCTAAGGCATTGGAGCATTATTAAAGAAAACATCAAGGGATAATATTTGAATTGTGGATATTTGTAAATTATGTTGGTTTTAGATAGTTATAGTTATAGTTATATATGCACTCTTATGATGATGTGATTGGGACTGTAAGTTTTTTTGTCACATTTATCTGTTTAAAAAATAGATGAAATTATTGGCTTTCATTCCTGATAAATAATTATTTCCTAATTTTATTCTTCCCTGCAAGAACCAAAATTTAGACGCTATGCCAATTATTGCAAAGACTTTTCTCTCATAGGAGCCTTCTAAACTCCACAAAATTTGAGTTGTAAAGCATAATTGCTCGGTGGAAACAGGATATCGTGCACATTTCTTCCTCCTTCCCATTTTTTTGTATAAAATAAATCATTTGACGAATGAAACAATGGTGTGGAGGTAGAAATATGCATGATACCTTGACTCTCATGCATCAAGCAATTATGCTTTATAATCAAGTTTTGTGCAGTTTTGAATGCTCCTATGAGAGCAAAGCTTTCAAAAAATAATGGGATAGCGCATCTCAATTGCGACATATCTTGGTCTCAATTGCGACATATCTTCGTCTCAATTGAGACACCAAACTAGAAAATTTTATGTCGTGAGTATGGCACCAACGTAGATAACTAAGGGTTTTTGGTCAGAATTCAGATGCAAAATTGGGTAGGTTTACGTTAGAATTGAGATGACTTGCGCTCGCAAATGAGAAAATAACAGTTCAAGTTGGCTAGAGAAATCGACAAAATTCATGTCGGTAAGTCCACATTTATGAAGTCAAAATTGTGACTCACAATGAATGTGGCAAGAAATCAACCAAATTTGTCTGATAACAACTTTGGTGGCTTTACCGACCTACTCTTGTCGAAATTGAGAACTTTTCACATCACAATTTAGCCCTAAATTTAGTAGTGGAACTTTTAGATTTCAAATCCAGGCTAAAATAAAATAATTCTTTATCACACATAGGATCAATCTGGACTGAAGTAACTTCATCCTTTCTAGTAGCTATCAAGTCTGAAAACTCCCTATCCAAGTTCAAAATTTCAATACTTGAATCAGTTGTAGAAGAAGACTTACATTCAGCCAACACCAAAGATTGATTAACTTCCATTTCATGACAAAGAAAAATATAATCTGGCTCTTCATCATCTTCATGATGCTGCAACACGTTGCAAGGTACAGAAGATCTTTGTACAAAATCTATTCTTACAGCCTTTTCTTCAACTAAAATTTTAGACTTAATTTGATAATCATTGAAACATGATCCAGCCTTTCATCGATACATAGTTTGTTGGGACCGTTTAACTTTGCACTTTCATCAAAAGAAAATGATTCTAATACATGATCATCATAAACTTGTGAAGATCAAAAATCATTTTTAATATCATCTTCTTCAAACTTAAAAGTTTCATATTCCGCTTGTGTACAAACCAAGGGATGACTTTCACAAGAAATATTATGCAAAAAGTGATCTTCATTATTTTCTTCAAATCTGAAAATTTCAACAACAGGAGAAAAGGAAAGCATGGGTAAATCCTCATTTTTTATTTTGCTTACCATTTCCTTGCCACTATCAAGAGTGTCTTTGTTCATTGAAATTTGTGCCTCTGGAAGTTAGGGTATTTCTTGTTCTCCAAGAACCAAGCAATTCACTGGTATTGGTTCTTCATTTACTAGCTTTTCTTCAAGAAATTTTTTTGAAACATAACTTCCTTTACTTTGGTCTTGGACATTAAAGTACCGCTAGTATAGACACCTTAACAACAGAGTGGATTGATGATCTTCAAAGAGACTTAATCTTTTCTTTTTAGCTTCAGCAATGCTTTGTTTAAAAGCAGTCCAAAGAAATTGTAAATTGAAATCACTTTCTGCTTCTATCTCTTTGAATGTGGGTTTTCTTTCTTGGTTGTGTAGAACAAGAATTAGTATGCAAAGAACATTAACAAATAAAGTAAACATTCACAAACCAAAAACTAAATTCACATATATGCTTAGACAAAGAAAGAAAACAAGAAGTGCAAACCTCACAAGAAAAAGCACTCCATGCTTTCTTGATTTTGTAGATGTGTCCTTTTGCTGTGGATGTATGCTCAAGATGCTCAAAAGCTGCTTCAATGGAGATGGGTAATGGAAAATTGGTAGCTTTGTGAGCTCTCAATTTTGCATTATAAGGGTATGGTTGATGGATTTGGTTCTCAAAATAGCATGGTAACTTTAGCTCAAAGGTTGTTGATGAAATGGCTTGGGATGGGATTCAATTTATAGGCTAAGGGGTAGAGGGATGGAGGGCTTAGATGCAAGGATGGATGAAGGCTTAAGGAGGGCTAGGATGCACTCAAAGGAGAGCACATGGATTGTGCTTGTTTAGCACCAATGGGAAGGTGACACTTGTCACAAGGAGGATGAGTGTGAGAGGGTAGGGTAAAGGGTTGGTTAAAGGCATGATGAGTGGGGTTGAGTATGTAAGAGGGATGTAAGAGGAATGAGTGTGGAAGAGGGAAGAGTGTGGTAGATGGGTGTAAGAGTCATGAGTGGGCTTGTAAGAGTCTTTTATGTTTTGTAAGAGCACTCATGACTTAGTGGTTGGGTTTTTTGAGGGGAGACTTTGGTTTGGATTAGGAAAGTCTTAAACTTGTTTAAGGAATGTGACAACATTAGGGGGTGGATTAGGCTTGGGTTTAGGATTAGATTAGGGATGTTAGAGATGTGCAAGTGGATGGCATTAAT
This sequence comes from Cupressus sempervirens, assembly GCA_028749045.1. Classification (NCBI taxonomy): domain Eukaryota; kingdom Viridiplantae; phylum Streptophyta; class Pinopsida; order Cupressales; family Cupressaceae; genus Cupressus; species Cupressus sempervirens. Next base: position 141,524,730 of record CM053793.1, read on the forward strand.
GAGGGTGGGTGAGTTAGTGGCTAAGCTTGGTTAGTATGGGTGGATGGGGTGGATTAGGCTAAATGGAGGATTAGAGATAGGTTAGGGGTTTTTGAATTTGAGGATTTCCTTTATCAAATAGATTTATTTAATAAATGGGGATTTTTGGAATTAGATAGGAGAAAAGGATTTAATTGATAAATAATAGATTATTTGATTTATCAATTAGGACTATAGATGATTAATTAAATTAATCAACTAGGGATGGCAAAGGATTAATTAAATAAGAATTTAATTAATGATGCCTTTAGAGATGGCTAAATTAGATTACCAACGCAGTGTAATCAAATTTAGGTGTCTACAGGTTGAACCTCTTGTTCACTCAAGACTGAAAAGTTATAAGAGATGTGATGGTGCAAAACTTCTAAAATCTCATCATTATTTACTTTCAATTCTTTGCTTAGCTGTAACACCCTCTCTCTACAATGTTGCAATAACTTTGATTTTATTTCCAGCTCCTTTAATTTGTGATACCTGGCACAAACACTTTTCCATAAAAGGACTGGTGCATGATATTCTTCAACACTCAAATTCATTTTTCTTCCATGGGTAATGCTTTCTCTAAAAGCATCACAAAGATCACACAAGACTGGATCTTAAGTTTGATGAAGTTCAATCAAAGAAGGATTTGGCCTTCTTCCTTTCACAACTTTAATGGGCATGGTCTTTTAATAATAGAGTCAGCAATCTCTTGCAAGTAGAGATAATAATAATTCTTAAAATGAAAGCACTAGACTCTTCAACCAGAAATGATGAGAATCAAAATAGAGTTGCCAATCTCAAGTAGAGATAATAATAAAAATTGAAGAAGTAAAACTTTAGCACTAATATTCTTTTCCACTTCCCTAGCAGAGTCACCAAAAATTTGTTGGTAAATAGATTGTTATTTCCAATGTAACTCTTAAATGCCTGAACCTGTGAGAAATAATTTGATACCAACAGTTGGATAATCTATCATGAGGTTGATAGATTTCCTCTGAATTGAAAGGTACAACTCCCTTATCAATGATATTCAATGAATTTACTTGTTCCTAAACTAATTGGGTACGTTCTTAACCTGAGAACAGAAGAGGAAAACCAAGCTAGCCCTAGACAGAACTAACTCTCAGAGAATTCAATTCTACACCTAGCCAACCCCAATAATTCACACTTCCTATGACTCCCCAACATTGGTAATGCGATGTGAATGCTATGTATGCAAATGCATTGGAAAATGAAAAGAAAGAGAGTGTTAAATAATTCCAATTCTTGTAATAGGAACATCTGCAAATACTCTGATCTACAACCCATTCATTATTCAACACAAGATGAAAGATGATACCCAAAACTGAAAATAACAATACTCTGATTGATAATAATCAAAGGAAAAATACTAAATGCTCTGATTTAGAATAAAACTCCTGTTGCTTTGAACATCGCAAATAAGAATACTCAAATTTTATTTGCTCACAACTTATGCTCAATCTATTACAAAAACTTGAACTCTTAACATGCATAATGAAAATGCAAAACAAATTAAACGAAGTTCCTTCCCTCCACTCTAGCTCTCTGTCTCTTGCAGGAAAAAAGAACCCCTTCAATGGAAAAGGTTTTACAATAAATACATTCTCTAGCAACCGTTTGGTTTCTTCCAGTGACTTTTTAGTTCTGTAACCGATCTTATCTCTTCGACTTCTCATATTTTTCCTTTTTAAAACTGATAAGCTTATTAAATTTTAAAGTTAATAATGATATATATTAACATATTTAAATTATATTTTAATAGTTGACATTTAAATATGTTAAATCAATATCCAAAATCTTTCCTTCATTGAGTGGACAGCAAAATAAATAGTTCTGCCAGGTAAAAATGGGCCATTTTTTATGGGGCATATCTTTTTATTCCACTATTGGATCTAGCTCATTTCTAGATATGTTCTTCCAAACTTAGTTATCTTCATCCTGACTAGAGCGATCAGAAAAATAATCAATGAGTCAAAAGATATAAATTTCTGAATTCTGCTCTATACGACTGCTACAAAATCAGAATTAATAAAATATAGTTTCTAGCCATTCTTCTTTCAATGCTCTATAATCCATGTCTTCAATTTGCAAAAATGTTATCTTGCATGCTTACAATGTTAATTCTCTGCTGAAATTTGGGATAAATTCTTTGGAATGCTTATAGTGGAAATCTAATTTTGGTCTTCTCCCTTTTGTGAAAAATTGAACTTTGACTGCGAAAGGTGCAGTGAAAAATGAATTTTCCATTTCCATGTAGTGGGCACAATTTTGATGTAGATTGATTCATAAATTATTTTTCTGGAGTGATCTTGATGCTAGACCTCATATACCTTCATTGTGGATTGAGGTTTTCCTTTTCTCTCTTCATGTGGAAAATTGGACTTTGCTTGCGAAAGTCGTAGCAAAAAATGAATTTTTCGCTATGCATTTTTCCTTTTGCTGGAAAATAAAACATTTGCTTCTCCAATGGAAAATTAGAAAATGACTATGAAAGGCGAAGCAGAAAATGAGTTTTCCATTGCACATTTTTCCTTTGGTGGAAATTGAAACATTTGCTTCTCTAATGGAATATCTGAAAATGACTGTGAAAGCCACAGTGAAAATGAGTTTTCCACTACACTTCATTTTTCCTTTGGTGGAAAATCCCAAGTTGACTACTACATTGTGGAAAATTAGAAAATGACTACGCAAGTCATAGTGGAAAATGAATTTTCCACTATACTTCATTTTTCCTTTGGTGGAAAATCTCAAGTTGACTACTCCATTGCAAAAAATTAGAAAATGATTGCGAAAGTAGCAGTGGAAAATGAATTTTCCACTATACTTCATTTTTCCTTTGGTGGAAAATCCCAAGTTGACTACTTCATTGTGAAAAATTCAAAAAGTGCTTCTCCATGGTGGAAAAATGAACTTTGACTTCTATTTGCTTCCACATTTGTATATTTGAACCCAAAAATAATTCAATCCTTCATAGAAACTTTGTTAAGCATACTGGGAAATTTTTTTGGAAAATTCTTTGTGGAAGGCAACTTTAAAAGTTTTTAAAATGGTGCACTGAAAGTGCACCTACAAGACTAAAATTAGATCTTTAGTTCTTCTTTCCAATGGTGTAAATGGTTTTGAATTCTGAGCTCCGAGTCAAAATTTATGACCCCAACAAGTTAAGGATACCTTTTTTATGTACAAAAAGAAGAAAACATTAGTTTAGAGAGATGAAAATGCTTAATTAAGACACACCCTAATGACATCAAAATTAAAAAAACACTAAGAACTAGTTGTGTGGCACATTGTGGCATGCATGACGCATTTGAAGTGCGTGCACGATGCATATGAAGCACGTGCATGGCATTCTTTTGTGCGTGCATGTTTGAAATGCGCACAGAGTGTGTGGTGTGTCCAGGTGAGCAATTGATGCATTATGGCATGTGCGGCCCTTTCCGGTGCATGTGAGGCCTTTTGGAATGAATGACCCTTTGGTGTGCGTAACCTTTGGCACACATGATGCTTGGGTGCACATGCTACCCTTGGTGGTGTGCATAGCTCTCGGACGTGCATAGCCCTTGGTGGCACGTGCGAGGCCTTTGGTGCACACCACTTCGACGTGCGTGGTGCTCAAGCACGCACTATCCTTGATGGCATGCGTGTGGCCATTTGTGGCACTTTTTTTTTTTTTGCAATTTTTTTTTTAATTTTTAATTTTTGTAATTTTTTCAAATTTATTTTTTTGGTAATTTTTTTAATTTTTTGACTCTAAAATTCTAACTTCTTACCAAATTTTCTTCTCCCAACTCTCAAACTATAAGTCTAGGGCTCAAAAAAAGTAGGAGGTCCCCATTCCTAGTGAGGAACGGGGTGTGTGTTGTAGAAACCACAACAATATGTAAACATAGAAAATATGTATTTACAATATGCAAAATGTCTTATGAAATACAATAAGGGAGCTCAAATATAAAGAGCTCAAGGAATCTCCTAGAATAAGTTAGATGACACTAGGAGATAAGTGTGACAACTAAGCATACATCTACATGAGGTGAAAAGTCCTCGAACAAGGTGAGAGGATAAGTATGACTTAGGAGAGAACAAACTCTTGTATTGTCAACAACTTATAACAAACTCCTAGACTACAACTAATAAATGAAATGCATTTACCTAAGTAAGCTTAAGTAAATATAATAAATAATTAGTAAATTAATTATTTACTCTAACACCCCCCTTTAAGTGCAACTTAGGGAAATGCCTTAAGCTCACAAAATTAAGATGAAATTTAGAATGGGTCCCAGCAATGAGGCCATGTTAGGTACCCATGAACAATGCAAATAGATCCAACCTCTGAAAAATGGGGAAAGAGAGAAAACCACGTGGGAAAAACCCTCCCCCCAAAAGAGGTAAAAACCTAGTGAAGAACTGAAGAAATCTCCAACTAGGAGAATGTCCCCTAAAATAGGAACAAAAAGTGATCATGAAGAGCATCACTAAAGCATGAAGAAGCTGAAAAATCAGCCATAAGAAAGAAACTGTTGATTTGAAGAACCTCCATGAAAGAAAAAAGGCATGAATCGAGCATGTCTATATGGTAGATGATCCATCTCACTAAAATGCATAGGTAGCTAGCCACTGCAATTGCCTTGTATATAGGATCAACCACTGAATACATAGTTCACACTATTGAACCATCGAACCACAGATGCATTAGAACAATAACATACCCCCCCCTTAATGCAGACAGGGTGAGATGACAAGCAACTGAGAAGGTGGGCCAAAATCCTCTGCAAACAAAACCAAGAATGATGGAAGAGGAAGAGGTACAAATACCTATAAAGACACAGTCACATTGACATTGCATGGGGCTAATGCCATGGAAGGGACACTCACTTAACAAAGGGAGAAGGCCTAAAATAAAAAACAACTATCCCCCCCATGGTGCTTTATAACAAGAGTGTAAGTACAACTGACTCAAAAATAATGTTCATGAACCCAAAATACAAAAGTGGCACTTTATCTCAGTGCATATACAAAAGATCTTACAAATGATGTCTACAATGATCAAAATAGGAAAAAAGGTGACATAAAAGAAAGGATAGCCAAAAATAAAAGAAACCATGCCAAGAAAATGATCCTCAGACCTAAAAACCCAAGATATCCACCATAGAGAAAAAATTCCAAAAACATGATAAAAAGAGCATGGGCTAGAATCTAAGGAAAATAACTACATTTCTAAAAAGATGACAAAACTAACTTTTCAAAAATATAATGTTTTCAAAAAAATAACATGGGAGGTAAAAGATATGCATGTCAGAGTGAAAAAAGGAACTTTAGACTTCAACTTAAAAAATTGGCAACTAAACTACATCGAAACCTAAAAATACCTACACCAACATCTCCATCTCAAAACTAGCTTTTCAACACTTCTTTTAGATCAAAAAAATACGTCTGTATACTAAAGATATGGCCAAAAAATTGCAAGTAGGTCAAAATGACCTTGGAGAGGTGTAAGAGGATGATGCAGGAGATGTCAGTAGACTATGGGCTTAAAATTGATAGCTAGACAACTGTCACTATAAAAGACAGCATACAGGATAGGGCCACATGGCACCACATGGCACCTATGCCATGTGTCAATACAAAAATGTTGACTTAGATGCTCAGATTGCCAACTGTGCGTGGACTGCCAATTGTGCACTGACATAGATGCTAACAGGTGTAGTAATGATGTTGTACATATACACAAGTTGAGCTGATTCAACAAGAGAATCCAGTGGAGTTGTCAGGGGTACCGTCGAGAGGAGACGACAGAGGTGAGGCTGATATTGAGCAGAGGACTGGTGTTGCTTGGGCGGTTCTGCTAGGCATAGATTGCATGTGAGTTGAACATGAGCAGTCCCACAGTGGTGTGGTGGTGGCCACCCAACTCCATAGCTTATCAAGATCACATGCATGTAAATAACCTGTTGAAGGGAAACCAAGGAAGGAAGACCGTGGAGCTAGGGAAAAACCCTAAATGGACATGAGAGAGAAACAATGCAAAACAATGAAATTGTATTTACAATGGGATGGGATTGAAAAATAAAAAGAGAGAGAGCCTGAATATAAAGGCCTCATAAAAGCTTGTAGAACAAGTTGAAAGGTGGTAGAAGATAAAGTTGACAACTAAGCACCCTTCCACAAAAAGGTGGAACATGCTAGAATGGAACAAACTCTTGTATTGTCAACAACTCATCACTACATGCATTAAATACTAAATATTAAATAAATGCATTAACCTAAGTAAGCTTAAGTAAATAGAATAAATAATTAATAAATAATTATTTACTCTAATAATTTTTTTGCTTGGATACCTTGGTTTTATATGATGTTTACAATTTTGGTTGAGGTAGAACCTTTTTGGGTTTTTCAAAAAAATTTGTTGCCCCAATTTGATATGGATATACTACTTGGCAGAAATGAAATTGGAAAAAAATGAATGGACAAAAATTAAGGAGGTTCCAATTTAATTTCTAAAACGTTCGATACGTGGTGGATAAGGAGGATCAAGTTGGTTTAAATACAATACCCAATTTGTGAAAATGAGTAAAAAGTTTCTTATGTTGGGTAATTAGAGTGAAAAGGCAATATAAATGCCCCTGATGAAGGTTACATAGGTCAAAAGGGCATTTACCCTTGTCATTTTCACTCTCTATTTTGACATTGGGCAATTTGGAGCTCTGAGCTTGTGAGGATGGTGGTTCCTTTATGAGCGCATAGACTCAAGTAGGGTCATAGGTATGAGCATCCAATAGACTATGGTACCCTAGTAAGTCCTCAAGATCCTCCATTATTATTAGGCATTTTAGCACATTTAGCTTTTCTTTTAGTGCATTCGAACACTCTTCTAGCGCATACATGGGGTAATAGTGCACATAAATCCCTAGGTTAGGAGAAAAATAGTGCATTCATTAGGTAAATAGCATATGCATAGCTTTAAATAGCACATTTGAGTGTTTAGGTGCATTTGAATGATCTTGTAGTGCATATGCATGATCTTTTAATGCTTTTGTTTATAATAGTGCATATGCACTGTTAAAGAGCCCATATGATCATTTCGATAGTGCTAAGACCTGTTATAGTGCATTGGGAAAAGGAAATAGTGCTTTCAAGCATTTTAATAACACATAGGTTTTTTTTAGTGCATTCAAGTAATTTGGTAGTGCATATGTTTGAGGAAACAATGCAAACTAACTTTGAACAGTGAAAACAAATTGTAAAGCCTAAATTGAGCATAAGATAATGCAAAAGGCTAGAGTCTAAGTCTTTCAACCAAGGATTCATCAAAATGAGTAAACAATAATAATTAAGTAGTTATAAATTGATGTCGTAGGATCAATTTGATGACAGATTGGGAAAGAATGATGCTCCATCTCATGATACAGAGTAGGGAAAATAAATAGGTTAGACTCAAGATAGAGAAGGACAAGTAATAGGTCTAACATAGAACCAGTAGTTGATTAGCTAGATATAGATAGTAGGCTAATGTATGATAATCACTTGGGAGGAAAACTAACATTGTCATGTGTTTATTTGATGAAAACAGGTACATGGGTGCAAGCTCATGGTGCAAGGATTGTATCCATGGCCCCTAGAGGTAGTAGGTAGATTGTCAGTCAAAGATTTCTAGGTGATAGACATATGTGGGTTCACTTATTTACAACAGATTCCCTAGTTCTAAGTGAATAGAGGGCTATTGATAGTTATAGCCAAGCGATGGCACTTGGACCACAACACTTTTCATTTTCCTATGGGTGAGATAACTATAACACCAAGGGATGTGTATCAATTGTTTTGGAACCCAACAGTGGGAGATTTAGTGTACTATCATTAGACTATAGATGTTACTACCTTCAGAGATTTTTTTGGAGATGAGAGCATTAGGGATGACAGTATATCATGGTCCCAGATGTTGCAATATGAGCCATTGCTAGCAGTATTGGCAAGATTGATAGGAGGGTTTTGTTGGCAGACCAACAAGGGTAGGGATGTCTAGTTGGATGGGGCTGGTTGATATAGGATATGATCAGCCAGATATGGATATTGGCATGGGGAAAATGCATTTTGGACCACTTATATCATGACTTGCATCAGGTTGTATATTTCAAAGCTTCATCGCTATCAGCAGGTGTGACATTGTTACAGCTATGGACATGGGAGCACCTATCCATTACTCAGCTTATATGTGTGTGACAACATTCGTAGGATATGCCTTATATATATACTTACTCTAATGTGATCATGCAGGCCCATTTGTGCAAGACAGAGTATTGGAAATTAATTTTGGATGACATTGATGAGGTTGTATGGGGATTGTACAAGTTTACTAAGCCATAGGCCAAGAACGATGAGGAGATGATTTTTTTTTTTGGTCTGAGATATTTTCTCAGCTGAGTGGCCATAGTGATAGAGAAATTTTGTTTTAGGTAGGTTGTGAGATAGTTTGGTTGGCAGCAGGGCTTGCCATAGGGGTTAATACATTAGCTCAAGTTTAGTCAAAGAGGGTAGTGTGGGGGCTGACCTTGGAGTATGAGGCTTTCCTAGAGGCCTTTCTATAGAGGATAGATATGCTATAACCATGGGCATTACAAGATGGAGAGGCAGATGTAGGGGGACTATGCATGATGGTTTTGAGAGCATCCATTCCTGAGGTACATAGATCCAACAGAGCCTATTCCAGGTATTGATTAGCCATTGAGTGGGGGAGAAGATGGAGATGATGAGGGTGGTCCAAGAAGAGGTAGAGGGAGAGAGTGAGATAGAGGGAGAGTGAGAGGTGTGGTTAGAGCATAGGGGAGATATGGATCAAGAGGCCAAGAAGCCGTGGTACTACTACAGAGGGTTGTGGCATAACATCTAGTGTAGAGACTAAGAGATGTGGGTGTAGGGATAGTTGGAGGGATTTAGGATTGCAAAAGTGTGGGGGTGAGGGGTGGTGCTATGGCAGCTTGTCAATAGTACAAAGATGTTGGGTAGGGTAGGGCAGAGTAGGTGAAGGCTAGGTTTCCTAATGATATATAGTTTATCCGTTAATAGATGCATTGGGTACAAGCTTTGATTAGAGATCCACAGGATGTACAATGATAAGGGCAGCAACAGGCACCACCAGATGCACAACCACTACTAAAGAGGCTTGGAGGATCTAATGATTTAGAGGCTCAGATGAGTTCCATGGAGACTTGGATGGGTGAGCTGACCAGTATGCTACAAGAATTTATAGCATTGATGACACCAAGGCCACCACTACCACCAAGGATAGATTTGGCATTGACTAGTCAGACGGCCAACGATGATAGATGTTACTGAGTAGGTATCACCATAGGAGAGGAGTGTCCCTGACAAGCAAGGACCTTTGGGTCAACCACCTATGCATGGATGAGTGTATATTATGTGTTATAGAATTACTCATCATTATGTATGATTATTCATGTGATGCTCAGTTGATATTCATGTGGAGGTACTTGTTGTTCTTTGGATGTTCATGTGGATAGACATTGTGACATTTTGATGTGCATTTTATTTGATCATTTGGATGTTCCTATTGATGAAGACCATTTATATTCATGTTGATTTGATACTTTTGATATATCATGTGATTTTTTGCTTTATTAAATATCTAAGCTTATTGATGTATAGATGTGTATGCTTTTTATATCATGGACTCATGTATGTATGTGATGGTTTGATTTGATGGATATGGTAGCAATAGATAGTGATATATATGTGAATAATTAATGTAGCATGATTTGTGTATAATGAATTAAGGAATGAAATGCCAAATGAAGTGAGTTGTAACGAATGAAAATGTGATGAAAATAAGTGTGAATGAAATGTAATGAGATGAAATAAAATGTGGTAAAATGAAATTTGATATAATGCAATATGATGTAATAAGATGAAATGTGATGTAATAAAATGTGATGTAGTAATATGAAATATAATGAAATGAAATGTGTAAATGAATAGACATGAATGAAAATGTAGTAAATATGGAAATGCAATGAAATATATGTAAATGAAATGTAATTTGGTGAAATGAAATTTGATATAATGCAATGTGATGTAATGAAATGAATTGTGATAAATGAAATTTAATGAAATGAATTTTGCGATAACGTCATATGATAGGATGAAATGAATTTAGATAAAATGAAAAGAAAGTAATGAAATCTAATGAAATGAAATGTGAGAAATGAAATTTGATACAATGTAATGTGATGTAATGAAATGAATTATGATAAATAAAATCTAATGAAATGAATTTTCTGATAACATCATGTGATAGGATGGAATGAATGGAAAGAAATGTGAGAAATGTAATGAAATGAAATATGCAATGTGATAAGGTGTAATGTAATGAATAAAAAAATGTAAGTGAATCGGAAATGTGAAAAAATATTAAAGGAAATGATATAATATAATGTGGTGAAATGTGGCATAGTGAAATGAGAGTTGATGCAATGGAAATAAATGAATTTTAATGTAATGCGATGTAATGTCATGCAATGAAGTGTGATGAGATTTTATGTGATGGGACGAGGGAAATGGATTGTGATAAGTGAAAGTTAATTTAATGAAATAAATGTGATGAATAAGATGTGATGTAATGAAGTGGAATAAAAAATAAAATAAAATGTGATAAAGTGTGATGGAATGGAATGAATGTATAAATGAAATGAAAATGCCAAATGAAATGAAATGGGAATGTGATAGAATGAAATATGATGAAATGGTAATGATATGAAAATGTGATAAAGTGGAATGAAATGAAATGATAATGTAAGGAAAATGAAATCAAATGAAAAGAAGTGAAATGTGATAAAATGAAAGTGAATGAAATGAAATGAGAGGGAATGAAATGTAATGGAAACATGATGAAATGAAATGGAATGAAGAATGGAAAGAAATGAGATGAGAATGAAATGAAATAGGAATGTGATGAAATGAAATGGAATATGAAATTTGTAAATGAACATAAATGTGATAAAATGTAATGGAATGAAAATTGGAAAGAAATGCGATGAGAATGAAATGAAATGGAAATGTGATGAAATGGAATGAAGTGAAATGAGAGGGAATGAAATGTAATGGAACATATAAAAGAGATGAGAAGATGAGGTGAATGAAAGTGAAAAATGGAAGGGAATAAATGTACTATGGAATGGAATGGAACTCAACTTTTGAGATTCAAAAAACATGAAATGAAACTTGAGACCCTAGTAAGAATAGAATAAGGAGTGAATGCATAAGATGCGATGAATGGTGTAATGAATTAGTGACTATAATTGTTTGAGATTCAAAAGCCACATAATGCTATTGGTGGGATAGAGGATAGGAGAGAATGAAGTGTGATACAAGATGGTAGTGTTGTGACGAGACCAAGTCCACTAAATTAGAGTGTTAGCCATTGCATGAGTATATTGTTTTGTGACCTATTGTTGGATAGCCTTACTTGAAATTTAGCCTTTTTGTTGATCACTAGTGATGAGACTTGTGCGTGTGTTATCCTAATTTATGTGCCAACCATGTGTTCACAAGAGACCCAAGATGGAAATGCAAACTAAATGAATGCAAGTTATTGTCATCATATAAAATTTAATAAAAAGTGACCAAGTACAACCATGAGTAGCTCAATTATGGTGCTATGAATACTATGTCACACCGAGAAGTACCACCAATCATGGAAAATGTACATGAAAAGTATGACAATTTATTTTTAAAAAAATCTTATAGACATAGTAAATAAAAATAGGCATGTAAAGAATCAAATGTCAGACAAAGTCCTCACCTAAGATATCATACAAAATTGGTTGAGGTACGTAAGACTTTCCAAATGAGAGGAGGTGCTTACAAGTGGACACCAATAATGCATGAAATCAGAGGATGAGTGAAAAATCAAAGGCAAATAAAGTATTATGACTTCATCCTATTACATCTAGTCAAGTACATCATCAAGGTATTGGAAGTGCATAATAATAGAAAATTAGTAACTGCAGACTAGTAGTGCCCATAATTGTGTGAAGTAGTGTAGAATTTGTTCAATTTGTGGATAAAGTGGTTGTAATGGTTGGGAAAAAAATTATGAGATGTGTTAGTGGAAATCTGTAGTAGAATGCATGGAGTGTGTGTTGGAAGAGAAGGTTGGAAAAAATTCTTTAGTGGTAATAATGGCATGGGAATGGTGGAAGTGTACCCAGTACGAGTGTGGTGGGAAGCATACATGTGGTAAGTTTAGTAAAGAATGAGTCTAGGTGAGTGATGGTCATAAATAGGTGGATAACATGGGAATATAATGAATCAAGGTGGAGAGTAAAATGTGGTCATCAAATTGATTGAGAAGTCCAAGGAAGTGTGTAAGTGAAAGCATGTCAGACTCACTAGATCAGTCATACCAAGAGGGTGTTGCTAGTCAGGGAAGGTGGATTAGGCAAGGGTGAAGAGAAAATTGCATTAGGCAAACCCCTGAGGAGTTGGTGTATCAGCCTAAACTACAAGGGGTAATTTCGAAGCAAGTTGAATCAAGTCATATAGGACAGGGGTCAACACAACATGAAGACACAAGGATCAAGATAAAAGAAACACCCTTCTTAGTGTTACTGATGTTGTTGGGGACTACAACAGAATAGGCATTGTAGGTGGTATTAGATGATGATGAGTTGATGATGTAAGTAGAGAATAGTCTACTTGAGATGATGAAGAGTATGCTTGAAGTAGAGGAGGAGGCAGGGGAAATAAAATCTCCTAAAAATTCCTTGGGAAAAGCTTGAAGGGATGTGGGAGATCTTAGTGTGGGTGAGGGGATGAGTGGAGAAAGTTAGTTGATTAGCCTCAAAATTCTAGGACAAGGATCAATAGAAGGGGAAGTGAGTGGTGTAAATGTAGAGGAATCATGGCTAGAGGTGGAGGGTGGAGATCAATCATCAAATGACATGGAAAAATTATAGAGAATGTTAGTTATAGAGAGAGTTTGAGTAGAAAATACCAAATAGGAAGTCACATTTCTATTGGGATTGATGAAGAGTGTGCGAGAAGATGGAGTGTAAATAGAGGCAAGTTGGCTCCAAGCAGTGGTGAATATAGAGAAGATGTGGGTGTAGTCACTAGAAGAAAATCTACATATGGAGAAATTGTGTTTGGAAGAGAATGACACGAGGATGCGAGCAAAGCAGTTGTGAGCTTAGAGATTGTAGGAATCCCTAAAGATAGCACAAGTAGGTGTGGAGAGCATGCAAAATGAGCTAGTGTTGCTATAGTCATAGTTTGAGTCATTTAGGGAGGCAATTGCAAAATCAAACTCATTGTCATTGAAACTACAAGAGTGGTTAGCATTGAGTGAGTTGAAGGTGAGACAATTGCACCAGCGGTTGGGTGAGACAAAAGTGGACATGGAGCATTGGTGAATGGTGATTGATCAAATGCAACAAGAGTGGGATGTGGCCTAATGAGTGATCACTGTACCAGGAATAAAAAAGCTGGTGGAGAATGTGTTTGTGGATATGTAATGGATGGTGAAGGTATGTTGGGAAGGTACCTATTATATGGGCCTTTATCATTAGGCTTTCCTAAATGATAATTGACCAGAGATCCAATTTTAGGATAGGAAATTTGTACAATTGTTAAATGTGCAATTACATGGTGGTAGGTTTCCAATTCCCATGGATGTGGTGTGGGTACGTAGAGGATTAATGCCAAAAGCTTCTTTTATAGGAGCCAAGGCTGAAGAAACACCATTTATTGGATACCCTATCTTGCCACCTCCCCCAGGGAGGCTAGAATAAATGATCCGCTAGTGGATATTTGAATGTAGTGTTGTCATTGTCATCATAATAGAATAAAATTTTGGTTTGTTTTTGTGGCAAGCCAAAAGACAATTGGTGATAATGTTAATGTGTTGAATGAATATTTTTATGTTTGGTTTTGATATTTTTGGAATGTACATGGATGTTTTTAGCATTTTGAGGAGGTTGTGGATATTTTTGGAAATTTTTGGGAATATTCAAATGTTTTGGAATTTTTGGAAATATTCAAATGTTTTTGGAATTTTTGGGAATATTTAAATGTATTTGGAACTTTTGGGAATATTCAAATGTTTTTTGGAATTTTTGGGAATATTCAAATGTTTTTGGAATTTTTGGGAATATTCAATATTTTTGGAATTTTAAGAAAACAATTTGGAAAAAGTGTCAATTTTTGTAATAAAATCTATAGAGGAAGAAACCTTCACTTGTATGTGGGAAACTGAATGTTTGTGTGGGCTCCCAATGAAAGATGAGTACAAATATGTGTAATGGTTGGAGAGTCATGGCATTTAAGGTGGAAAAAGTAGGAAGTGCTAAACCACAAATTGTGAGGTACAAGTTTGTATATATCGATAGCCAAGCATAATGCCAAAGTTAAGCTTTGATGACCAAAAGAGGCCAAGAAGGGCTTTGAAAAAGGCACTTGGGTGTTTGTGAAGGACATTTGGGCCCTAGAAAAGGCATTTAGGACCTAGAAAAGGTGCTTGAGGGTCTAAGAAGTCGCTATGGGGGCTTGAAAAGGCCAAAACAAGGCCTTGAAAAAGGTTTTTGGGCCTAAAAAGGTGTTTTAGGGGCCTGAGAAGGCCAAAACAGGGCCTTAAAAAAGGCCTTTGGGCCTAAAAAGTCACTTTGAGGGCCTAAGAAGGCCAAAGAAGGGCCTTGAAAAAGGTGTTTGGGCCTAAAGAGACACTTTGGGGAACTAAAAAAGTTGTTTGAGGGGCCTAAAAAGGAAAGGAGACCCCTGCAATCTCATAAACTTACATTTACTTATTCTGTGTCCCATGTTAGGGGATGATGAAAGAATTCATTAGATACTTGGGTCTTTCAAGATAACATTGATATATTTTTTGGAGGGGTTTAGATCAATCATGGCCACTACAACATAAATAAGACTCTATTGTTCTTCTTGGCTAGAGGAAGGAAAAGGGACTCTAGCAGATCTTCTTTGCTATTCGTGTTGTGCCAGATTTTCTAAAGCCCAGTGAGATGTTTTAGGACATAACTACACTACTTCTTAATGTCATTGAGGAATTATTTATTATTTTTCCTAGGGTAATGGAGTAATAAAACATGCTATAAAATATTGAAATATTTTTCAATATAGTGAGCCTCACCAGTGATCTAAAAAAATCATCAATAATATTTTTTTTTGATATTTTTGGTGATGATGTGTTTCCTCAAAGCCTTAGACATAGAACCTTTGAGATGGATGTTGTTGATAAGTTCTACTAGGTCTACAACATCACAATCTATAAGTTTGTAAGTACCAGTCCCAAAAGACTCTATGATAATGTAAGGACCAATCCAATTGGCCTCTCATTTTCCTTTATTTTCCCTAGCATCTTGGTTTTTAGGGTTTTCTTGAATCACTAGGTCACCAACCTAAAATACACGAGGTTTGACCTTTTTGTCGTAATGTCTTGATAATATATTTTGATACACTTTGAGGTGTTGATGTGTCATACCTTGATGTTCTTCTAATAACTCTGGCTACTCTAGATGGGCTGCTCTATAGTCCTCATATGATAGGATATCACAAAGAGTAACTCTCAAGGATGGAATCTCAACCTCTAAGGGAAGAATGGCCTCAAAACCATAAACCAAAGAGAAGGGTGTTGCACCAATGGGTGTTTGAACACTCGTCCTATAGGTCCAAAGGGTAGGATTCAACTGTAAATGCCAATCTCTGCCAATATCATTGATGATTCTCTCGAGAATGTTGATAATAGTCTTGTTAATGGCTCCTGCTTGGCCATTGCCTTGGGGATAATAAATTGACAAGGAGTGGTGTATAATGTGAAAATTTTCACATAATTCATAAATTATTTGATTTTTAAAGTACAAGACATTATTTGTGAGAATGGCATGAGGTATGCCAAACTGACAAATGATATGCTTTAAAATGAAGGAAGAGATTTTTTTTCCCATAGAGTTGGCAAGTGGTGTTGCTTCAACCCACTTGGTGAAGTATCCTATGGTGGTGATAATCCATTTATGTCCACTAGAGGAAGGTGGGTGGATGACTCTAATCAAATCAAAGCCCCACTAATAAAAAAGCCATGGTGTGGCCAAAGGGTTGAGCTCTTGCACTAGTGCATGAACAAGGTTACCATGGATTTGACATTTTTTGCAAGTCTCAACATAATCGATAGAATAATTTTCCATGGTTGGCCAAAAATAACCCATCCTAAGAATCTTCTTTGCTAATGTAAATTCACTAGAGTGTGACCTAAAAATCCCTGCATGGACTTCTTATAGAGAAACTCTTGAATCATCCTTCTCAAGACATATTTAAAAAGTACCATCAAGACCCTTCCTATATAGTGTATCAACCATGAAAGTGTAGTGCAAGGTTTGTCAAATGAAATTACATATTTGGTTGCATGTAAGGTCAGAGGGGATGGTGTTATCACAAAGGTAAGTGATTATGAGGTTATACCAGAGGGAATCAAGAGCATCTAAATGACACATGATAAGGTAATTAGGTTGAGTAAATGTGGGTTGAACCACCTCTTCTACTAAGACCTTATTTTGCTCATGCTACTCCAATAACTGAAGCAAGGAGGCCAAGGGGGCCATGGCATCTACTACTCTCTTCTTGTCTCTAGGAATTTGTTCAAAATCAATATGAAAAAAACAAGCCTTAAGTGTATCAACCATATGTATGTAAGGAAATAACTTTTCATTCTTGGTCTGATATGTATCAGTGACTTGATTAATGATCAATTGGGAGTCCCCATCAACTTCTAGGGTTTTTAGTTTCTATTCTCAATCTATCTTGAGGCCTAAGACCAAGTATTCATATTATTCCATGTTAGTGTAGGGGAAAAGTAGTTATGGGATTTGGAGATGGTAAAGCCTAGTGGTATGATGAAAAAAATACCAATGCTTGAACCATATTGTGTGTAAGAACCATCAAAATAGAACTTCAAAGTTAACAGCTTTGTTTGAAGAATGTACATATCTAGAAAATCAACTAAGATAGGATATGATCTCTCTATAGATGCATCTTCCAATTGGTCTATGATGGCCTATCCCTTTACAACTTTCCTATCAACATACTTGATATCAAATTTGCTTAGGATCATCACCCACTTGACCAATCTACCTGTCAATGTTGTTTTATTGAGAAGATAGTTGACGGGATCAATCTTGGATATGAACTTGACCTTATGTCTCAAAAGATAATAGCATAGATTTTGGGAAGAAAAAACTACAACTAAACATGCCTTTTCAATAAAGGAGTAATTTATCTCATAGTTGACTAGGGTGCGATTGATTTAATAAATGGCCCTTTTCTTTCCTTGGTCATTTTCTTGTGCTAAGAGGGCTCAAATTGATTTTTCAGATAGGGATATATACAATAGTAATGGTTTATGTGACACTACATGCACCGGCACAGATCAAGTAGGTTTTGAGTAAATCAAAAGCTTTCTGACATTGACCTGTAAGAGTAAATAATTATTTATTATTATTTATGCTTTTACTTAAGTTTACTTAGGTTAAATGCATTAGACATTAGTTGTCACCTAGGAGTTAGCATAGTTTTATGTGTTGACTTGTTGACAACACAGAAGTTTGTGTACATGTTGTCAACACCTTGTCATACTTATCCCTTAACCTACTTGGAGGGTATTCCACTTTTCATGGATGTATTCTTAGTTGTCATGCTTATGTCCTAGAATCCTCTATCTTGTTCTAGAAGATTCTTTGAGGCCTTTATATTCAGGCTCTTTCATTGTATTTCACAACATATTGGCATTGAGAATATTATATAGCAAATTCATTTTTCTTTGTTGAAATATTTTTGGCTCAAGTCCATTTAGTCTCTCCAAGCTCTTGCTCCTTCCTCCTTTGGTTTCTCTTTTACAGGTTATTCACATGAAGGTGATCTTGATACACTATGAAGTTGGCTTTCATCAAATTCTACATGGTATTAGAGCCTCTCTGCTACTTCTTGGTTGATGGATTTTTGAAGCTGCGATTTAGAGACACAAAGTCCAATTTGTTTGTGAATTTTTTTTCAATCAGGGGGTAGAGCAATTTTTTGGAGCACTTTGGGCCTAAACAGATGTTGCCATTGAGTTTAGAAGCCTCGTTTTAGTTAAGATTCATATAAAATTTATGAATTTTGGCTTCCGTAACATTAGGGAGAATTCTTTAGACCCCTGGGAGGCCGTACAAATGAATTTTCTGCATTCATTACAATTTTTTAAAAAAAATTTCAAGGCAGCCCAACGGCCACTACCCTACCATCGTAGCCCCACTTGCATGCTACCTAGGTTTTGCTACCACCACTTGGCCAGCCCGCCACCCTCTTGACAACACCCCTAGCAGCAACTACCATTGTGGCAATCACTACTAGTGGTGCACTACCTCTGACCACTCGTCCATTGCCCATTTGCGACTGATTGCCCACCAGGTCTACTGCATAATTGGCACTGTCTACAACTACCACGTGGCATAGGTGCCACATAGGCATTTTCCATGTGACCCTTTCCATGTCAACTACTCGAACAACCATACTACCATGTGGCAGTCTTTTTTTGCCACGACAACCAATAGGCCATCAAATTTAAACCAGTGACTTGCTGATGTTAGCATTGCATAATCACACTTGCAAGCCCTCCAGGGTCCTTTTTGACCTACTTGTGATTTTTTTCCATAACTTGACCATACAGAGGTATTTTTCTAATCCACAAGATATGCCATAAATCTGGTTCTAAGACAGAGACATTGGTGTGGGTATTTTTTAGATTGATGCAGTTTAGTTGCCTGTTTTTGTAGTTGAAGTTAGATGTTCTATTTTTCACTTTGACAAGCATATCTTGTGTGTCCCATTTTCATTTTTTGAAAAAGTTATATTTTTGGAAAGCTGGTTCTGTCTACTTTTCATAAATGCTATCATTTTCTTTAGATTTTACCCCATGCTCTTTCTATCATGCTTTTGGCATTTTTTCTCTATGGTGGATATCTTGGGTGTTCCAAGTTTGAGGATCATTTTCATGGCATGGGATCTTTTTTTTGGGCTATACTATCTATGTTTCTATTTCTAATCATTTTTTATATCATTTGAAAGCATCTTTTTGCAAATGCACTAAGATAAAGTACCACTCTTGCATTTTGGGGTGATGAACATTGTTTTGATACAATTGTACTCACACTATATTTATAAAGTGCCATGAGGGGGATAGTTATATGCCACTTATGTGCCCTCTTCCTTTTTTCCCCATGATGTGTTAGTGAGACGTGCCTTTATAGGTGTTTATACCTCTTACTCTCTATCATTGTTCTTGGTTCTTTCTATAGAGGACTTTAGGCCCAACTTTTTAGTTGCTTGTCACCTTACCCTGTCTACATTAAGCGGGGGGGGGTTGGTTATTTTATTGTTCCTAATGCTTCCTTGGTTCAATGGTTTGTTAGAGTAAGCTATGTATTTATTACCTAATCCTATATACTAGGCAATTGTAATGGCTAGCTGCCTATGCATTTTGGTGAGATGGATCATCTACCATATAGACACTCTTGGTTTGTGCCTTTCAATTCCATGGAGGCTCTTCAAATCAGTAGCTTCATTTTGACAAATTTTGTGACTTCTTCATGCTTAAGTGATTTTCTTAATGATCTTCTTGTTCCTTTTTTCTAGGACATTCCTCTAGTTGGAGGCTTCTTCAATCCTTCACTAGGTTTTTAGCTATCTCTCTTTGGAGAGGGGTTTTTCCCATTGGGTGTTCTTCGTTATCTCTAGTTTACAAAGATTGCAGTGCATTTCTTATGCACTTGTTCATGGGTATCTAAGCATTTCTTATGCACTTGTTCATGCATATCTAACATGGCTTTGTTTTTGGGACCCATTCTAAATTTCATCTCAACTGTTGTGAGCTTAAGTGCATTCCCCTAAGTTGCACTTAAGGGGGGTGTTAGAGTAAATAATTATTTATTATTATTTATCCTTTTACTTAAGTTTACTTAGGTTAAATGCATTTGACATTAGTTATCAGCTAGGAGTTAGCATAGCTTTACATGTTGACTTGTTGACAACACCTTGTCATACTTATCCTCTCGTCTACTTGGAGGGTAATCCACTTTTCGTCGACGTATTCTTAGTTGTCATGCTTATCTCCTAGCATCTTCTAGCTTGTTCTAGAAGATTTCTTGAGGTATTTATATTCGAGCTCTCTCATTGTATTTAATAACATATTGGTATTGAGAATATTGTATAGCAAATTCATTTTTCTTTGTTGGAATATTTTTCTCTCAAATCTATTTAGTTTCTCCAAGCTCTTGCTCCTTCCTCCTTTGGTTTCTCTTTGATGGGTTATTTACATGCATTTGATCTTGGCATGTTGTGAAGTTGGCTTTTATCAACTTCTACATTGTGTACATCCTAGAAATCAATGCAAATGCATATGTTGCTATCCTTCTTTGATATAGGCACAATGTTTGATATCCATGATGCATATGCTAGGTGCAGGATGAAGTTGGTATTGATCAATTTATCTAATTCTTCTTTGACTAGTAGAGCTATGTGGGGATGCATTTTCCTAAGTTTTTTTTTGACTAGATTAACCTTTGAAGAAATGTTGAGGTGATGGAGGATTAAAGTAGGGTCAATCCTAACATGTCTATGTAAAACCATGAAAAGTTTATTTGCATCTCTTTTAAGAAGTGAATGAATGCGGTTCTTTCCTCTATGCTTAAAGACTGTGCCAAAGAGATGATCCTTGGTTCCTTCTCTTTATCGATGTTGACTTTTTTAGTTGGTTCGATTAAGATGGATGATCTTTCCTCAGAGTGCATAGGTAAGGTATCAATCATCTCATCCGTGGGTGCCACAGTTGGGTTTTCACCATTGGATGCATCACTTCTATTTATTTCCATTGTTTTCTTAGGATTGGCCATAACTTGGTAGTGATCTTCAAGGCTATAAACTACATAGCCTATTCTAGAATGACTGAGATGATTGATATCAGACCCAGATGTGTTCATTTCTTCAATTCTTTATGGACAAGATAGTTTAACCACATTAAAGTAGACAAAGACATCATGGCCAGTATCAAAATGAGGAATATGGTGAGGCTCAGTTGTATCCCAACTAATGAGTTTAGGATGGACTAGGGAGAGTGATTCATGATGTGAAAAGGGTTTTGTGGGGTTTAAAAACTTGATCTTGCTAGATGGCTCATATGCTATAGCAGTTAGGTATATGACATGTGCTTCCTCTAAGGTGTCCAGAAAAGTAGAGATCATGAGCAGATCGTAGTAGTCATCTTTGACTTCTACTAGAAAGAAGTTAGGAAATAGGATTTGAAACTAAAATCCTTCAATATATTTATCATCCCCATATGATGTAGTGTGATGTGTCTATTCTATAGGAGCCCCTAAGTTGTTCTATTGTACTTTGACTCTTGGTGAAGTAAGAACTAGATGAGAGATTGATCCTTGTATAGTGAAATCATTAGATGTGGTGATGTGAACAACATCACATTCTTTTTCATGGATGGACTCTTTAGATAATGATTCAAACTCCCACTTAGTAGAATCATCATCATCTTTATTATTGGATGTTTCCATGAGTGGCTCTCTTGTGTGGTGTGAACTGGGGAGATATAGATTTACATTTATTATATCAGTTGTCTTCCTTTTGGTACCCATGCCAAAGTGGAATAAATGGAATCACTATTCTTATGAAGAGACTCGAGAGTGCTCTGTGCCTTACCTTGTTTTGCCATACCCTACCCACTTTTTTGGATTTGTTGGATCAAAACTATGATACAAGAGGTTTGACAATGCCTTTCCCTTTCCCTAAGGGACCATCTCCTATATATCCCATCTTTTTCATTAGATCAAAAGCTTTTCTATGTAGATGAGGGGAGATGTCAATATTTTGTTTATTGATTTCTTCTATTGTGCTTGGGGGTACTCCACTTACCTTAACAAAATGTGTTTGATATGGTTTAGTGGTGGATGATGGTTTACTATGGGATCTTGGAGATAGGGGGGGATCAAATAAGGAGATGTAGTACTCACCTACCCCTTTGTGTTGTAGTTTACACTTCCTATTAAAACCCTTCATCAACCTATCCATTTCTTCATAATGTGTCTATTTAGGGTCCTTTGATGATGATGGTGAAGGAAGGGAAGAACTTGAAAAACCAACTTTTGCTTTACCCTTAGTCGATGTAGACGAGTGGTCATTATTTTGGCTAGTAGAGCATGAAGTGTCTGTTGACATGGATCAACCGATGTCATCTGTGGGGGTGCTAGTTTCTTCTCTATTATGAGGAAGAAGGGAGTTACAATATTGTGCAAAGTTTTGGTCCCCAAGTATGGTCACCTCTTGACCCATGTATGGAAATTTAAGACATTGATGGTAAGTAGAGGGAATAACTTGCAAGTCATGCATCCACAATCTTCCTAACAAGATGTTATAAGTTAATTACAAGTCTAAGACTTGACAAAAAGTTTCTTTCACAACTGGTCCTACTCTGATCAGTAGAATAACCATGCCTTTGGAGGATCTCTCGTCATCATCATAAGCTTTGATTGTGATTTTCTTACTTAGATCAACAATGTCCTCCATATATCCTAGATATTTCGCTAGATTTAGTGTGCAAATGTTGAGATCTACCCCACCATCAACCAATGCTCTCTTAACTCTATTTCTATGGATAAAGACTTCAATATGCAAAGAAAAATTTTGTGGCTAGATGAAAGACATGTCATCTTGGGGTGAAAAGGAGATGCAATGAGGAGCCTCAAGATTTCTAACCATGTTTTGGAACCTACTCACATCCAGGTCATTTGGCACTAGGGCTTTAGTGAGATTTCTTTATGCTACGATGAGATTTAACAACCCAAAAATAGAGATATGAGCAGGAGTCTTAAGTAACTAGTTGACTAGGTTATATATAGGCAAGGAGGAACTCATAGTTGAATGATCAAAATTTATCATGGATCCTAGTAAAATGACTTTAGAGGCTTGGCCTCAGGTAACAACATTTGTTTATTGTTTCTTATTTTTGTCCTTAATTATGATGACATTTAAGGTATCATAAAATCCAGAGATCATGTCGATGGTGTTATCATAGTGATGTGCATAATTAACCTTATTGTGAGGAGGTGTCTTTTGATTAGCTCTAGAGAATTCATTCATGACTCATGAAAGGGTTCTTCAAGTTCATATGGTCTTCATTATTGCTAAGGTTATTCACTTGGATAGTTTTGTCATTCATTAATTTTTCTATGGCCCCCTTAAGGCAAAGAAAATTGTTTGTTAATTACCTCCTATTTTGGTGATAGGCACAAATGTTCTTTTCATTACACCAGTTTGGTTTGACCTGGGGTTCATAGGGTTTGGCCTTGGGTAGCACAATGAGTTCATTGGCCAAGAGGGTTTGTAAAGAACTCTCACAAGACACCCCAATAGGTGTATACTCTTTGAGTATATTAGAATATTGATATATTTGTGGGGGAGGAGCTTGATTATAAGTAACTTGTTGATTAGATGTCGAGGGAGTTGTCATATTATGTCGATAAAATGGATAAGCATTATCTTGTCAAGGTTTGTTTATATTGGTGTTGTTGGCAATAAGACACAATTGATTTAGAGGGGGTTGAGTTTGAGGTTTAATATGGTTGGCTTCAACCACCCCATCATTGACAGTGTTTTTGTTGTTGTTTCTCCACCAAAATTTTTGTTTGTTAGTGGACTAATCATAGGAATTGTGATTCTAAGTGGAATTGTTGGAGAAACCCTTACCATATTTAGATAGTTTGATAATGTCATTGTTTATCAAGGTTTCTTCTACCTTGGTGGCATTTTCTAAGGTAGTCTTAAAATCTTTAGGCCCGTCGAGTTGGAGCCAGTAACTCATGGGTTTTGAGAGGCTATTGATGAAGATGTTTGTTTTCTCTTTATCAGGTATGTCTCTATGATACTTGGAAAATGTGTGCCTCCATTGTTATAGGAATATCTTGAATGATTCATCAGGAAGTTATTTTGTGTTACACAAATTGATCATTGTAACTTTCCTTTCAACATTATAGGAATATTGGGTGATAAAAATGGAAGCCAATCGGTCAAAGATTTTAATGTTGGAGGGTAGCTTGGAGAACCACTCCATGAATTACCCCACAAGGGTCCTGAAAAAAAATGCATTAGGTAAGTCGTGTCATGGAAAAACTCTATACATAGGGTATAGAATTGTCTAAGGTGATCTTCTGGATCTGATGTACCAAAATATTTATCATATTTTTCTATCTACACATTTTGAGGTAAAGGTGTGAAAGTAATGCTTTTATCAAATGGAAGAGGGCATACCTTTTCGAGGCTGAATTTTTTGGGTTGTATTTTCTCTTGCTTCATCCTTTTCATTTCAAATTGTAAGTCTTGTAATTTTTGTGTGACAATATCTAAAGGTGATTCTTCTTCGTCTTGAATTTCATACCTTGTGCTAATGCTAGTATGTAGCATTCTTTACGTTTCTCAAATATCTTGTCCATGATATCGACAAGTTTGAGATTTTGCTAAAATTCTTCAATTTTAGTTTCAATGCTCTTTTCATCCCATATGATGAACCCATTTTGGAAAAGGGTTCTAAACTTTGGTTGAATAGAGGTGACTTGTGAGTAACTACATTTGGTGAACAATATGTTGGAGTGACAGGTTCAATAAGATCTAGAGATTTCATGCATTTGATGGTTCTGCTGGCTATTCTAGCACTCACCCGTATAGGTGATCATTTTGGCCTCATGGTTACACTAGTTTTGCATAGTGGCATGAAAAGTGAATAGGATTCCTCTAACTCTTATGCATTTTCATAATATTAGGATTTTTGTTGACCATGATTTGTTTGGAGTAACAAGCTAGGTTGGACAAGGTGTTTGGAAATATTGATAGAATAAGTTCACCCTCGTGAAGTCAAGTAGGGAATAGATGTGTGTCTCCATAGGTTTCTGGCTTGAGATGCAAAATGAAGCAATGAGGACTATTGGATTAATAATATCATTCGTAGCTTTTGTTGTTTCAAAAATGGTTTCAATCAATTTCAAGATCTCTTAACCTGGAAAATATCAATGGGAAAAAGAGTATCCAAATCTATTGTTCATTTGCAAATGTCGTGTACATAGATAGCCTCTATTATAGGTTCTTTCTCAAATGCATCACAGGATTTATTAAATATGCTATTTCATTGATCATATGTGCTATTTAAATGTTCAAATGTGTTATTTAAATGTTTAAATGCACTATTCTATCTATCATATGTGTTGTTATGCAGGGAAAATGTGCTATTTAAAGCTTTAGAGGTATTGTTTTGTAGTTATTAGCACTATAAAAGAGTTCAAAAGTGTCACAAAATTATCCATATGCATTTTTTGGAGTGGTAGATGTGTTGTCTTAGAGTCTTTCAATGTTGTTCTAGTTCTAAACTTGGTTTCTCGTTATAAGTTTATAGTTACGTCTTTTGGAAGGACTGTGATTCAAACTAGAGTTTGTTATTGAATTTTTAAAATACATCCAATAATAATAGTAGAAGCCAAAATAAAATATAAAACTACACACACCTAGAAAATCGAATAAAAGGTCTTCCTAACAAGGTTGTTTAGAGCTGGTGGCTAGTGGGTTTTATTTTTTTAACCATCGATGTTTGGATTTATTTCTCTTGTAACAAAGAGCTTCCCACCAATGCCAAGGAAGTTTAATGCAATCCCTTATAGGAATACTAGAGGAAGGCTATGTTTTGAACATGGGTGGCTTGCATTCGATTGGGAATGCAAGATTGGGAGGCATTCCCTCTCGCCGGCCTTGCTAAGGCAACTCATAAGGTAGCCTTTCTATGGCTAAGTAATCCTACCTAGTAAAAAGAAGGAAAATAGAAATTATAAATAGGTCTAGGAATTTGATCACTCTAGGAGAGTGAGAGCATATCCCTATTTTCCTAACCTCACAAATGCAACAAACAATTTTTGCTCAATTCCAAGCCCTTAACTACATTAGACAAAGGGGCTCCAAGTTAAACTATGTGCTTGTTTCTTTCCCTGTTTGACTATTACTAACCTTCACAGAATGTTTGGCATTATGATAAACTCTCATGAGTTAAGAGAATAGGCCTACTTCTGACTAGATCAATGAGGTCAAACATACTACTTAGAATAGGTTATGGATTTAAAAAAAAGTCACAATCTAATTCACAAGGGTTCATATCTACTTACCTGTAAAGGCTAGGCACATTTTTGAGGGTCTTCATTCCTGTTGTGCATTTTGAGCATCCTGAGAGTTCTTGCCAGATTAGATGAGGCCTAAAAAAAATCAAAAATTAGATTTGAACATTATATGTGAAGGTTAATAGATTGGATCAGATGTATAATAGAAAAAAACAAATGCGTCACATAAAGTGGTATATGCATTATAATAATCTTCAAATGCACTATAAAAATGAGCAAATGCGCTATAAAAATAATCAAATGTGCTATAAAAATGATCTAATGCACTATAAGAATGATCA
This sequence comes from Cupressus sempervirens, assembly GCA_028749045.1. Lineage (NCBI taxonomy): Eukaryota > Viridiplantae > Streptophyta > Pinopsida > Cupressales > Cupressaceae > Cupressus > Cupressus sempervirens. Next base: position 141,551,320 of record CM053793.1, read on the forward strand.
AATGCACTATAAGAATGAGTGAATGCATAGCAGAATGTGTCAAATGTGTTAAAAGATAGGGAAAAAGCATTAAAATGGTGTGTAAAAGCACTTTTGTGTTAGGGGAGTGGTAGATTTGATCTTTGTGAACTTGGAAACATCTTTGAAAGTTTTCTAATCTCATTATTAAGCTTCTCATGCACTATAAAACCTCTAGAAGGTCAAATCTACACCAAAAATCATTGAAAAAAGTAGATCTAAAAGGAAAAGAAAAATAACAAATTTGCAAGAAAACTTGAAAAATAGAGAGGCTTTAATACGAAGCCCCATGATGGGCACCCTTTTGTACATGGTATATTTGCATATTCATGAAACTTTAATGCAGTGTCGATAAAATGATTAAAAACTAGACTAAACCCAAGAAATCATTGTCAAAATGCAAACTCTACGAATGTCCCATGTTTCCCTATCTACAACCGCTAGGAATGCTCTTAGCCCAACATCTCAATGCTAGTTTTAGAATGAGAGTATACTTATAATGCAGATCTTCCAGTATCTATATAGGATCTAAGATGAAAATGCAGATTATATGCGAGTAACAACTCTTAGAATACTATCAAAATGAAAATGCAATGAGTTAAACATGTGTTAAGATGATACTAAATAACATGAAAAAAAACCTAAAATGATATCAAAATGACATAAAACTTGCTAATATGATCAATATGACAACTCTAAATATACCTATAATGCAAATGCCTAAAACTTGGGTCCCTTTTCTCTGTTGAAATTTACGAATGGGAAATATACTTCTAAGAGTGGGGGGAGGGATGTGAATTAGAAGTACTTAACTTTGACCAATAAAACTTTTAACATCTATTAATACATGCATAAAATATATTGAAATAACATGAAAGTAAAAGCATGCATGTAAAAAATTGACACTAGATATGATCACCCAAAAACCCTCCAAAATGAGAAGGTAAAACTAGGGTGGGGATGACACCCACAAATTTTACTATTGTAGCAATAATGTAACTGGCTGAGATTACAAAGTTTGACCATGAGCCATGGTCTACCTTGTGAAAGGCATATCCTATTAAAGGCTTACAAAGGATGGTTAGATCCTACCCTGTTAAAGGATTTTACACCTTACTAGAGGTGTACCTATTCAAAGGATTTTCAAAACATTCACTTGGAATGTCAACTTGTTAAAGGATTTTACAATGGTTGTTAAACCAACTTAAGTCCATAGGATTTCATTCTGCTAATACAATTGTTAGAGAGTACAATAGAATGTTTGATTTGACTACTTACAATCTGATATTGCTGATTTCATATCCTTGTTTTGTTATGTTGATCCTTTGTTTTGTTAATTGGTTCTACAATTTTTTCCTTCCTCTAAGTCACCTTTTTTTTTCTCTAACCAATTCACCCCTTTTCTCCTTCTATTCTTCACTCACATGTATCATATCCAATCTCTCTATCATTCTGAATTATGAGGCTTCAATTTCCTTATAAATATTTCATGACTTAAGGTTAGGTATGAATATATGACTGATATTCAAACTTTTTGCCTCTTTACCATTCCATTTTTCTGATTGGTTGCATGTTGATTGCATAAGGAATCAAATAGATTCGATCTTATCTCTAAGACTTCAAAATCTATCCATTAGCTAACATAAAAATAGTTTAGATATTTTTTTGTGCCTTCACAAAATTTTATGTCAATTCTATGATGCTCAGGACTTACTATAATTCTGTCTGACCTAACACTAATTGCAACTCGACATCTATATTATACTCAGCATATATTACTAGTTTGGCATGAACTTAGTAAATAACTTAAGTGTGTTGATACTCAATTGTCAAAGCCATTATGAAACCAATAATCTTCCCCTTTGACATGAGTGTCAAAAACACTTAACTATACATGATGAGTCTAATTTCCCTTGACTATAATATATTTACAGTTTGGCATATGCAAAACTTTAAAAATTGTTCAAAATTTTGTGAAAGACTATATACCTCAAAAACTTTGTATCTCCCCCTGAGTTGATGTGTCTCCTTTTTGTATCCAAGCTAATACTTTTTGTTCTTAATTTGATACTCTTTACTTATTTGATGTACTCTATTTTTTCTCTTTGTGTTGTTTTCTCTCCCTTTATGTGCTCTTTTCTCTATTTTCTTTTATCTCCCGCTTTTTACATGTCTCCCCCTTGTAGATTTCTCTCCGTACTCTTCCTTTATATTTTATCCCCCTTTTTATACGTATGTCAAAGGGTCTATACATTGAGTGTTTATTTAGCCAAAAAAAAGTCTTATTTACTTCCACCACAACTTTTAGAGCATTATCCCAATTTTCTATTACAATGTCTAGGGATTTGATTTGCATTGTTGTCTCTGTTGCAAAGTGAACTAAGCCATCTAAAGTTGACAGATTTGGATCTTTCTTCAATACTATCTCGGCATAGGCTAGTTCTTTTTGGATAATTTCTATGTGGGGGCTAAGGGAGGCTTGAATTTGGACCAACTTGGCTCTTGTGTTAGCCTCTTTTGTTGTTATTGCAACTATTTTCTTTTGTGTGTGAAGCACTGCATTGAAGTGCTTTTCACTTTGAGCTAAATTTTGTGGCAATTTCATGCTAGATATTTTTAGGTTTCTTTCTAGACTCAGTATTCTCTAGATTTTCTCTTGTGTGAAGATTGTAGGGTCAGACAATTTAGTGTATAGTGAGAATATATTCTCAAGTACCTTCTCCACTTGTCAATTTTATTGGCCAAATCTACTTGAGATAGTGTTATTTCACTAGATATTTTCTCATTTACCTTGGCTTGAAATTTCCTCTCAGACCATTCCAAGAGTTTAACATTGGCATCTTTTTCTTCACTTGTCACCTGGTCCACTATTTCTAATAGTTGCTCCAATATGGGCTTTGTTTCATTAGGTTTTTGCAAGTTGAAGGCATCTAAAAATATTTCCTTAATCTCATGAAGTGCTTTCTTTTGTTTATACTCATTTCTGAGTATCTCTTGCTTTTTTTCTCTCTAATGCCTCTTGCATGATATTAATCTATTCTAGGTTCATTATTGCATAGTCATATTTTGGTAAGATTATTTCTTCATCTATTGTAGGGTCTCCATAGTGAAGTACCCTTGCAACCTTAGTTGAGCTTGAGCCTAGTGCTAAAATTTGGAGTGGCATAGCATTAGTGTTCAACTTCTGAAGGACTCTGGTATGAGTGCTAGTAGTTGGTAAGTTGACCAATGTTTGAATGGCTTCCTACTCCTTTTCCTTTGGAATTTCCTCATCTTCTTCTAATTTCTCTTGACCAATTACAATTATTTGTGATACACCTTGTATTTGTTTAGTAGGTGCAGAGGCATCTGTTTGTCCTACTTGTTCCTTTGTGGTCTCCTCTATAGTATTGGTCTGTTGTTCAATCATCACAACTTTAACTATGGTCTCAACCTTTGTAGATGTATCTTCTAATTTTTTCTCTTTAGGTTTACCACTAGTAGTTGTAGGGTGGTAGAAGGTGGTTCTTGTGTATTCACCTTATCCCTAGTTATGTCAACTACTATCTTTTGCAACTCATCTACAATGACCAATACAGGATTATTACACAATTGGGCTTGTAGGATTGATTGGTCAAGGATCTTCTTTATATCCTCTACAATAAGTGGTTTGATGTTATGAGCTGAATTTTTAGAGACATCCTTCACTATTACTACATCTGCAAGTGTAGTTGTGTTATGAGGAGGGCTTACTGGTGACAATTGTGTGTCTTGTACACTCTGTTTAGTTTTCTGCTCCTCAATTGTTGCCATTTCATCTTGCTTTGATGCCTCTTTCTTTGTAGTATATACCTTTTCTTTCTTAGTTTCACCTTCCTTGTCATCCTCATCTTCTTCATTATTTCTTCCCTTAAAGGGATCCTCTTCTCTTTCCTTGAGAGTACTCAAGCCATAAATTAACTTGCACATCTTGGTGGATTTATTAACAACATCTTTAATTTTGTTATGCAAAATGTTGAATGCCTTGTATTTTGGTGCAAATTTTCTCCCATGCTTCTTATTGGCCTTGGTAATTTGTCCCCTTGTTAACTCTAGCATTACTTGAGTTAGGGTAGATTTTTTTATTTCCTTCTTCATATTTAGGCAATAATACCATTTATTCTCAATTATTGAATATAAATCTTTGCACATTGTATTATCAAGTTCAAGAGGGGTGTTCTTGAATTTTTCCATTATGACATGCACTAATTCTTCAACCTTATTTTGATCTTGTCTACTCAATTTATTAAATTTAATGTTTTTCAAACTAGTTAACTTTGAATTTTCCTTTACATTACCACAAATGTTTTCTAAATTAGACTTGGAAGCATGACTTAACACTCAAAATTGGTTTTTGTCTTCTGACTCGATCCTTTCATCATCTGAATTTGGTTGTGTAACATATTTTCTTCTGGGTTTCTTCTACATAGGACCTTGTTTCTAAATAGCCTTCTTTTTCTCTTTTACTTGCTCCTTAGCCTTTTGAGTTGTGGCCCTTGTGGTGGCTCTTTTGACTAGAGTAGTAGGCTTTGTAGGGCTTGGTTTTACAATTTTCTTACCCTTTGGCTGAGTTGTGAGCTGTCTTAACCTTTCTCTTCTTGGGCTTAGGTTTGGTTGGTGCCTCCTTAGCTTGTTCCTCCTTAACACCTTCTTCTTCAACATCCTCTCTCATTCCTTGGGTTAGGGAAAGTTGTTCCTAGCCTTGTTCTTCTTCTTCTTCTTCATCTTCATTATCTTCCTCTTCATCATTTCCAGTAGTTCCCTCTCCAAATTTGGCTTTGAGTTTCCTCACCAAATTATCTTTATTTTTTAGAGTTAATGTTGTCTTTAAATTCATTTCCACCTTTGATTTGACAACATCATAAGTACCAAAAAGTTTTGTTGCTTTGTCAACTTCTTCTACAAGTAGTGTAGTGATAACTACTAATGGTTCATCAATATTTATTTCATAACCTGATGGCCTTAGCCCTCTGACTCTTGGTACTACTACTTGGATGTATGTATAATCAATCTCAACTAAAAATAAAATGTCATTGTAATACTTGAAAATAGGAATTCTTAGCTTTTGTTGCATGGATTTCTTGAAATCCTCAAAATAGCTAGTCATAACTGACTCAAAATTGTCTCCTATTTTCTCTATGTACTCATTTATTTATACACCACATACCTATTGGTCTTCCATCCTATCTTACCAAATGAAAGGAATTAATTTTGAACATAGAAGAATATGCATATCAAAATGGAACCAAACTTACATTGAGCACTCTTGGATCTCCTTATTACTCCTAAGTTCTCCATTATTTGCTGCAATTGTAGTTTTACCAAATCATATGTATGGTCTTTCTTTACAATCTTGTACCCTACATTAACTACAATACATGGTACACTATTTAGTTAGCTTGACTGATAGAACTTGTTAGATATGACCCTCACTACAAACTCAATAAGTGGATCCTTGATAGTTTCAATTGTCATTCATCTCTTGTTCCATTGTGCCCCTGTATTCTTCTCAATTACTTCCTTTGAGTCACTTCTTAGCATCTTGGGCCGATCTAGGGTTGGATATCTTGTAACCCTATGTACAATTCTCTTTGATAGTTTGATAGGTCATCCTTCTAGGCATAGGAATTCATCATGAATTCTTCTTAGAATGATCTTAATCCATTCAGTCTTAAAGACAGTGGAAAATTCTAGAGCACAGGTCAAGCCCTTTCTCTCTGTGATCTTGTATTCATCTTTGAACACTCTATTTTCATATAGTTTGTCATATTTCTAGCAAATTTCCATGTCTCCTATTCCCCCAATCTTGCAATTATAACACTTCCCCACATCATGTACCATCATGACCTTGGGTGGAATGACTGATAATGCACCTGTTGGGTCATTTTTGTATGCAACCTTTGGAATAGCCCTAAAATTTAGTTGATTTACCTCATTACTAACTAGTTGAACTTCAAATGGTTCCTTCTCCTTGGGATTCTTAGAGCTGGAGGCCATCTGGCAAACTAGGGTTTTGACAATTTCAAGACTACATAACTTGAAACTTGAGAAATACCTTGGATCAATAAAATGATGCTCAATCATTGCTAAAATCTATGGAAATTCTTTGTTCTCACTTGAAAAATTGCTTCTTTGCTCTGCTCACTCTTGCTCTATGTTTGTAATAATGAAAAATGGTAAAAAATATGCCTTATACCCTTTCAAAACATCACATTTAATGCTTAGTGCATATACAGTTGTAAACTTAGCTTCTATGCAATTTATGCTTTACTCAAAATTCATTTATGTTCCCATCACTTGATAGCTATTAGAATTATCCTTACTCAATAAAAACTACTTACTTGGCATCAATAGGCTTTTACTAATAGCTCAACACACACTAGAGTTTTACTTGGCATGTGAAGGGAACTTTTCCCACTTGGCAGTAAGATGAAAACTTAAGAGTTTGACCTTGCATCTTTATTCATACTAATTTATCCTTTTCAAAACTAAATTATTTTGGAACTGATGTATGATAAAGTATTTAGATATCGGTCTCACATACCTCTCTTTTCTTAGTTTGGTGAGGTGTGACCACTTGACCTTTTAGATGAAGTGATCCCTTCATTTGATGTACTACTTTCATATTTTCTTTTCCATGTCTTATTCATCTCTCCTCTAATGTGTTCAACATCTACTTTCCCTTTTCCTTTGTTGAACTCATAATTCTGTTGGGCAATACTTGCTAATATGACTAGTCTTTAGATAGCTAAAGTATGTGGTTTGACTTAACCATCTATTGTAGTTTCTACTAAAATGTGTCTTCTGTAGTTCTTAGGGATGTGTCCATACTCTAACAGTAGTGACAACTCTGCCTAGTATTGTAGTCCTAATTGTAGAAGTGTCCATGACTTCTTGCCTTTGCTAGTTTGTTTGGTGACCACATAGGCTTAGATCTGCATTTGAAGGCTCTATGTCCATATTTATTGTAGTTGTAGCAGTAACCTTCAAATCTTGGTGCATGCATGGTTCTTGTCTTACATTTATGTGCTTGATGACTTTGCTTGTTTCACTTATGATAGTGACCCATATTTTTAGGTTTGTCATGCTGATTTTCATTCTTGCTCCTACACACATTAGTAGTATGTCCTTTCTTACCACAAAAATTATAAGTGGGTTTTGAATTCTTACCTTTATCATTCCTTTGTTCAACAATCTTGGATGATTCTATTTTTTTAGTGCTTGTATGGCCTAGTACTGATGTGTCATTGTTGGATCTAGGGGATTTTAGTAGTTGCTCAAAGTACTTGATGGATTCATTTGGTTTGTTGGATCTTTCAACTATCTCTTTCTCTCTTATTAGATCATTTTGTAGTTATTCATTCTACAACTTCAGTGTGGTGATCTCAATTTCTTTGACATTTAGCTCATGATGGGCATTCATCATTTGACTTAGAGTATCCAATTGCATGTTGGAAATTTTGGCAAGCTCAATTGACTTTTCTTCTAGTTTTTTGGCTAGGTTTCTCTTGTCTTCTTCTCTCACGAACTTATCTTCAATGGCTCTTTCTTCTATTCAGTCACTTCACATAGCATTATGGCTTGTGATTCTTGCTCAATCTTGAGATTTTTGATCTCTTTTGCTTGAGCTCTGTTCTTTTCCATTAGATCTATTATTGCTGAATTAAACTCATTTGAATCTCCATTAGAAAGGAACTTGGTGGTGTCAATCTCTTTGTACTAAGTATCATTTTCTACAATGGCAATGTCTTTCCTTCTCTTTAAGGATTTTCTCAACTCTTCTTTGGCTTCTTCTAGTGAGTGTAGAATAAGCTGGATCTCAATTCCTTGGTTCTCTATAACCTTTCCTAGTTTGTAGACCTCCATCTCTAGATCTTTTCTCCAAGCTATGAGGCTTCTCTTGATGAGAACCAAACTCTGATACCAATCGTTGGAATTTACAAATTGGAAATATAATTCAAGGGGGGTGGGGTGAATCAAAAGTACTTAACTTTAACCAATCAAACTTTTATCATCTATCAATACATGCATAAAACATATTGAAATAACATGAAATTAAAAGCATGCATGTAAAAAATTGACACCATATATGATCACCCAAAAACCCTCCAAAATGAGAAGGTAAAACTAGGGTGGGGATGACACCCACAATTTTTACTACTATAGCAATAATGTAGTTAGTTAAGGTTACAAAGTTTGACCATGAGCCATGGTCTACCCCATGAAAGGCCTACCTTGTTAAAGGCTTACAAAGGATGGTTAGATCTTACCCTATTAAAGGATTTTACACCCTACTAGAGGTGTACCAATTCAAAGGATTTTCAAAACATTCACTTGGAATGTCACCCTATTAAAGGATTTTACAATGGTTGTTAAACCAACCTAAATCCATAGAATTTTATTCTATTGATACAGTTGTTAGAGAGCACAGTAGAATGTTTGATCTGACTTCTTACAATCTAATATTGCTGATTTTAGATCCTTGTTCTGTCTGACCTAATCCTCACTTATCTAATATGCAAGTGGTGTAATGTTGATCCTCTGTTCTATTAACTGGTTCTAAAATTCTATCCTTCCTCTAAGTCACCTTGTTTTTTCTCTGACCAATTCACCCCATTTGTCTTTCTATTCTTTGCTCACATGTATCATATCCAATATCTCTATCATTTTGAATTATGGGGCTTCAATTTCCTTATAAAAATTTTGCGACTTAGGGTTAGGTATGAATGTACAACTGAGATTCAACCTTTTTTTCCTCTTTACCATTCCATTTTTTTGATTGGTTGCATGTTGATTGCATAAGGAATCAAATAGATTCAGTCTTATTTCTAAGACTTCAAAATTTGTCCATTAGATGGCATACAAATTATTTACATTTTTTTTGTGCCTTCATAGACTTTTATGCCAATTTTGTGATGCTCAACACTAGCTAATACTGGTACCAACACTTATTATAATTCTATCTGACTCAACACTTACTACAACTCAGCATCTATATTATACTCGACATATATTACTACCTCGACATGAACTTAGTAAATAACTTAAGTGTGTTGAAATTCAATTGTCAAAACCATTTTGAGACCAAAATGCTCTTGAATTCTCCTTTCATTTATAGGATTTTAGAAGGGGTTGGAGTAAGAATTTGGGTTTTTACCTTTAACTGGTGAATGAATGTGAAATTGAAAATATCTTATAAGAGAGAAGAGAAAGAACCCAAAAGTCTTTCTTTTGAGGATATATGAGGATTTTGTTCAATTCTTTTAAAATAAAAGGAGGATTTTCTTTTTTGTGAGGATAAATGGATTTATTGATAAAATAAAAGTTCCATTTATTTTTTAAAAGTTTGTCTTTTTCCTTCTCCCTTTTGAATTTCATTTTATGATTTTGAATTTCTTTTTTCCTTTTTTTGAAGTTGGTTTAGGTATTATTAATTTTATAGATGATTTAATTGATTAATTACTTCATGTAATCCTTAATTTGAAAGTTTATTGTTTTCCTCTCAACTTGTATTTTTTAGAATGAGATTTGTGGTGTTTTAAGTCTTTGCCAATTTTGGGTGTCTACACTACTAACTGTTGAATGAGATCCACATATGCAATATTTGAAATTTTTTTGACCCTTTTAACTCTTGATCTCATGACAAGATGATCACATGTTACATAGTTCTAATCCTTTAGTGTAGCATCTTAACTCAATTTTCTCTTCCCTTCAATCTCACGATCATGTCCAATTAACTGCATCATAGCCTTGACAGTTAATATTCAATCCCTTACGATGTCATGACACAGTCTGTCATAACATTGTGACTCCATTCTTTATTCCTTGTGACCATACCTTAGATGTTACCCCTTTTGACTTTGTAGCATCAGGAACCTTGCATTTTACCTTTGAGATCTTAGAATGAAGGCACATCATATCATCATAACATTGCAACATCAACCTTACTATACGATCTTATGATCATTATCTTTATCATTCTATCAGACACTTGCTAAAAAATCCCTATAATGTTATGACATCGGTTATGGCATAACATCAAAACTTCCCTTTACAATTCTCATGATCCTATGACCATTACAACCCTATGATGATACAACCAAACAATGGTGGTTCTATTCCCTTTTTTGTAGCTTTAGGAGTTTGACCTTTTTCTTCTACAATCTCTTGATAAATAAAACTTCATAAGATTAGGACCTGAACACATCACACATTTAACACATTTACAATCTTATGACTGGTCACCACATCGTAACTCATCACTCCTTTGTCATGTCTTTTGAAGCCTCAACATTCATCTTTATGCCTACATGATCACTAGTTGATCATAACTTTAGAAGCCCATTAACTAGCCCTTACAATCTTACAATTATCATAAGATTATAACTCATCAATCTTCTACGTCCTAACCATACGACATATCATAGCATCAGAGGTTTCCTTTTCTTGACCATGAGTTAAGTTGCGACTAGGTGACAATGCATTTGCATCATCGCAACTTCTTTTTCTTTTTTCCATTTTGACTTGCAATGTGGCAATGACCCTTAGCCAAATACTTTTGATCATTTCTTTGCAACCTCATTTCAACTTTCTTCAATTCTAGCTACAACCATGTGAAAATGTCAATATTTTACTATTTCATAGCTTTTTTGCTATTTTTCTTCATTGGTTCTATTAACCTATGACCTTGCAATTGCCTCATTTCAACTATCATTGTAACCTCATATTTGTGTGGCACTTTATTCTTCTAGCTATTGCAATCAAGTGATCTCATCCTTTAACCAGTTTTGTGCCTTCAGGATTGCCAGAAAAAATGTAAGTTCAAACCATGTGATGGTGTGCTAAGAATTTTCATTGACCATAAGATATTTTTGCACAATCATAACTTGATCCTTTAATTGCAACTAAACTCCTGCAAAGATGTGCTCAAGCATTTCACTCATTTGCAACTAAAACCCTAGATTAACCTAAACCCCATGCAAAGAAACAATCAAAATTAACCTTAATTTCCTATCCCTTGCTCACATGATCACAACTGAGAATTGACTGCATAACTATATTCCTTCAATGAAAAGATGTCGGATGAACCTCATTAGCCTTTATCAATCAAAACATCTCCTTCAAAATATGACTTGTCTTGCCATTTGACTTTTCATCCTTCTTGAAGCATGCCACGTGTTGGTCTTTTGCACAGTTGTGGCCATAACCCTTAACCACATTTCAAACTGGGTGATCATTCACACAAGGTTATTTTACATTGTCACAACTCATTTCCTTGATCACCAGTTAAGCCATGTGACCAAGAGACAAACCTAAAACTCATTGCCTTTTTGATAGAGATATATCGAATGAATACACTTTGCCTTTATCGAATAACACTCCCCTAACACATGGTAGATCGTAACATCTTAAATCTATTTTCACTTCTTTACGATTCATGAATAGTTGTAATATTTTAACCCATTCCTTTTTGTTTGAAAGACATAAGATGAATGACACTTGCATTTATTGATCAATGTTCCTCTAACAACTTGAGCTTGGCCCACCATGTGATCACACGATACACCAATATTATGACTCAAAAGTGATCATCACATTACCACTTGAAACTAACTATATCTATTGAATGAGCATCTTGAATGAAAAGACATTAACTTTGTCATAATTCATTCAAAAATGGCCCTATCCTCTCTTGTTTACTGCCATGCGTCAACCAGTCGCACCTCTACAAACTTAACCTACAATTATTTTTTAACACCAATGATCATGAAATCCACAACATATCACCACTTTGCAAATAAAACCCCAAGTTAGTCCTAACTCAAAAATATTTGACAAAGGTTACACCTTGACTATTGTATCCATTATATCTGAGCTCACTAATACACATGTCAAGAGGGTGTATCCCCACTTTAATTAAATTGCATACATCTTTAAAATGTGGGAAAAAACCTAGTGTCAACCTAAGAAGATTTGACAGCAAAGAAAGAAAAATAATATGTATATCACTGATTTGAGAGAAAGGGGCCCATAGGGACAGATGTCAAAAAGTTGTATACCCACATTGCTTAAACATTGATCAACTTTAAAATCTAGGAATATGTGCATTGTTGATCTAGGAAAATTTGACAGTTGAGAAACATTTATCATTTGTATGGCGTTGAATTAAACAAGGACTTGCTAGGATAGGTGGTAGTTAGTCACACCATCATGACTTGAAAACTCAACTCAACACTAACCCAAGCGACAAACCCTTTGCCCTATCATAGCTATAAATTATGCTTAAACTTAATCCTCTATGCTCATGCAATCTACAAGTTGCCATAGCATCACAAAACATATATGTCACATGTCTTTATAATTAGGCTAATGTAATTTTGTTCCACCTTACCTTACCATTTTTAGCCTATGATCTTATAATTGTTACATTGTCATGTTTTCTTATGCTTTTCAATTTACTCTTAAGATCTTATGATCATAACCCCCTCGTAACATCATGAAACTCCTTTTCTTTTGTTGAGATCTTATAATATATTGCATATCGTATCATCAAGACTCTGGCTAATCTTGGAAATTTATATCTCTATGATCCTATGACATGAAGAAAATCGCATGATCGATAAAATCAACTTGAACCTCTTACAATGTTACAAACACATAACATATTGTGAGATTGGGAGACATGGAAATTACACTTACAATCATTAGATAATCCTAACATCACAACATCTGGAGAGGATAGATGCTTAAACTTTGATCGTAAGATTATAACATCTGGAAAATATACAATTTCCTACTCCTAGAAAGAAAATCTAGGGTAAGGGTATGGTTGTTCAAGAGATTCAATTAGATTTTCAATGGAAAATGGTAAAGTCATGAACATGGGACATCAAAACAATTCCCTTAGGGAAAAATCATTAACACTAGTCTAGGGCACAAAAATGAGGTTAGGGTTTGTCTAGAAACTAGGAATAAATGGAATACAAACCCTAACCCTAAACAACATAATTCAAACATTTTTACGAGGGATTTTAAATTTTTTGGTATAGTAAAAATGAGGGCTATTAGTGGCTCTATTTGGGGATGATGAATACCTATATCTATTCAAGATTTCAAAATCTTTGGTTAAAGCAGACCACATTCATGACAACCTTGAGATAACTTTTTGAGACTATACAAGGGTATATACATATACACATAAACTATAGACACATGTACAGGAATTTACAAATTTACAAAGGGATACATACCTAACTACTATTCATGGAAAATAAATAACTTCAATAGAAGTACTTCTTCAAGAATTATCCATGAACTAGTAATTCGAGAAAGTTTCTTAATAAGTCTTTTATAAAATATGAACCTTCACTCCAAGAAGAATCAGCCAAATAGGGACCAAGCTAAATAGGATCAAATTTTCCATTCTTTCCCTTATCCTCTATCCTTGCATTCCACATTAAGATCAGATCATTTGGTTCAAACTTTTTTGCTACTACCTTCTTATCATACAAATACTTTGTCTATAATTGCAACTTTATATTCCTGGCAAAGGCTTCTTTTCTTATTTTAGTCAAACCAACCAATTCATCCATCCTTTCCTATATATCATCAATGATATCTTCATCATACATCTAAATGTAACTATACAAGCCTATTAGGTTGTTCTAAGGCATTCCAGCATGAATTATATATACAAGGTCAAAAGGTGCAAAACCTATTGCCTACTTCATTATCACTCGATTAGCCCAAACTAACAACTTAGAGTCTCATGCCTTCTTTTTGTTAGCCAAAGTCCTTTTTACAAATTTCAACAAGATTTTGTTTATGGATTCAACCTACCCATTTCCTTGTGGATGGTAGGGTGACAAAAATGACTTGGAATTGCTATAATTATCAAAAAATTTGATAAATTCATCAGATCTAAAATGCATAGCATTATCAATTACAATTATCTTAGGGCAACCAAATCTTGTAATGAGGTTATGCAACAAAAAATCATTTACCACTTTTCTGGTAGCCTTTCTTGTAGGGATAGCTTCTAGCCACTTGGTAAAGTAATTAGTTGCAACTAGGATCCATGAGTGGCCACTACTGGACTTGGGTGAAACTTCACCTGTAAAATCCATCCCCCATGGTTGAAAGGGTGCCTATACTTCAATAGATTTCAAGGGCACATTCATAGAGAATTTTGATTTTCTAGCAAATCTCTGGCAAGAGTCATACTTTCTAACCAGGGTTTGTGCATATTTAAAAAGGTTGGGCCACCAAAATCTAGTTGTCATGATTTTATGCTTAGTAGTCTTTGCCATGCAATGCCCACCATAGACTCCAAAATGTATGTTGTTCAATACTTCTGCTAATTTTTCTTGATCTATGCGCTTCAAAAAGTATACCTTCAAAATTTCTCTACTACATGCCACCATTAACAATAATGTATCTAATTGAGTGAAAATTTATAGTCCTTTTTTGAATGTTTGTCAGATGGGGTGGAGCTTGCATGTATTGTAAATAGTAGATCACATCTTTGTACCTGTCACATTGATCCATATCACATGTATCAAATGCAATACCTTCACACAAAATTTATCTAATTAGCATCAAGATTAGATTGATCCATTAGCTTAGCTAATCCTTGACCTCGTACTAACTTGGTGATTTGGATATCAATATTAAATTCTTGTATTCTACTAATCCATCTACACCTTCTACTAGATACTTCCTACTAAGAGAAAATATCCTTAACTGCTACACTAGGCACAAATGCAATAACAATAGCACCTACTAAGTAGCATCTAAATGCCTTGACAACTTTAAAAAGTGCATATGCCTTCTCCTCATTGATTTCATACTTAAGTTCTACATGATGGAGGGATTTTCTAAAGAAAGCAATTGGTTGTTCATGACCATCTTCATTTTTCTGTAACAAAACTACTACTATGGTATGAAAAGATGCAAAAGAAAAAATATACATAGGCTTTCCATAATCAGGGGTCCTAAGAATCAGTGCATTCTTAATGGTGTTTTTAATTTCTTGAAAGACTATAGTTGGTTCACCTTCCCAATTTATAGTTTCTCCCTCTTGAGCCTTTTTGGGATTGATCTACTAATTTCAGTAAAGTTAGTTACAAATCTCCTTAAAATTTTGACTTTCCTAAAGAAGGATTGTATATGTTTAACATTCTTGGGCTTTGGTACTTTATCAATGGTTGCTACCCTTTTAGGGTCAATCTTGACCCCTTTCCTTGGATACTATATGACCAAGCAACTTCCCCACTATTACTCCAAAACTACACTTCCTTGGATTCAAAGAGACACCATAATCTACGGATCTGATAAAAATCTTTTCTAAATTCTTGCAACATTCTTCAAACTTTTCTAAGTATGTAATTAGGTCATCCTAATATAAAACCATAAATTTTTTAATATATTCTTTAAAAGCTACATCCATAGCTCTTTGAAATGTTTCTCCCGCATTGATTAGACCAAAGGGAATTTTTATATAGACATAAGTTCCCCAAGGTGTAGTGAAGGTTGTCTTGAATTTATCTTTCTCATCTAACAAGACCTAGTTATATCCTAAGAAGCCATTCAACATGGACATCAATTCTGAACTAGTAACCTATTGCAATATGGTTTCCATGTTGGGCAGTCCATAATTATCTTTTAATGATGCAACATTCAAATTTCTAAAGTCAATGTAGAGCCTAATGTCCTCATTTCTTTTTTCTGATGGGTACTAGATTAGACACCCATGAGGAATGTCTAATTAGTTGGATAATGCCCCCATCCCTAAGCTTTATAAATTCCTCTTGCATTTTAGAGGCTAAAGTGGGGTTAATAAGTCTTTTCTTTTTCCTAAAAGGTTTTACATTTTCCTTTAGAGGTATTACATGTTGGAAAAGGTCCTGTCTATGAGCTTTAAGGTCATCATATGACCATGTAAAAGCATACTTGAATCTTCTTAAAAAATCTATCAGAGATTCTCTAATTGCAAGAGATAAGTCTTTACCGATGTATACCTTTTTCGGAGATTCAACAGTATGCAAATTAATTTCTTTAAGCTCTTATGGCTTGTTATCCTTAATATCTGAATACACTCTATCTTGATTATCAAAAGCACTCTCAAGTACCACTAGACTTGCAAGGGCCTTTTTTTCCTTTAGCTGCAAAATCTCCTAACCAAAAATGATCTATTTTCCATCTACTGTCTCCACAAAACCACTACAATCCAATTCTTGACCATGATATTTATCTTCATTAAGTAGATGATTCAAGATATCTTTATCATCTTCAAAAACTTTCCAATTATCTACATTATTAGGAATAGATGGCCTATTTTTCATTTTAATTTTAGACACACCAACAAATGACACATCATCAAGCTTGATTGCCACATTAGCTAGCAAGTCAAATGTTTCTATTAGATCCCAAAAAATAATTCTATATTATTTTAATCTTTTGTTCTTGGAGGCATAATTTTCCTTAATTTGAGACACTATCAACTTAGAATCACCAATAACATGCAACTTTTTAATTCCATGAATACTTGCAACTTTTAGTCCTAGCAACAATGCTTTATACTCTACAACATTATTGGTGCATGTAAAGTTCAAGGTAAATGAATATCTAAAAGTGCTTTTCTTAGGAGAAATGAAGACAACTTTGGCTCCTAATCCTTCTCTAGAACTTGTCCCATCAAAGTACATGGTCAATATTTTTTTATGAATCCAAATAGTTGGTTACTTCTTGTGTAATCAAGGGAGGGGGTTTCTTAATCTCTTGGATGACAAGCTCTACCCTCAATGCATTGGCCTTAGTGTCTAGAGAATAGGTGGAATTCTTATCAATACTATCCTCAAATATGTAAGTGACTCTTGACTCTCTATCAACTTTGATAGATTTATCCCCTATGTGAAAGGTGGCATATGATAGGTCACACTGTAGGCTACCTCCCATCACAAAAATGTTAGTTTGATGACCGCCACAGATATGAGATAGTTATTTTGTCACAATTGTAAGATCGTAGGGGGAATGAAGATGAGTTAAGATGCTATGCTAGTGGAAGGATAATATTGATCGTAAGATCATAAGTGACCAATAGAGTAAGCTCAATGTCATGATAAATTGGGTTATTGTATGATCGTGGGAGAAAATTTAATGGGCTCATGATGTTGTAATAGAAAGGTTAATTTTCTAATGATTGTAAGATTGTAAAGCCAAAAATTTCATGCTAAGATGTGAAGAAAGGCTTTCTTGTCTAGCTTTTTGTAAGGTTGTAGCATTGTGAAATTGGGAGTCAAAAAAGTTAAAAGTTGTTTTCAACTATTGTTTATGTGGATCTCACCTGGTAGTCAATGGGGTTTTAACCTCTCAGGTGGAAAATATATTTGGTTTTTTAATGCAAAAATAGTGCATGGACCTATGTGATGCTAAAAAAATGGATGGATTGCAGCTATTATTTTGATTGGGGTTAGTTTTGATGTGGCATTGACATTGAGAGATTGAATTGCAAATGCTAAGATGATGCACTTTGTGTCGTAGATTGTAGATACCCAATTTTTAGGTTGAGATGCTATAGCTCACCTATGTCCGTATGCTCATGTGGTCGCATGATCATAGGATCATGAAGGAAGAAAAGGATGGGTAAAGAAAATTTCTAATCATCAAATCGTGAAAGATGAAATGAGAGATCACAACTATATGATAGATGGGTGATCATAAGATCATAAGTCTGAAGGTCAAATGTAGTGTCTTGATCTAATAGAACGAAGGATACCATGACATCATGAGGATTCTCTAGCAAGGGAATGAAGCTAAAAAGTAAAGAACAAACATAAGATCATATTATGCTACTGAGGCCATGATGTTACAATGGGATCAAAGACTATTGATGTTCTGATGTTCCAATCTTACAGAGTGTACTGTTGTCATATGATCTCAAGGGTGAATGATGTGGGTTCCAATCCTACGATTCTTGTTTATTGTGAGATTGTAAATGTTAAATGTCAGTCTCTTGATGCTACATGGATTAAAGAGTAACCATCATCATGTGGTCATAAGGTGCAATTAATGGAATATGGTCACGGTGTTACACCAATTTGTGTGTCGTGGCATCATAGGGGTTAGAGTGTTGACCATCAATGCTATGAGATAGTTAATGGGTTGTGATCATAAGATTGTAGGGCATGTAAAAAGGAGTTAAGATGCTACATTAGTTAAGGGATAATGGTGATTGTAAGATCATACGTGACCAATAGGGTATGTTTGATGTCATGATAAATTGGTTTTATCATATGATTGTAGGAGGATATTTCATGGGATCATGATTTTGCGATAAGGGTTAATTTTTAGATGATCATAAGATCATAAGGGCAAGAATTCTATGCAAATATCTTATGGAGGGCTTCTTTCTCAAGTATGTCATGTGATTGTAGCATTGTGAGATTAGGAATAAAAAAAATTCAAGCTAAATTTTCAACTATTGTGTACATGGTTTTTCATTTGGTAGTTAGCGGAATTTTGACCCTCAACATGGCAGGTATGTTTGTCTTTTAATGTAGAAATAGAGCATGGCACTATGCGACATTGAATAGATGAATGGATTGGTTTCCTTAGCTTCTCAAATTTTGTAAGGATCAGATCTTCAATTAGAGTAGAGCTATGGGGAAAATAAAATGAAATTAGATTTTTGGAATAACCACCAAGAAAGAAGTAAATATTTTGAAGGCAATTGTAGGTGATAAGACTATGCCGATGGAGGTAGTTAAATATTTTCATGATGAAGGCCATTGTCCTAGCCTAAGTAAAAAAATTAGTAAAATACAAATATCTCTGTATATTTTCTTCTAGTCAAATCCTGACATGTGTTTTCTCACCGATAAATAGTTGCAATCCTTCTTCTTTATATGGATTTTGAGGGTGAGGAAGAAAGGGGGTTCCAATGTTGTTGCTGTGGGACCATTTTAGTTCTAGTCTTGGGTCAAAAGGCTCTCAATTTTTTGTAATACCATTTTCTCAGCATTTTTCTTTATTATGAACAACATTGTTGTAATTTCTTTGAAGCATTTAAATTATACAGTCATTCATTGTGTTTTCCTTGTGCTTTGCATATACCGTGATGTATAGATTTCAAGGAAATTAATAGAAATCCTCATTGAAATTTTCAGTTTGAAATTTTTCTCCATCTTCATGGGTTTCTAATTTTCTATTGATATGTACATAAGGTGTGCATTATCCAGTTGTAGCTTAACTTTGAGGTTGTATGCCATTGCACGTCTGACTATTGGGTCAAGGACCTGAGTAAATTAATTGATATACATTGATAGAATTACAAGGATAATGGGAGGATGTCTATTTACAAAGTGGAAAGATGGATCTGATAGCTGAGTATATTAGAGTATCCATGTGTATGTTTTGACTTAGTTAATGCCCAATGGATAAGTTTTCGATCAGCTTGGTAATTGCATGTGTTTGTTGTCCATATCTAGGTAGTACTGAAATTACAACATCATAAATCAAATCTTTTCCCTTTAATGTTGAAAGAGCTTAAAGAGTTACCCTCACTTAGCTTGTTAAATTCATGTGTTATGTCATTAGCTATTTCGTATCCATGATTGTTTGTACAAGTGTTAGAAGACTAAGGGTATAATATGATTTTTTAAATTCAAGTGTATGTTTTAGCACTGGTACCATATGAATGAATATGAGGTACACCCACTTAGGTTTTGCAAAGCCTGAAGTAGAAGAAGGGTATAGCCTTATAGTTGGCCCTAGTGTTAGAATGGGTATATTTTAGATGGGAAGTAGTTGCCCCTAGATGTACTCTATTCTCATTGGGGATTTTGAAACATGCATTTTGAAACACAAACATCAATCAAAACTGAAAATTTACGAGTCAATGTCAATGAACCACAAAAATTGCCAAAGAACCCTACCATGTCTAAGCTTGACCTAGAATTAGAAAAAGTTAAAAAGGAAAGAGAATATTTATCTAAGGAGTTGGAAAAGGTTTAGAACTAAGCCCTAGCTATTGAAACTAGGAGAAAAATATCATTTATCAAATCCAACCCGCCTTGGCCCTATAGAGCCTAAAGTGCAGAGAGTCTAGTGTACTTTATTGATGTTGGTTCAGAGCTAATATTAATCTTGTTGAATATAGGACTAGATAATCCTTAGGCTTTTTTTTATCTTATGCATCTTGATATTGGGTTTAGAGTACCTGGTAGTCCAAAAATCCTAGCTCTAATTAGAAAGGAAAAGATAAGGGATTGATCAACTTAGGGAATTGCATGTGTTTGTTGTTCAGACCTAGGTAGTGCTGACATTTTAACATCATAAATCAAATATTTTACCTTTCATGTTGAAAGAGCTTAAAGAGTTACCCTCATTTAGCTTGCCAAATTCATAGGTCATGCTACTAGCTATCTCATGTCTATGTTGTTTGCATATGTATAGAAGATTAAGGGGTTTTTATCTATTATATAGATTAAGTTATATGCCTTAACACTGGTATCATATAAAGAATCCAAGGTGCACCCACCTAGGTTTTGTAGAGTCTAAAGAGAAGACAGAGATTAAATAGCCTTATAGTTGACCCTGGTGTTTGAATAGGTGCATTGAACATGGATGTTAGCTTCTCCTAGGTCTATTTGTTTGTATCACTAGGTTATTCCCCAAAATCTACCAAACAACCCTACCATGTCTAAGCTTGAACTAGAACTAGAAAAGGCTAAAAAGGAAAGGGAAGATTTAGCTAAAGAGCTAGAAAAGGTTGAGAATAAAGCCCGAGCTACTAAAACTAGGCGAAACTATAGTTTATCAAATCCAACCCATCTTGTCCCTATAGAGCCTAATGTGTAGAGAGTCTAGTGTACTATGTTGATGTTGGTTTAGAGATAAGATTAATCTTGTTGAATATAGGACTTAGCTAATTCTTAGGATTTTTTTCATCTTATGCATCTTGATATTGGGTTTAGAGTACCTAGTAGTCCAAAAAACACTAAAAAAAGGGTGACTTTGTTGGGGAGTTGTATAAAGAATATTGTTCAAGGTGCTATAGTTTTGTGATTGTTCTTCCTAGTGCCTTGTATACAGAGTAAGGTTCTATTGCCTAGTGTTGCATTATTGATATTCTCAGGTTGCCCTTTTCCTATCAAAGAAAGTTTTTCCCTAATATTTTTTGGTCCAAAGGTCATTTTCAAGTACTTTCCCCTCATAGGGTTGTGAATCAAGTCAAAGTTTTTGTAACTAGTGCTATATATTTCAACATTTTTTGACCAATGGCTAATAGAGAGAAAAATACCTGAGCTTTTACAAAGGCTAATCCAGAGATACCATTATGCACTGAATTGCCTCCTATAGGTAGAAAGAACCAAAATAAAAAGAAAGTAGACTCTAATCCTACATGGATCCCCAGAGGTAGTGTGTCAACCCATTCATAATACCACCTTGTGTTAGGAAGAGAATCTCCTTGCATATGTTTTGAATCTAAAAATACTATGCTCTTGGGAGAGACATTCACCACTCCATTTCAAGAAAAGAGGGTATATCATGATAAAAATGTGTCTTCGATAGGGGATATCCCTTGTGAACCAAATTTGGTGAATGAAATGAACCAGAGTTGGGGATTTAGGGATAATGTGGTTGCTAGTGTCAGTCCTAGACAAGAACCCTATGTGGAAAATCTTATTGATCTAGATGATCCAGTAGATTCAAAATCCACTACTACAAACCCTAAAGATTTATTTCCAGAAGAAATCCTTCTCAAGAGAAGGGTTGTAGAAGAAGAGGCCAAATAAATTTGTTTGGAGAAAGAAAAGGAACAAATTACCTTGAATACTCTCATTGAGAGAGGTAGCTTTCTTAGGAGGATGACATCCTTGCAATAGAAAAATAAGAGATTAGAGAAGAAATCTTCTAAGCTTCACTTAGATTTTTTTGGAGATATTGGTGTTTTAAAATCCTAAATCCAAGAGCAAGAACACTTTCTTAAAGAGAAGGAGGGACTAGTTATCTCACAAGTCCAACCATATAGACCTCTTGAACCCGAGGTTGTAGACTTGAGTAAGAAGAATCTTGATAAAGGAAAAAAGAAGGTGGTAGGAGTCCAAATCAATAA
The DNA here is from genome assembly GCA_028749045.1 of Cupressus sempervirens. NCBI lineage: Eukaryota > Viridiplantae > Streptophyta > Pinopsida > Cupressales > Cupressaceae > Cupressus > Cupressus sempervirens. The sequence goes on from CM053793.1 coordinate 141,573,473, forward strand.
ATCCCAAAACATGCCAAAGAACCCTAGCATGTCTAAGCTTGACCTAGAATTGGAAAAGGATAAAAAAAGAAAGAGAAGATTTAGCTAAGGAGCTAGAAAAGGTTGAGAATGAAGCCCTAGTTGTTGAAACTACGAGAAAAATATAGTTTATCAAATCCAACCTTCCTTGGCCCTATAGAGCCTAAAGTGCAGAGAGCCTAGTGTACTCTGTTAATGTTGGTTCAAAGCTAAGATTAATCTTGTTGAATTTAGATTTAGCTAGTCCCTAGGCTTATTTTAATCTTATGCATCTTGATATTGGGTTTAGAATACCTATTAGTTTAAAAAACATCAACATATTCTTTCACTTTACTTGGTAATGTTTTCATCTTCTCTCATTCTCATCTAATCAAATTGGCCTCCTAGACTATCTACTTTGGCTCTTTTCACATTATCATCTCCTTAGATATTTTCCAATTTTTTCCACATTTCAAAGGTAGTAGGATAATCTTTGACTTCATCAAATTCATAAAAGTTGAGAGAGGTAGCAATGTCAATCATCAGTGTGTTGTGATTCTTCTTATCAACCATCTAATCTATAGTCAAAGGATTAGGAGGTTCCACATATCTATTCTCCAAGAAGTATAGGCATGTATCTCTAATACTTCCCAAATTCAGCTTCATAAGCTTCTTCCATTCTTTGAAGTTATCTCTATTCAACTTAGGAATCTCTCTTCTGTAAGACATTCTTGATCTTTAGCTTAGGTCCTTAAAACCTTATTTACAATCACCAACAACTCTGATACCAATTTTTGGAAATATAAGAGGAGAAACTAAGAGGGGAGGAGTGAATTAGTTACCACTAAAATAATTCTAGATCACTTAGATGTCAATACAATCTTCTTATACACTCAAACTCTTATACAACTCAATTAGAACTAGATAATCATTCTAACTCAGTTTACAAAGGAATATTGAGATATTAATGTGTATTAACCTTTACTAACTTAGTTTTAGAAAGATAAAGAATTAATAAAATAACATGAACACAAGAGACACCAAGATTTAACATGGAAACCCTATTTAGAAAAACCACCAATGCAACTAGTTAAAATTTTCACTCTTCTGAAGTGAGCCCTGTTAGGAGCCAACACTATTAAAGGTTATAAAACACACTATTAGGTGTGACCATGTTAAGGGATTGAATCACCCTATTAGGAGTGGCCTTGTTATAGGTATTAGAATACTTCAATCTAGAAATTCCACCTTATTAGAGGATTTACAGAATGAGTGTTAAGTCAACTTTGTTAAGAGATTTATTCACTATTATAATTGTTAGAGAGTAATGATGATTGACCTAAATGATGAAGCAACTGATTTGAAGATTCAGATCTCTATTCTATTTTATTCTTTGAATCCTCTTGATCAAAATATTCTTCTCATCTCCTTAGAAACTCTTCCCTTAGTAAGAAATCCTTCCTTATTCACATCTTATCTTCTTCCACAACTTGTATATTTCAATCCACAACTTAACCTTTCATATATATGAAAAACAATGTCAAGTTGGCTTAAATACACTTGCAAATAAAATAAAAAACATCCATTGAGTTGTTTTCAATATGACCAATCAATAAAATAGGGTGAGATGTGTAGTTATCATTTATGCCAACATTTGTTTTACAGTTTGTTGTTCCACTTTTTCACCTTGTACCAATTTTACAAAGTGGAGTACCTTGTGGCTTGTTTTATTCAGTCGGGCTTGTTTTATTCAGTCGGGTCAATAAGTCTTTACTCTCTTAGGTGATGAGTTTCTTCATCGGGTTTTTACCTTTGTCCTTCTCCCTCGCGATGCATAGCTAGGTGGGTTTTCTTTGATTATCATGAGTTGCGTGGGTAGTTTAGATTCTTACCCAATGAAGACTCTCGAACTATGCTATTTCATATGATCTACTTGCAGTCTATTCCAATCTAGACAAAGAAAGTTGGATTGGCGAACAATCAAGTATCACGTTCTCCTTCACAGATTTCACACCCCGAAGGTTATTTTCCACAAGGCCTTGTATATGCAGTCAAAAACTTAATTGGTGCGAAGTAATTTGTGTTTTTTTTTTTTGAAACATCCTTCATACATCATCATGATCTCATCACCTAGATCGAACAGAATTCAGTGAAATGATCAGAAGGATGATCGGCAAAAAATGAGGAGAGAACCTCTCCGCAGTGTGTTTCGAAGTCAGAAGTCAATTTTCTGCAAAGGCTTTCACAAGAAGGGAAATTGACATGATGGGTCCCACCTTTTCCATGGCGAAGTCACTTTGGGATTTTTTGAAAGGATATAAATAAAGAAACTAAGGTAAGGTGAGCAAAGGAAAGGCATCGGTGGAAAATCAAAAATTGGCTTCTCCATTGCGGGTTTTCTACCCTCATAGGTGATTTTTCACATTGGGTGAGAAATCGTAATTGTAAGCATGGTCAGTATGTGGATTGATCACGGATTGTTTTTGGGAATGAATTGAGAGCAGATCAGACGAATTCACCAGGTTATCTCAAGCAGAATCAGATTGTGCGAATTTTGCCCTAGGGAGTACTCCATTTCCATTTTTTTGCAGAAGGGTTAAAACGAGAGATAAGACTGTAATTAATGACCATTGAAGCCAACGGGAATAGTGAAAAGACAAAGATAAGTTTGTTAGAATTTTTACCTTCATTGATCCAACGGATTCAACCTTAAATTCACTTGTGTGGCATGATTTATGAAATTTAATGGGCAAATCTAGGGTTTTCTATAAAGAGCAATGTAATAGACTTTCAAACTACCGCTTTATTGTGATACTGTTTTGATTGAATAGTGTTTGCAATAATTTTCAAACTACTGAGTGTGCTTCTTACACCATTTTCAACTGTTGATATCTGTTACCACGCATCAAGCAAAATGGCAATAGATTTGTGGGTTTTGATGGATTGGGCAAAATTAAGTCTGTGTGGTCGACCATCATGGATACTTTACTCCGTTTCTACGACATGCAAGACTTTCAAAGGAGATTGAGAATAGAGCCCGTTCATCCTATGACAGAGAAACTTAAAGGAAGCATATTAGTGGAACCAGTCAGATTCCCTATAGCAGTACAAGCCCCAATGTTGATTCTAGAGTGCATCAACCATTACAACCTAGACACAAAGCAGATTCTCTTGCCCGATCAATCAATTTTGATTTCAATTGACAGGCAAGCAGTCGCGAATTGTCTGCGAATTCTCGAGAGAGAAGAATATTTTGACGTAACAATGGGAGGGGCCATGTCAAAATTCTCTTTGAAGAAGATGGTCTGGAGGAGGGAGATCATGAGTTCTTGGTTCTAGAAACCAAGGGGAGCAAAGAGTAAGGTTCCTAAAACCCTTTTCGGTACTGACCTAAAGCCAGAGATTGTGGACATCCTAGTTCTGTTGCATCGACTCAAAGGTGAGGTGGAAGCCTTTAATTTTGTAGAACAATTTTTCTTTTTAGTGCAAGTTATCTACTCAGATACACAGTGTATAGACTGGGCGCATGAGGTCAGTGATCATCTTGCTAGAGCTCTTGCTGCAGCTAAGTTTTAGAATTCTTTTTACATGTCTTCTTTCCTAATATACATGTTGGCTTCCCTCCAATTATGGTCAGAACTCACTAGAGTTGAAGAGTTTCTTGATGATGTTAAAAGTTATGAGTTTTACCCATGCTTATAGTTACAGAACAGTTATACAGACTTTGTTAGAGTTAATGATGCTTTCACTATGAGAATTTGCAGAGAACTTCAAGGATACCCAGAACGAAGATTCAGCCTAGAAGCGATGGCAGCCATCAGCCAATTTGGCTGCTATTTCATACAATTCTCACCCTTTTCTTATCTTTTTCTTGCAGCTTTTGATGGCTTCCCTATGAAGCTGCCCAGATACATAGATGATATGATCGTGCTCATGGAGATCGTGAGACAAGCTATTCAGGTGAACGTGTTGAGCGCCAGTTTGCAAAAGAAGGGATATGAATTCCCCATTAAGGTCAGAGCTTACAGCTGCGAGGCTAGAACAGATGCAAAGAATATTCTCAAAGTATTTGAGAGTAAGTATAAATTGGAGGAGTATGACGTTGTAAGGCCTATGTTCAATCCAAAGGGGTATGCCTGAGATGTGCTTCAAATTGGGAGTGTGATCAAACATGTAATCACCATGGAGGATTACTGGGTGGACTGCAAGAACGAGTTGGAAAGTCGTGATCATGCATTTTCCAAATTCATGATGGACCAAGTGAAGATGTATGGCATCAATTTGGGCGTGGAAGGAATAGAATATGACGGTCAAAATATGTATAGCAATACATATTTGACTAAGTTGAGGGATACACCGATCAATTCCCAGCCATATGTCAACATTGAAGAAGATTTTGATGTTATGATGGCAAGAATCATCAAAATAATCAGAAAATGGGTCAAATGGACAGCTAAGAAGGGTCAGAGCAGAAGTAAAGCTACTCAAGCTTCTCCAATTGTAGCTACCCCTACTTCGTCATAGAGTGCTACTCCAAGTGCCACAACTACAGTGGTTCAAGGACCAACTCAGTCTACAGGAGGAGGCGATCAACCCCTGGAGAAGAATATTCAAATAACTCCAACTTGCCAAGGTAGATCGCTACCAGTCATCAGAGCTCAAACTAAAGCAGAGGAAAAAGGAGTCAAAGAGCCAAAGGATGGAGCTATTGCTCCAATTTCACCCTCCTCTGCCACTCTACCTCCATCTCCACGATCCGCCCCAATTCCATCACCTCATGTAGCTCCTATTTTACCTTCTCATCAAAGCCCTATTCCATCTGTAGCTACTCCTCTTTTAAAGCCTGCTGATTCCCCTATTCAAATTGTAGAAGTTGGAGATGATCAGAGTAGTAGCAGCGAATCCATTGAGTCCAAAGAAGCTACAAAGAAGACTCCAGAAGAAGGAAAGGCTCCTAGTTCATCCCGGCTTCTCTCTCGAGATCCAAAGAATCCTTTTTAGTAGTTGTAGTGGCAACAACTCAAGTAAAGAGGAAGATGTTCAACATAGAGTCTCTTGGAACCGTCTCCAAAATAATTAGCATGGAATCTTGGCTTGAAGATACTCTAGAGAAGAAAAGAAAGAGGAAAGAGGAAAGTACTCCTGGAAAAGATATTGTATCTCAGGCAGTTTGTACAGGATCTGCAATAGTGAAAGCTAAGAAATAGAGGACCCTATCGATACTAGGACAAGATACAGAAATAAGGCATTTGACTATGGAAGTGGTGAAACCAAAAAAGGCAGGGAGAATTGAAGATATGACACCAGGAGACTTCACCCTACATTCTATTGATCTCGGAGAAGCTAGGCACGATACCAAGGTGGGCCTATGGAGATCGACCAATGATGTAATAGAAGAACAACTAGAGAACATCAAGTTTTTGAAGATCAAGATGAAAGAAGAGATTGAGGAATTAAGGAAATTTATTAGAAAGCTAGTTGTCCCATTGGCAACTATTACTGGTGTGCCTGCCACTGAGAATCCTTTAGCATAGGAGGTGCAAGCTTTCATATCTTAGTTGTAGAAAGATAGGCATTTAGGCCAAATTGGGAAAGAATGGATTGAGAAGCTCAATGTAGACGAAATGGCTCTAATTGACCAAATTGGCAATGCGATCATCCAGTTAGAAATGGAGAAAGATAACATTATTAACAATAGTAATATCTTAGCTGGAGAAGAGGCAAAAGGTGTTGAGTGCGCCTCTCTTTTAAAAATGGTCATTCAAATGAAAGCCAAGGACACAGTTGAAGTAAAGATTCTGAAGAAAGGAAATGAGCCCCTAAATTAATGGCTCCAAAGCATGCAATTCAAGCTAGAGATGATTCAAGAAGCTGAAAAAGGTCTTAGAGGAACATTGGATAAAGCCAGCAAAGCCCAGGAAAGATCATTTCAGCTCATGGGAAAAATGCACACCGAATCACAAACAAGTGGGCAAGGGAAATCCCTCATTAACATAGAAGTAATGAAAAACAACTTTTCTATGTATTTAAGGAACTTGTTCAAGATGACTTTGAGCAGCCAAAATAGAGTATCAGAATTACAAACACTTGGCGAGTGTGTGTACGTGGCTGCTGAAGAAGCAACAAATCTGTAGAATGAGGTAAAGGAGTTAGCTCAAGAACATGCAAGATTGCTCCTCAGATTCACTAATGTACACATACCTAGCCATGATGAATTAATACCAATCATGGAGGTTGCTAAAGCATATAGGGAAAAAACTAAAAAGGGAAAGAAGTCAAAATGATTCAAGATTCCCCTCTTTCCATTTTTCGTTATTTAACTTTGTAATTATGTCAAAATGATAACATTGGCATCTTTGCCATCTATCATTTGGAGGAGATGAATCGATTAAAATTCTTTTGTAATGGTCATCTTTCTCATCCTATATGTATAAATTGAATGATTAATAAAGGGTTGGCAAATTTTTGGTGTGAATCGGGTTGCAGAGACAACGAAGTTTTGTGCCATTTCTTTATTGCCCACTTTCCCCATCTGTGTATGTTGTATTTCCTTTGATATTAGATTGGAATGGTTTAATGAATAGAGTTTCATTTCGCTATTTCAGTTTGATAGGGCTGGTAAATCAATCAGAGAATTTGAACTGGTTGTGGGAAATATTTCTGTTAACTTTCATTTCTATGTACATTTTGTCATATCTTTCTAATCTATTCTGAGTTCATTTCTTAAGCATCGTGTTACTCTGTTGCGTATTGAAAACCATAAGATTGTGAGATTTCGAATCCAATAGTATCTATCAGTTTCTCCATTTGCATTATCATACCTTCATACTCTTCATTTCATATCGTTGTGTTATGAAATTCATAAGACTGTGAAGATCATCAACATAACACCCTTGCATTTAAATCCCTACTTGAGTTTCACTTGTCTGGGTGAAACTTGGTTTCATCTCCTACTCTCAGGTTAAGAGCATACCCCACATTAATCTTGGGAATAAAACATAATTCCTTGCATACCATTCATATAGGGAGCTATACCTACCAATTCAGAGAAAAGCCAGTAATCATAAAACGGCTTTTTTAGCTGTTGTAAATAGATATTGTTCACTGCCTGGGCATTAAGAGTTACATTTCCATGAAAGATTGAAGAGAACAAATCTGTTTACCAACAAATTTTTGGTGACTCTTCTGGGGATACAAACAGTCGCTTGATCAAAGGCTTTTGTCATGAGGAAAAATGGTACTCCCTCATGAAAACATTATCCCAGTTCTCCAACCTAACCTTGGTTTTCAAGATGACCAAGAGGATATAATTTCTTCACTTAATACCTTTTTTTGGAGACATAGAAGGAACATAGAGAATTATAGGAATGCCAACCAGGTTTTGGAAGAAGAGCTAACAATAGAGCTAAATTCTTAGAAAGAACTATCTTGGGAAGAAATAATAGAAGAGCAGAAAGATAATTGAGGTAGGAAGCTCAGAAAGAAAATAACCCAGCACCCTGGAAAATTTTAGGTTCCTCAGAAGTACCAAGGGACAAGGTAGGAAAGATCCTATATTTGACAAGCTTGAAGAGCTCGAATTTCCTATCTTAGAAGTTCCAAAGTGAAAAAGTGAAAATCAAGGTCAAAGCAAGCCATCTTCACCTATCAAAGATAAAGATTCTTGTACCTCGCACTCTACCTATCAAGTGTTAGCATTACATGGGGTAACACCTCCAACAACTGTAAGTTTTACTCCATATAATTCTAGAGTAGTTATGGCTGCTCCATGGGCCGCAGCAACCAGACCCTTAGCCTTGAATGCTTATCATCCACTCCCGTCTAGGTCAAGGAAAAACTTCCCTAAGTTTTTAGGAGATGGGAAGGTTACTACTGATGAACATATTAAAGCTTTCTTTGCAGCTACCCACATCCTTGGTATTGGGCATGAAGATGTAGTTGTAAGATTATTCGTAGAAACTCTCACTGATAGTGCTGTGGATTGGTTTTATCACCTAGCTGATGGTTTGATTACTGATTGGGACACATTGAGAACTACATTTGAAGATAGGTTTAAGACTGCGGAAGATGAACATGCCCTATTGACACAGCTTACATCTATCAAAAAACAACCGACTATGAGTATGAGAGACTTTGCTGCAAGCTTTAATAAAATTGTTAGTAGGATCCCAACTATTGCCAGACCAATTGCAGGTAATTTAAAAACTTTCTTCATAAGTGCAATTCCTCCTAATATTAATTATGATCTAAGAAGAGAAAGACCCACTGATTTAGCTGATGCGCAAAAGAAAGCTATTGAATGTGAAGATGATTTAATTTCTGCGAGAAAGTGGAAACGTGAACTTCATGCTAAGGGAATTTCAAGCAACTCTACATCATCTAAAGAGATGATAAAAAAAATTTCAAATGAGCTGGTGGCTATAAAGAAACAATTGCCAACATTGAACAATCCTTACCAGCAGGGTTACCAAAATGCACCCGGGAGAAACAATGAGAGTAAGTTTCCACAACTTACGGGACCGCAACCTAGGTTGCAAATTGAAGTGGCACCAAAGAAGGGAAATATGTGCATCTTTCATCTAACCACAGATCATGACAGTGAAAGTTTCCTAAAAATAGCCCGCATGATGCAATTACTGTCTACCAGTGAGCTAAGTAATGCAACTAATGTTTCAGAAATTGATTCCTATCACAATGGTGACTCTGGAAATTTATTCTTGGAATATGAATTAGAATCTAAAACCAAGGGAGAATTTTATGCAACCATTGATGGGACTTCCTACACAGTGCTCACTCGAGGATAGAAATAGAAGAGTCCGTCTTCAAGTCATGCTCAAAGAAGCGGCTCTGGACCGTCAACAAGTAATGCACCTGCTAGTGATGAGGTACTTGCTTCACATGTGGGTAAGTTTGAATCATCTTTTGATTTTATCCATTTCTATGAAGAATCAAAGATTCAAATTTCTGCCATTGATTATTTAAGGACACATCCTATTGAGCTTAAGAAGTTAATAGACCGTTGCAAAGGAAATTCAATGGATGCAAATTATAATGTAGTGGTTGAAGGGGAAGAAACCTTAACATCTGGTATATTTGATCAGAAAGACCCAATAATTTTGGCAACTTCACCTGGGTAAAAGCCTGAGCCTTTTTACGTTTCCTTGTATATTAATGGGTGTAAGCTCAGTAATTGCATAATAGATTCAGGTGCCTCAGATAATGTCATGCCTTATTCTGTAGCCAAAGCCTTAGGTATTAACCTTACTAAGGTGCATGGAAGATGTTACTCAATGGATTCTAAGCAAGTCCCTTTGCTTAGACAAATCAAAGATGCACAAGTAGCTCTAGCTGCACACCCAAAAAAGAAATTACTGTTAACTATCCTGGTAGCTGATATTCCAGCAAGTTATGGGCTCCTTTTGAGTAGAAGTTTCTGTCGAGACTTAGGAGGAGAAATCAAGCTAGACTGGTCTCAAGCTGTGATACCCATTGATAATAAGAAGGTCAAGTTGGAACCCGAGGAAAAAGCAAAATTTACAGTCTTAAAGTTGGATGACTTCAAGGCCCAAATTCTATATCAGGAAATGGAGTTCAAAAATTATATGTTGTTTACCGAGGAAGATTCATGTAAACAAATGAATGAAAGTCTGGATGAGAAGGTCCTTGATGAAAACAAAGATGTTTCTGGCATTTGGACACTTGAATTTGATAGGAGTTGTGCTTCCTCAGGTTCTGGAGCTGGTGTAGTATTGATATCCCCAGAAGGAGAAACTGAGCCCTTAGCCTTCAAACTAGAATTTGGGAACACCAATAATATAGTGGAATACGAAACTTTGATATTAGGGATAGCTACTACAAAAGAAAGGGGAATAAAAATCCTAAAGGCTCAAGGTGATGCTAAGTTGATAGTAAGGCAGGTCAAGGGACAATATTCAATGAAGAATCATAAGTTGAAGAATTACAGAAATAGGGCGTGGGACAAGATAGAAGGTCTGGACACTTTCTCTATTAAAGCTGTGCCAAGAGAGATGAACACAAAGGCTGACTCACTTGCAGTTTCTACATCCTTGTTGTTGCCTCATCCAGATTTCAAAGATAAGAAATACCAAATTGAAATTATATATCGATCCGCTGTCCCAGATAATTCAAAATCTTGGCAAGTATTCAATGATGATAAGAGTTTGCAACTATTCCTAGAGAACGACCAGTCCAGTTCTAAATCTGAGTCCGGTGGAAATGGCAAACAGATCAAAAATGGTGAAATTCAATTGAAAGGAAACATTATTCCCCCATATTTTTTAACCTTGGAAAAGCTATTCAACAGACATGATGCTTATATTAAATAGAAAAGAATAGAGAAAGGCTCTAGCTCAAGCGAATATGGAGTTAACATTGGAGATGTTGATAATCCTAAAATAATTAATATTGGCAAATGTTGTACTCCTGAAGAAATTGAGGTTGCAAAGCAGTTATTCAAAGAATATAAAGACGTCTTCTCTTGGAGCTATGAAGACCTGAAGAGCTGCAGGGGAGGAGAGGAGAAACATCAAATTCCCCTCAAACCAGGTGTAGTACCCTTTCGGCAAAAATAGAGAAAACTATAATCTGAAAGTTGCAGATGCCATCTTCCGAGAAGTGGACAAAATGTTAAAAGAAAGGATCATTTATCCCATTCACCATTCCACCTGGATTGCCAATATTGTGCCCGTCAGGAAGAAGAATGGAGAGATAAGGATTTGTGTTGATTTTCGAAACTTGAATCAAGCATCTCTCAAAGATAATTTTTCCCTTCTGAATATGGACCATTTGTTACAAACCGTCACTGGATTGGAGATGATGTCCATGCTCGATGGCTTTTTAGGTTATAACTAAGTTGAAGTGGAAGGGAAAGATCAACACAAGATGGCGTTCACTACCCCTTGGGGTACATTCACTTATCACAGGATGCCTTTCGGATTGATTAATGCTGGAGCCACATTCCAAAGGTGTATTAGTAAGACCTTTGCTGATATGAAAGATAGGATTATAGTCATATATCTAGATGAACTTACTGTGTTCTCAAAGAAAAGGAAAGATCATATGGAGGATTTAAGAAAAGTGTTACAGAGATGTAGAGAACATGGTATTTCCCTCAACCCAAAGAAGTCGGTTTTCTGTGTGACTGAAGGAAAACTCCTTGGACATTATGTGTCCCAAGAAGGCATTAGAATTGATCTTGGCAGAATAGAGGCCATCCAGAGATTAAGTTTTCTCGTAAATAAAACAAGGGTTAAGTCTTTCTTCGGACAAGTGAATTTCCTCAGGAGGTTTGTTCCTGATTTTGTAGAGACCACTAAACATATAGTGGATATGATGAAAGGCAATTTGAATTTCAAATGGAATGAGGCAAGAAAATGAGCTTTTCAAGATATTATAACTGCAATTGCTAATGCTCTAGTGTTATGCCATCCTAATTATAAACAAGACTTCATTATTGATTGTTATCCGTCAGAACATACATTGTCAGCTATCCTCGTGTAGGAGAATGATGAAGGAATCCAAGCTCCCATTGCTTTCATGAGCGTACCCTTAAAGAGTCACGAACTAAAGTATTCATAGATTGAAAAGCATGATTTTGCAATGGTAAAAGCTCTTAAAAAATTTTGTTTCTATATTTTGCATTCACATTCAATAGTCCATGTCCCAGATGAGCTGTGAAGAGCATGTTGGCGCAGCAAGATATAGATTGTAATGCAAGAGGAGCATGGGTGGCAAAGATACAAGAATATGATATTGAGATTAAACCTACTAAGCTGATCAGAGGGAATGCTCTATGTAGAGCAATTGCAGAGAACAAGACCACTGGAGAACCTAAAGAACAAAATGGGAAGTAGTTGGTGCTCGCAGTAGGTCTGTACGACTCTTGGTTTGAGAATATTTCTTACTTTCTAACATATGGTGAATGTTCAGAAGGTCTAAATGCAAAGCAAAGAAGAGACCTTAGATTGAGAGCTACCAAATATGTGATTTGGGATGGTAAGCTTTTCAAAAGGGCTATTGATGGTACATTCCTGAGATTTTTAGACAAGCCACAACAAGAGAAGTTGTTGAAGATGTTTCATGATGAAGCTTGTGGAGGACGCTTCTCTTCTTCAGTCACGGCCTTCAAGATATTGAGACAATGCTATTATTAGCCTAGGATGTTCAAAGATGCATATGCCTAGGTAGCAAGATGTGAAAAGTGTAAATTGTTCTCTGGACGTCCTCAGTTAGCCACCTTGCCACTGAGACCCGTTGTTATTGAAGGCCCTTTTCAACAATGGGGTCTTGATTTCATTGGTCTAATCACCCCTGTATCTAGCACCGGTCATCAATATATAATCACTGCTATGAACTAGTTCACCAAATGGGTAGAAGCTAAAGCAATGAAGAAGACTACCACAAAAGTGGTGTGCGAATTCATAAAGGAGAACATTCTAGTTAGGTTTGGAATTCCCATTAAGTTAGTGATGGATAATGCATCCTATTTTTCATCAGTGGAAATCACTAACTTTTGTTTTGAGTATGGGATTATGGTTAGCCATTCATCTAATTATTTCCCTCAAGGAAATGGTCAAGCGGAGTCTAGCAATAAGAACTTAATCAACATTGTCAAGAAGCTAGTCTCAGATAATCAAAAAGTCTGGCACAAGAAGATTCATGAGGCACTCTGGGAAGATAGGGTGACACCTAAGAGGGCAATTGGCATATCCCCATTTGAGTTGGTTTATAGGACTGAGGCCAATCTTCCTTTACCTTTGGAATTAGCTACAAGTAAACTCAGAACAGTAATCGAAGATGATACTTATAAAGACGGTCTGGAAAAGAGGATCCTGTATCTGAGTAAACTGGAAGAAGAGAGAATGGAAATGGTTGACCACATCACACACTACCAAATTTGAGTGAAAGATCTTTTTGATAAAAGGACAAGGCCTCGAAATTTTATGGTAGGGGACATGGTGTTGCTTTGGGATAAAAGAAGGGCTCCAAAAGGAATGCATAAGAAGTTTGACACCCTGTGGAAGGGTCCTTTCAGAATTCAACAGGAATTTGAAAATAATTCTTTGAAATTGGCATATGAGGATGGTGAAGTACTACCCCTGACTTATAATGGTTAAGATCTTAAGCTCTACCAAGTTACCAATTGAAAACAGGTAACCCCTGTGCTGTTCTGTAGTAGGTTAGTGTTTTGTGTGTTTCTTATTTAGCCTTTTCCTTTCAGTTTCCTTTTCCTTGTTGATTGTCTTGTTTCGGTTTTGTTGTGTTACCACCTTTTATTTCTATCCTTTTGCAAAACCAAAGATCCTAGGTCCCTAGCTTGGGTATAGTTCTACCCAAGTCCCCAGTCAGAGCTAGTTGTTGTTCCACTTTTTCACCTTGTACCAATTTTACAAAGTGGAGTACCTTGTGGCTTGTTTTATTCAGTCAGGTCAATAAATCCTTACTCTCTTAGTTGATGAGTTTCTTCATCAAGTTTTTACCTTTGGCCTTCTCCCTCATGATGCATAACCGGGTGGGTTTTCTTTGATTATCATGAGCCGCATGGGTAGTTTAGATCCTTACCCGATGAAGACTCTCAGACTGTGCTATTTCATATGATCTACTTGCAATCTATTCCAATCTAGACAAAGAAAGTTGGACTGGTGAAAAATCAAGTATCGCCTTCTCCTTGGTAGATTTCACACCTCGAAGGTTATTTTTCGCAAGGCCTTGTATATGTAGTCAAAAACTTAATCAGTGTGAAGTAATTTTTGTTTTTTTTTTTTGAAACATCCTTCATACATCGTCATGATCTCATCACCTGGATCGATCAGAATTCAATGAAACGATCAGAAGGATGATCAGCAGAAAACAAGGAGAGAACCTCTCTGTGGCGAGTTTCAAAGTCAAAAGTCAATTTTCCGCAAAGGCTTTCACAAAAATGGAAATCGACATGATGGGTCCCACCTTTTCCATGGCGAAGTCACTTTGGGATTTTCTGAAAGGATATAAATAAAGCAACTAAGGTAAGTTGAGCAAAGGAAAGGCATTGGCGGAAAATCAGAAATTGGCTTCTCCATTGCAAGTTTTCTACCCTCATAGGCAATTTTTCACATTGGGTGAGAAATCGTAACTGTAAGCATGGTGAGTATGTGGATTGATTGCGGATTGTTTTTGGGAATGAATTGAGAGTAGATCAGTTGAATTCGCCAGGTTATCCCAAGCAGGATTAGATCGTGCAGATTTTGCCCTAGGGAGTACTCTGTTTCCATTTTTTTGTAGAAGGGTTAAAACGGGAGGTAAGACTGTAATTAATGACCGTTGAAGCCAACGGGAAGAGTGAAAAGCCAAAGATAAGTTCGTTAGAATTTTTACCTTCACTGATCCAATGGATTCAACCTTAAATTCGCTCGTGTGGCACGATTTATGAAATTTAACGGGCAAATCTAGGGTTTTCTATAAAGAGCAATGTAACAGACTTTCAAACTCCCGCTTTACTATGATACTATTTTGATTGAATAGTGTTTGCAATAATTTTCAAACTACTGAGTCAGCTTCTCATACCATTTTCAACTGTTGATATCTGTTACCACGAATCAAGCAAAATGGCAGTAAGATTCATGAGTTTTGATGGATTGGGAAGAATTAAGTCTGCATGGTCGACCATCACAGATACCTCACTCCATTTCTATGACATGCAGGACTTTCAAAGGAGATTGAGAACAGAGCCCGTTCATCCTATCACAGAGAAACTTAAAGGAAGTAGATTAGTGGAAGCAGCTAGATTTCGTGTAGTAGTACAAGCCCCAGAGTTGATTCTAGAGTGCATCAACCATTACAACTTGGACACAAAGAAAATTCTCTTGCCTAATCAATCAGTTTTGATTTCAATTGACAGGCAAGCAAACATGAATTGTCTGCGAATTCTCGAGAGAGAAGAATTTTCTGACTTAACAATGGGAGGGGCCATGTTAGAATTCTCTCTAAAGAAGATGGTTTGGAGGAGGGAGATCATGAGCTCTTGGTTCAAGAAACCAAGGGGAGCAAAGAGTAAGGTTCCTAAAACCCTTTTCGATACTGACCTCAAGCCAGAGATTGTGGACATCCTAGTTTTGTTGCATCGACTCAAAGGTGAGGTAGAAGCCTTTAATTTTGTAGAACAATTTTTCTTTTTAGTGCAAGTTATCTACTAGGATATGCAGTGTATAGATTGGGCACATGAGGTCAGTGAGCATCTTGCTAGAGCTCTTGTTGCAACTAAGTTTTACAATTCTTTTTACATGTCTTCTTTCCTAATTTACATGTTGGCTTCCCCCCAATTATGGCCAAAACTCCTTAGAGTTGAAGAGTTTCTTGATGATGTTAAAAGTTATGAGTTTTACCCATGCTTACAGTTACAGAACAGTTATGTGGACTTTTGTTAGAGTTAATGATGCTTTCACTATGAGAATTTGCAGAGAACTTCAAGGATGCCTAGAATAGAGATTCAGCCCAGAAGCGATGGTGGCCACCAACCAATTTGGCTACTATTTCATACAATTCTCATCCTTTTCTTATCTTCATCTTGCAGCTTTTGATGGCTTCCCTATGAAGCTGCCCAGATACCCAGATGATATCATCGTGCTCGTGGAGATCGTGAGACAAGCTGTTCAGGCGAACGTGTTGAGCGCCACTCTACAGAAGAAGGGATATGAATTCCCCATTAAGGTCAGAGCTTACAGCTGCGAGGCCAGAATAGATGCAAAGAATATTCTCAAAGTATTTGAGAGTAAGTATAAATTGGAGGAGTATGACGTTGTAAGGCCTATGTTCGATCCAAAGGGGTATGCCCAAGATGTGCTTCAAATTAGGAGCGTGATTAAACATGTAATCACCATGGAGGATTACTAGGCGGACTGCAAGAACCAGTTGGAAAGTCATGATCGTGCATTTGCCAGACTCACAGTGGACCAAGTGAAGATGTATGGCATCAATTTGGACGTGGAAGGAATAGAAGATGATGGTCAAAATATGTATAGCAATACATATTTGACTAAGTTGAGAGATACACCAATCAGTTTCAAGCCATATGTCAACATTGAAGAAGATTTTGATGTTATGATGGCAAGAATCATCAAAAGAATCGGAAAATGGGTCGAATGGATAGCTAAGAAGGGTCAGAGCAGAAGTAAAGCTACTCAAGCTTCTCCAGCTGTAGCTACCCATACTACATTACAGAGTGCTACTCCAAGTGCCACAACTATAGTGGTTTAAGGACTGGCTCAGTCTATAGGAGGAGGCGATCAAACCTCGAAGAAGAATATTCAAATAACTCCAACTTGCCAAGGTGGATCGCTACCAGTCATCGGAGCTCAAACTAAAGCAAAGGAAAAAGGAGCCGAAGAGCCGAAGGATGGAGCTATTGCTCCAATTTCACCCTCCTCTGCCACTCTACCTCCATCTCCATGATCCACCCCAATTCCATCACCTCATGTAGCTCCTATTTTACCTTCTCATCAAAGCCCTATTCCATCTGTAGCTACTCCTCTTTTAAAGCCTGCTGATTCCCCTATTCAAATTGTGGAAGTTGGAGATGATTAGAGTAGTAGCAACAAATCCACTGAGTCCGAAGAGGCTATGAAGAAGACTCAAGAAGAAGGAAAGGCTCCTCGTTCATCCCAGCTTCTCTCTTGAGATCCAAAGAATCCTTTTTCAACAACTGTAGTGGTGACAACTCAAGTAAAGAGGAAGATGTTCAACATAGAGTCTCTTGGAACCACCTCCAAAATAATTAGCACGGAATCTTGGCTTGAAGATACTCTAGAGAAGAAAAGAAAGAGGAAAGAGGAAAGTACTCCTGCAAAAGATATTGTATCTCAAGCGGTTCGCACAGGATCTGCAATAGTGAAAGCTAAAAAATAGACGACCCTGTCGATACTAGGACAAGATATAGAAACAGGGCATTTGACTATGGAAGTGGCGAAACCAAACAAGGCAGGGAGAATTGAAGATATGAAACCAGAAGACTTCACCCTGCATTCTATTGATCTCGAAGAAGCCAGGCACGATACCAAGGTGGGCCTATGGAGATCAACCAATGATGTAATAGAAGAACAACTAGAGAACCTCAAGTTGTCGAAGATCAAGATGAAAGCAGAGATTGAGGAATTAAGGAAATTTATCAGATAGCTAGTTGTCCCATTGGCAACTATTACTATTGTGCTTGCCACTGAGAATCCTTCAGCAGAGGAGGTGCAAGATTTCATATCTCAGTTGCAGAAAGATAGGCATTTAGGCCAAATTGGGAAAGAATGGATCAAGAAGCTCAATGTAGACGGAATGGCTCTAATTGACCAAATTGGCAATGCGATCATTCGATTAGAAATGGAGAAAGATAACATTATGACCAATAGTAATATCTTAGCTAGAGAAGAGGCTAAAGGTGTTGAGTGTGTCTCTCTTTTTAAAATGGTCATTCAAATGAAAGCCAAGGACACAGTTGAAGTAAAGATTCTGAAGAAAGGAAATGAGCCCCTGAATGAATGGCTCCAAAGCATGCAATTCAAGCTAGAGATGATTCAAGAAGCTGAAAAAGGTCTCAGAGGAACATTGGATAAAGCCAGCAAAGCCCAGGAAAGATCATTTTAGCTCATGGGAAAAATGCACACCGAATCACAAACCAGTGGGCAAGGGAAATCCCTCATTAACATAGAAGTAATGAAAAACAACTTTTCTATGTATTTGAGCAACCTGTCTGGGATGACTTCGAGCAACCAAAACAAAGTATCAGAACTACAAACACTTGGTGGGTGTGTGTACATGGCTGCTGAAGAAGCGACAAATCTGCAGAATGAGGTAAAGGAGTTAGCTCAAGAACATGCAAGATTGCTCCTGAGATTCACTAATGTACACGTACCTAGTCATGATGAATTAATACCAATCATGGGGGCTGCTAAAGCATATAGGGAAAACACTAAAAAGGGAAAGAAGCCCAAATGATTCAAGATTCCCCTCTTTCCGTTTTTCATTATTTATTTTTGTAATTATGTCAAAATGATAACATTGGCATCTTTGCCATCTGTCATCTGGAGGAGATGAATCGATTAAAATTCTTTTGTAATGGTCATCTCTCTCATCCTATATGTAGAAATTGAATGATTAATAAAGGGTCAGCAAATTTTTGGTGTGAATCGGGTTGCAGAGACAACGAAGTTTTGTGCCATTTCTTTACTGCCCACTTTCCCCATCTATGTATGTTGTATTTCCTTTGATATTAGATTGGAATGGTTTAATGAACAGAGTTTCATTTCGTTATTTTAGTTTGATAGGGCTGGTAAATCAATCAGAGAATTGGAACTGGGTGTGAGAAATATTTCTTTTAACTTTTGTTTCTATGTACATTTTGTCATATCTTTCTAATCTATTCTGAGTTCATTTCTTAAGCATCGTGTTACTCTATTGCGTATCGAAAACCATAAGATTGTGATATTTCGAATCCAATAGTATCTGTCAGTTTCTCCATTTGCATTATCATACCTTCATACTCTGCATTTCATATCATTGTGTTATGAAATTCATAAGAATGTGAAGATCATCAACATAACACCCTTGCATTTAAATCCCTGCCTGAGTTTCACTTGTCTGGGTGAAACTTGGTTTCCTCTCCTGCTCTCGGGTTAAGAGCATACCCCACATTAATCTTGGGAATAAAACATAATTCCTTGCATACCATTCATATAGGGAGCTATACCTACCAATTCAAAGAAAAGCCAGTAATCATAAATTGGCTTTTTCAGCTATTGTAAATAGATATTGTTCACTGACTGGGCATTAAGAGTCACATTTCCACGAAAGATTGAAGAGAACAAATCTATTTACCAACACAGTTTAGTCATGATTATTTGTGAAGCAAAATTGTCTAAGTATTAGATAGTATTACAACAACATGACAAGATTTGTTGATAGTATAATATTCCCCTAGAATAATCTCTTGCACAATTAACTAGAGATGTGTGATGTCATCTTCATGATGCATACTAGTGTGCATGTCGATACAATTAACCAATTTCAAGTTATTGAAAAAATACTAATGCAAATACCTCATAGTACAAAATAGAGCATGTCAGCAAATTGACTTGTACAACTTACATAATTGTTTTGACTACTAAATCTTATTGAGCCAACGCTAAGGATGATATGTGACTTGACTAAGGAATAAAATATTAATATGTTTGGTAAAAGTAAAGAACTTCAATTGTGAAGTTAAAGTGCAGCAATTGTGAATGCAATATTATGATATGTGATGTGAAGCAATGTTATGCGAGATATGATGCAAATTGATATGTGTGCAGTCACTCTTTGTATGAAAATTTGAAAATTAGAAGATTTGTGAAATACAACAAGTGATCCAGTATTGTATGTATATTTATTCTCTTGAAGAACTTATTGTATAGTTGTATGTTAGGGTAGTGGGCTCTTCTTGCACACATTTGTATATGATCTACCAACTCCTAATAGGGGTGAAGCAACTCCTAATAGGGTTGAGGCTTCTAAAAAGGCCTAGTCTCCTAATAGGGACTTAGGAAACTATACACTTTTCATAGACTCCTAATAGGATCAATATCCTTAACCAGATTCTTTATATAGTGAATCATCTTATGGGTTCCATCCCCACCAGGGTTTTCCCTTGGCTAGGGTTTCCCTAATTAACAAAATATGGTGTTATGAGTTATTTTCATGTATGGTTATTTATATTGTTTAGTACTATTGGTTCTCTTTCTTATGCTTGAAGAAAATTAATTAATAATATTTAGTTGTGGGTAAAAAGATTAAAAATATTGATTCATCCCCCCTCTCAATATTATCTAATTTTAACAATTGGTATCAGAGGTTAGTTATTTAGAAGAGGCTTAACAACTTGAATAATATCCCTATGAGTATGGAACAATTGAAGAAGAATCTTGAAGAAGCTCTTAAATAGATTGATCTCCTTACTGATGAAAGAGATGGCCTAAAAGATAGATATAAAGATGCAAAAGTCTACATTGGTGAACTAAATGACAAGATAGATGATCTAAAGCAAATAGGACCTAGTGGTAAAACCAGTGATGATGATATGGAAGATCTAAAGAATGAAAATGAGATCTTGAAACATGAGTTAAAAATATTCAAACTCAAGCTAAGTCTTAAGAAAATGGAGGAAAGAATGACTCTGAAATAAAAGTTGAAAATGTAGATCTAAGATCCCAGTTAAGCAAGGTAACTTCTAAATTGGAATCTATCAAGTTAGAGCATGTAGAATTAGAAAAATACAACACTGTTGTGAAAAGTGAGTTGGTGCAACCCAAAAAACAACTTGAGAAATTATATACTAGTAGTGAAAATATAGAAGAACAAATATTCGTACAAAGACCTAGTTATGACAAGACTAGACTTGGATTTTTCATTGGAAAATCTATGAAGAAATTTATTGAGAGAAAATAATCTTATACTCCTAAAGTCAAAAAGGATCCAAGCAAAACAAATGATACATCTAAAGACAAAGATAATATTACTCACTTTGAGAAAACTAAATAATTTGATCAAGATGAGGATAATAGAAGAAAGGAATCTCATGCCTAGCGTAATGAACTTGAACATATTGGAGATGATTGCAAAGGTAATTCTTTCAAACCCATTTCAAATTTTTATTGTCATAATTGTCATGGATATGGACATTATGTAGTAGATTGTAAGAAACCTAATTTGATAGTAATAATGTAAATAGTAGAATGTTTAGAAACACTAACCATGCAGGAAATAGAAGAACTCACAAAAATGAAGGTGGATAAAGAAGAGAAATTGTTTGGTATAGATGCAACAATATTGGACACATTGCAAGGAATTGTAGAGCACCTTATGACTAGCACAATGAACAAAGAAGAAATGTATCATATGTCAGTTATGTAATAACTTTAGAACATAACAAAGTTTTGTAAAATGAATAGAAGTAATGATGATAGTCGGAAAGAAGAAATGAAGGAGAAAACATAAGAATTCAAGAAAAATTTGTAAAGGCAAAGGAAATTTAAAGCTCTCATATAATTCTAAAAGATGTACCCGAAAAGATAGTAAAGTCACTTATGTATGGGGCTCATCCTATCAGAATTAAGCATTCTCAGTAAAATAGCATGTCAATTATTAATAATTGATATTAGAGAGAATTTCATAGGTTGTGCAATTAACAACGTGTACTAGACACTGAGAGAAGTCTACAGTGAAGTGCACATTGCTTAATATGATAAGGATAAGGTTATATAAGAAGAATAAACTCTCTGTTATATAGAACTAGTGGTCGATATGCATTTAATGCAAAATAGAGATTGCAAAAGATTTAAAGGATGCAAATTAATTTGAAAACATCATTTTCTTGGGAACAATATAAAGTGCAAGATCAAAGCAATATTTGAAGTGCTAAAGAAGTTTGCAGATATGTGAATTTGTCAAAACCTTAATATGCAAAATTGAGGTATTTTTTGAATTTGTTGAGTATATTTTTTAGAAATGGCAAGACAATTTAAGAAATATACCTAGATATAATTTCAAGAAACACCCATTTGTTTCTTTGATTGATGACCCTATTGGAGCATTTTCACAAGTTCTAGAAAATGTTCTTCATGTCAAAGATATAAGATATTATATTCATTGCAAAATTGAAAGCATAGGAGATACAAAGATTCATAAGGAATTGGAGAAAATGTCCAACAATGACTTTTACTAGAACCAGAAGATGCATACCTAAAACAACTTAACCTTGTTAAGCATATGTTCTATAGGGACTTTGATGATTATGAAAGGAAAAGAATAATTCTAAGAAGAGTTCATGATGACCTTCTATGGTTGGGAGATTCTATCATATGTATTGATAATGACCTAATTCACAAGATCACATGTTTAGACAATGAAGGATGCAATCTAGTGAGCATAAAGAATGTGCACAAGTTTGTTGAAACAAATCTCAACACATGTTTTCATGGTAGAAACATGAAGGTCAACACCATTCAAGATGATGGAGTGAGACTCATTAGTAAAATTTTAAGATATAAGTTCAACCATGGATCTAGGATAGATTCAGTCCTTGCAAGATTTCTTCATGTAGTTTACATGGTAGTAAAGGGTGAAGAGGTTAATCTATGTGACATTATCAAAACACATTTGTTGGATAACATATCAAAAATCAAGAAGTCTAGGAGCACAGTCTTTAGGTTTGAATCCCTACTAACACATATATTATTCTACGCAACAAAGAAGTTTCTTGGTATCACAAATTGGGATGGAAGTGAGTGCACAATGCAGATTATTACTCATGCATATAGAACCAAACTAGAAATAGTCAGAGACAATGATATTGATAGAATCATTAAATATTTCCAAGCTAAAATGAAGCAAAGGTATAGGATACCTCCTGCACTAGTGGAAAAATATAAGGATGAACTATGCTTCATGGTAGAAACAAATTTCACATGTATGGAGGCAGTAGTTCTCGAGTAAAGTTCATTGAACCTATGGGTTACAAAATGAGTGAGGAATTGATTGAAGGATATGCTCAAATAATCCTATAATCTGAAGTTGATTATGAATGTCCTAGATGGGGGACATATACTGAGAAGATGAGAGAATTTTAAAAAAGTCAAATAATCAAGGACTTCAAGAAGAAGGTAGAAAAAGTGATTGATTCTATCTTGAAGGAATCAAGAATGTCAAGAAAGGAATTTGAAGAGGTGAAAGGGATAACCATGGAAATGAAAGCCAGTGGTTAATCTGAACTATTGACCCCTACACCTATTGTAGTGACCAGACCTATTAAAGAGGTCATAATTACATAGACAAGTGCACAAGCACCTACAGTTCCTTATACAGTAGTTGCTCAATATCAACCTCCAAAGAATCCAAAGAAAATTGAGGAAGCACTAGCACCAATGAAATTTACAAGGCTTGAAAAGACCAAACCCCTTCCTAAGAAGAGATTCAAACAATCTACAAGTGGTCCAAGCAAGAGGAGAAGAACCCTACAAATCACTTCCTCTAAATATGAAGAAGAAGCTAGTGATAGACCAGTAGAACCAATAGCTTAGGAAGTGAAGACTTTAGTAGGAAGAAAACCATGGAAACCAAAGGTAGAAAATCTTAACATGCAAATTATTAATGAGAACAATTTTGTGCAATTAAATAAGTACTATGACTTGTATAATAATATGGATAGGAGACAACTAGAGAACTTTGTAGTTAGAAATATGATCCTAAAAGATAAAAGGTTTGATAGCATAAGAGGTTAGATACCTAAAAAAAATTACAATATATTGAGAAATATAAAAAGTAGATTAATTGAGGAAGATAAGAAAATAAGGATTAATATGGTGAAAAAGTTATGCATTGTAAGTAATGAGGAAGAGATAATAGAAATTCTAAAAGGAATAACACCATTATTGAGGAAAAAAAAGAGATCCATTCTCCTCATGGGAAGAAATTATGAAGAAGTAAATGTAGAAACTCAAAAGGAAATAGTCACATAAATGTCTACTATGCCAAAGAAGAGTGCACAGCTAAAGAAGGCAAGCTCTATGCCTAAGGAGTCAGAGAATAATGCATAGATAGAGGAAACAAGTCCTACTATAGTCAGTCCACCTCACAGTTTTGAGAAACCAAATGAAACATCAATTCCAAGTGATTCATCACATATTACCATTGGTAGTGAATCTATGCAAGTGGATGACACCAATGTAATAGTGGACAAAATTTAGGACCCTTTTAAATATTTTGGTTTCAACATTGTTAGCAATATTGTTGATTACAACAACTCATCTAATGAAGAAAAAGGTTAGGAGCCTAAGGAAGAAGATGCACTTTCTGCAAAGAAAATTCAATCTAGAATTGAAGCAGCTACTTCAAGTGTGCCCTTAGCAACAACAATAGTAACACCCTCTACATCACCTACACAAGCAACAATGGTCACAACAACAATAGTACAGTTAGATGAAGAAGATGAAGCAAAAAATCTCATATCTTCTTTAAGAAAATTTCTTGAAAAGAAGAAATCTATCAAGTCTATTGAGAAGAGTCTAACTTTTTTTTTGGATTGATTGGAAAAGACAGTAAGTCCTATTGACACAGCTACAGATATCCAACAGAGAGTGGCAATTTTGTGTAAAACTTTTGATAATGAGTTTACAACACTTATCAATGTTGCTATAGTTCAAGCACAAACTGAGCATGATGGTACATTTCTTAATACCATCTGTATAAATATAAGGAATGATATAGAAACTTTTAATGTATGCATTAAAGAATTGAGACATAGTATGAAAGAAGGGAAAGAAATATATGCTAAGTGCAACTTGGCATACCTTCACCTTCAAGTTTTTTATTAACAAATCAAAAGGAAGATAACTGAGCTTCAAATTCTCATAGATAATTATCTAAAATAAAATTAGAAGTTAGAAACCCTTGAGCATGTAATACAAGTAATTCATTATAGCATCTGAGATTTACAAGTCCGAGAAAAGGATAAAGTTTTGAAAAGATTTACACTTTTGAGAGATCACTTATCCCCATAGATTACATTGCTAGAAAATCAGTTGGAGGAATGCTTAGTAGCCAAGTCCTCATATGAAAAGTTTGTGGCTACAAATTTGAATGCATCAGAGTTAGCCACATATGCTCTATGTGTGCTAATCTGTGTGTCTAATGCACTAAAAGATAGTTGGAAGAAACACCTTGCGCAGTTAAAAACTAACTTCAA
Source organism: Cupressus sempervirens (assembly GCA_028749045.1). Classification (NCBI taxonomy): domain Eukaryota; kingdom Viridiplantae; phylum Streptophyta; class Pinopsida; order Cupressales; family Cupressaceae; genus Cupressus; species Cupressus sempervirens. Next base: position 141,598,224 of record CM053793.1, read on the forward strand.
TGATTATATTTCCAAGTTTTGATGCAGCTACCATATTTTGACAAATTTTTCCTTTTATTGGCACCTTTTTCATTGATGTCAAAGGGGGTGAAATAAGGAAAATTGTAATTGTAAATTATATAGTTATATTTTGAAGTATAGTAGTAAGTTTTTCTTTAATCAAACATTATAATCAAAGTCATAAGTGATGTAATCCTTTCAAAACATGAATACAATGTTTGTAATGTGTTATGGTTATTTACTTTGATTGGTATGACAACATGTTCGGGACTTAGCCAATTTTTTGAAAGTGTTGCCATAATTACCAAAGGGGGAGATTGTTGGAAATATGACCAATCAATCAAATAAGGTGAGATATGTAGTTTTCATTTATGAGAACATTTTTTTTGTAGTTTAGTCATGATTATTTGTGAAGGAAAAATGTCTAAGTATTAGACAGTGTTACAACAACATGAGAAGATTTGGTGATAATAGAATATTCTCTTGTGTAGTTAACCAGAGATGCATGATGTCATCTTGATGATGCATACCAGTGCACATGTCTGTACAATCAATCGAGTTCAAGTTATGCAAGAAATACTTATGTAGATACCTCATAGTGTAGAACAGAGCATGTCAGCAAATTGACTTGTATGACTTGTAGAATTGTTTTGACTACTGAATCTTGTTCAGCTGACTTTAAGGATGATATGTGAGCTGACTAAGGAAGAAATTATTAATATGTTTAATATAAGTAAAGAAATTCAATTGTGAAGTTAAAGTGTAGTAAGTGTGAATGTGATATTATGATATGCGATGCAAAGAAATGTTATCTGAGATATGATGCAAAATGATATGTGCGCAGTCACTCTTTGTATGAAGAATTGATAATTAGATGATTTGCAAAGTATAGGAAGTGATCAAATATTGTATGTTTATATATTCTCTTGAAAAATTTATTGTATAGTTGCATGTTATGGCAGTGGGCTCTTCTTGCACACATTTGTATATGATCTACTAACTCCTAATAGGGTTGAAGCAACTTCTAACATGGTTGAGGCTTCTAATAAGGCCTAGTCTCCTAACAAGGACTCGAGACACTATACACTTTTCATAGACTCTTAACAGGGTCAATATCCTTAACTAGATTCTTTATATAGTGAATCATCTTGTGGGTTCCATCCCCATTGGGGTCCCTTGGCCAGGATTTCCCTAGTTAAAAAAAATGGTGTTATGAGTTCTCTTCATGTATGGTTGTTTATACTGTTTAGCCCTATTGGTTCTCTTTCTTATGCTTGCAAAAAAGTAATTAATAATATTTAGTTGTGGGTAAAAAGATTAGAAATACTAATTCACCCCCCCCCCCTTTCAATATTATCTATTTCTAACATGAGTTAGCTAACACAAACCAAAATAATAAACAAAATTATTATGTTGTCACTTGGCTTCAATTGAAACCAGGTCACTCAATTACCACTGAGTTCCTTTGGTAATCGACTTGAATTGATTTAAACTGAGCTCTTTTGGTTACTAACTTGACTCATTTTACACAATATTTCATTTGATGACTAACCTAACTCAGTTGACACTTGATTAGTAAACTTGACTTACTCTCGACTTATGCTCAGTTGACATTGGAGTCTTATGAGCTTGTCTACAATGTGACATTTGTGTAACGTCAATGAAAATCATACAATTGAATAATTGATTTCAACACTCCTCATTGACCATTATTTCATAATATGCATGAAATTGACTAGTAGTTAACCTTTGATGCCGATCCATCTATAATGTTATGATTTCCAAAATTAATTTAGTTTTTGATTTTAAAAAAACATAGATGAATCTCAAAATAGAAATGCAAAATTATTGTTGAAAGTGCTTACTTTTAGCAAAGAGAATAATCAAAAGAAGATGAAATTATGATTTTTCCTAAAGATACATCTACATCTATTTTACATTAACCTAATTAGAATGAAATATGCATGTTTTGGATTTAAAATTATCTCTGATTTTTTCTGCAGAGGTCCTCACCAAATTCAAATTCTTTACAACAAACTCTGAATCTATTGCCCACCTTTTCAAAAGTCTCCAAGTCCTATTCAAACAAGATTTATCTCTCACACAAGATCTTCAATACCTTTTCATGAAAATAATTTTTTAAATAACTATGATGAGGGTAAGAAGACTAAACATTTAGAAGAAAATAATGTGTAATTTACAATGGCACTAGAAAAAAATTTATTATAATATTATCAAAACTTGTAACAAGATAGTCATCAAAGGTTTTATAATATATACACATGTGTGTGTGTGTGTGTGTGTGTGTGTGTGTGTGTGTGTGTGTGTGTGTGTGTGTGTGTGTGTATTCCTCCATTAGTAGCAAGGAAGCGAAGTGTTGTATTGAAATTTCCAAGTTTGCAAAAATCAAAAAAACTATCATGTTGCAACTTTGTGTAATTTTAGGAAATAGGTAGGATACTTCCAATATGAATTAATTTTGGCCTTCCTTAAGTGAATAATAATCTTAAAATCATATTTAATTCTTTGCAAAGGTTGTTGTATGAGAGAGAAAAAGGTTTTTGCAAACTAAATTCAAGGAAACTGAGTTTCACCAGTAATTGTTGCATTCTTGCTAGTTGTTCACATTTTTCTTGAGTGATGATGCAAGTTATTTGTAATTAGTGTTGGTGTAAATAATTATTCACTATTTACACTTTACTTAAGTTTACTTAGGTTAATGCATTATTTTATTATTTATTAGTTAGTCACCTAGGAGTATGCGTACTCATCTGAGTTGTCATGTTGAGAACACAAGACTTAGCAACTGTTTTATGCACATGGTGTCTACAACACAAGAGTTATTGTCTAATTTAAGCACATGGTATCTACACTGTCTCTACATGAGATACACCTTGTCATACTTATCCTCTCATTGATGTACGTACATTCATGCACAATGGAGGACATGTGCTTAGTTGTCATGCTTATCTCCTAGTTCCTACTAGACACATTCTAGATGCATCTTAGAGGCCTTTATATACAAGCACTCCTAGTGTGTATCATACAATATAGAGCATTCTCATTAATATATTGATCATACTTTGGCCCATTTTTGTGCTTGTGTTTGAGCCTCTTGATATTGGGTGAATTTTTCTCTATAGAGTTGAGGGAGATACTCATCACATAGCTATTGGAGGCCTTTTTGCTTCATCTCTCAAAGGGACCTGATTTAGATCTATAGCATTTGTAGTAATTGGGTGTGTCTAGAGCCAAAGTGAACCTCACTATTGCATCTGGAGCATTGATTCAGTGAAAATTGACTATAAATTCACCTATTTTTGGCCATAGTAATTTTGAGGCAAAATGTTTTGCAAATCGGAACCCAAATGCCCGATTTGCAAACTTGGTATGGTCATTATTCGATCTATTTAATTGATTTTTAGATATGATATTTTTCTCTGCATTTTCAAAGCTATTTTGTTAAAAAAAATTAGGCCAGTTCAACTTGCAAAGATTTTTTTTTTTTGCAAGAATCGAGCAATCAAGCCCTAGCCCCGCAGGGAATATTCAGGCAAAATATTTCATTTTAATTTTGGTAGGCTTCAATCACACAATATTTGATAGCAATTATTAACCATTCATGATATCGGCATCACATCTCAACTATTACACATCAGTCAGGCTCAACCAACTCCTAGTAGCTTGGCTTTGACTTACCCTGATGAAGTTGAGTTTTTGAAAAGATTTGTTTGTGGTGTTTCAATGAATGTGGGACTAAATATTAAGTCCCTATTGAACTTCTCACTTTTGACACTAGATTTACCATCGAACATTCTCAAAAACAACTCTATCGAAACTCTATGATTCTTAGCGACCAAGTTCTGATCAATTTCCCATTGACATATATTTTGAAGACTCTTAGACGTTGCTTTCATGTTTGACACCCTATTTTTGTAACATGTAGTGCACAATGACATGGCCAGCATAGACTATCCTCCACCCACCATGTTTGTGCCTAAACAGGATAGTCCACGTTGTATTCAGCAACTGGTTGTTCCCCTCCATGTCATAGCACAAACCATGAACACATCAACTCTAACATAGATGCCATGTAAGTGACAACACAACACAATTAGCCTCCATACACCCACGCAGACTGGGCCACGTCTAATTTTTCTTTATAATTTGTACATCCATACAACACACGCAGGCATTTGCACATTGCTGATGTTAGTAGTGACATCATCTAGGGGATGAGTTTTTTGCTGATGTTAGCATTATACTGTGCTAAATTTGATGGTCATTTGACCATCAGCAGGAAACAAATTTGAACTATTGCAACAACCGTTTGATCATCAAATTTAACCTCATGTTTTCCTCTCCAAACCCCTCTTCAAATACAATTTTGATTTGACTGTTCAACTTTGAGAGGCCATAACTTGGACATCCGAACTCCAAATCAAGTGCATTTTTCTTGATTTTGGGTAGAATTTCCTAAACTTTTTAGTGGTCTAGTTCTTTTCCAGTTTTGGTGCACAAATTTTTTGAAAATAACATTTTTGGTGATTGTACTTGTCCAATCCTACATTTTGCAACTTCAAACGCTCCATAAGGGCTCATCTAGACTCCTTTTTAGGTTTCATTTTTTTTAAAGAGCATTTTTTTGTTTACTTTCCAAATCTATAATTAGATTGTAGGCTTCTGTGGACAAAAATACCACTTTCAGAAATAGGTCCTATTTTACATTGTATTACTTCACAATTGTTGTATTTTTGAGCTACATTGTAAAGTTCCATATTTGTACTCTAAAAAGAGTTTGTAAATAGAAAAATCAAAAGTCCACTTTGTCTAGTTTGACAAGTGGCCTATTGTAAATGCACTACATATAAAGTGCCAAAATCATTCATTTGGGCGGGGGGGGTGGGTGAGGATTTTTTGATTGAGTGAAAAGTGGGGGTGTGTACTGTGTTTTGTGTCTCCTTGATATTGTGCTCTTGCATTATGGGTTCTTTTTCAAAGTTTACTCCACATAATTATGCTACTTGGAAAGAAAACATAAAGGAACCATTGGTAGAAAAAGGTTTACTACATTATGTAACTGGTGCAGCAAAGAAACCTCCTATTGATGTTGATTAGGCTCGAAAAGAAGAATGAGAATCCAAATAAGAGATGGCCCTGGGAACCTTGTTGAAAAATATCTTTGATCGCGTCAAATATCACATTAGGAAGCTTACCAATCCAATAGAGGTCTGGGCTAAACTTGAAGCATTGTATGGGACAGTATATGAAGACATGGCTTACACCATTGAAAAAAAACTTCTCAAGTTGGATCCTAGGAATTTCGACACCATCAAAGACTATCTTACCCAAGTAGACATGTATAGGGCACAACTTAAGGATTGTGGTGAACCCATCAAGGATGGAAAGATGATCAAACATATAATTACTCATCTTCCACCTGAATATGCTCCTTTTGTTTCCAATTATAATAATCACAAATTAACCATGGGTAGTGCCTTCACAAAGCCTTCATTCGAGAAATTTTTAGAAATTCTAGTCTTAGAACATGGTGATTTGGTGAGTATGGGAATTCTCTAGTCCTCCAAGACCAAAGCCTTGGTAGAAACTGAAGATAATTCAAGTGATAAAATTTCCAACAAGAAGCAGAAGAAGTGGAAGGCTAAGCCACAAGATGACACACAACAATCCTCCTCAAAACAACCATCTTCTTCACATGAATCTTCTTCCACTCAACAATCTTCTTCACAAAAAGGAAATATTCTTCCAAAAATAACCAAAAGAGGAACAATTCCAACAAAAGGGAGAAGAAAACTTGTTCCTATTGTAAGAAGAATGGCCATGATGAACATGAGTGCAAGGATAAGAAGATTAATGAATTTTTCAACCTAATGAGGAAACAAAAAATTGATGTACTAAATGCCTATAAGGATAAGGGATCTTCAACCACTTCAAAAGGTAAGGGACAAGCTTTGGCTGCAAGTACAAACAATGCTGAGGAATGGGTTCTTGATTTAGAAGCAACACATCATATGGGTGCTTCAAGGGAGTAGGTTTCCACTTTGAAACCATAAAATGTACCTTACATCTATGTGGGAAATGACTCAAGTGGAAGTATAAGGAAAAGGAAATATTGAGTTGGACAATGGAGTCTTCAAGGATGTTCTTCATGTTCCTAACCTTAGCACCAACCTTCTCTCCATCTACCAGATAACTCACTATGGATGTGGAAACAAAGTAGAGTTCCTCCATAATACAGTTGTGATGAAAAATCTCAAAGATGATTCTATGGTGGTAGTTGGAAAGCCTAATCATGAGACAAAACTTATTATTTCTCACATTTTGTGCCTAAGTCCACTTCCCTTGCCTTGTTAACTCATTCAAATACACAAAGTAAACTATGGCATGAGAGATTTGGACATCTCAATTATTGCTACCTTCAATAACTCAACACCAATGATATGGTCATTGGTCTACCTCAAGTCAAGTATACAAATGGTGTATGTCCAGGTTGTGAAGCAAGGAAGCATCTTGAAGAGAAATATGACAAGGGGAAGTCTTGGAAGGCTACTACTATTCTTGAATTGGTTCATAGTAATGTAGCTGGCCTATTTCTAGTACCATCTTTTGGTAAGACCCACTCTATTCTCACTTTTATTTATGACTTTTGATGATACACTTGGGTCTTCTTTCTTTCTCATAAGAGTGAAGTATTTGATAAGTTTATCACCTTCAAAGCTCAAGTTGAGAAAAAATTAGGGAAAGCAATTAATATTCTATGAGCAGATAATGGTAGGGAATATGTCAACACTAGGCTTATAGAATTTTTCACTCATGAGGGTATTTATCTTCAACATTTAGTTACATACACACCACAACAAAATAATTTTGCTGAAAGGAAGAATAGAACCCTTAAGGAAATGACCACTTGTATTCTTCAACATAAGTATCTAGATCAAGTGTTTTGGGAAGATGCCAAGTGTTGTGCCAGTTACATCCAAAACATAAGTCCCCATAAGGCCTTAGATGGAATTACACCTTTTGAGGCATGGTGTGGTAAAAAACCAAGTGTAAAGCAATTTAAAGTATTTGGTTGTCTAGCATGGGCAAGGATACCTCCAAAAAAGTGAAAGGCATTAGAACCTCAAAGAAAACCATGCATATTTGTTGTATATCCTAACCATCTTAAGGCATACCAACTCATGGATCTAAAGATACATGAAATCTTTTATGAGAGGAGTGTTCACTTTGAAGAAACTTGTCCAAGTTTGGATTCTTCAACTCCTCCTTCCTCCTTTGTGGAAAGTGATCATATTGATGATAATGACTCAGAAGATTAGATTCCTTCAACTTTGGCTCATAGGACACCAGCTTCCTAGGGTCCACAAAAAATTGAGGACATTCCTTCTTCCACTAAACCTCGTTGGGCATAGCAGACCATTGATTCATCAAGTTCATTGGTGGGGAATCCTTCAAACACTTGGAGGATAAGGTAACAACACAAATCATTTCCACATGCATATGCCATTGCTTCATATCCACATTCATTTAAGGAAGCATCAAGGATTCTAGAATGGGACAAGGCTATGGAGGAAGAATATAACTCTTTGATGAAAAAAAATACTTGGGACTTAGTTCCCCTTCCTAAGGGAAGAAATTTGGTTCAGTGTAAGTGGATCTATCAAACCAAATTTGTAGCAGATGGAAGTGTGGATAAGAATAAGGCTAGACTAGTTGCCAAAGGTTTTTCACAGGTTCTAGGTATTGACTATACAGAGAATTTTGCACCAGTTGCCAAGATGAACTCCGTTCACCTAACACTAGCTATTACTATAGCTCATGGTTGGGTTGTACACTAGAAGGATGTAAAGAGTGCCTTTTTGAATGGTGATCTTCATGAGGATATTTATATGGAGCAACCATAGGGTTTCATACATGAAGATGATCACAGATGATCATGAAGATGATTCTACTATGGTTTGCAGATTGAAGAAGTCTATCTATGGTCTTAAGTAGGTTCCTCGAGCCTGGTATGCCAAGAAGGATTCCTTCCTATCCTCAATAGGTTTCACCAAGTGTCATTATGATTCAAATGTCTACATTATTTAGAGGGATGACTCATACTTGATACCTGTGTGTTATGTAGATCAATTGATCATTACACAGAGCACTTCATCCATCATTGCCAATGTCAAGACCTCTTTGCAGGACATATTTTCTATGAAAAACTTGGGTTTACTACATTATTTCCTTGGTATAGAGATCACACAGTGTTCAATAGGGATCACACTTTCTCAACCCAAGTATGCTCTTGACTTTCTTTCTAGATTTCACATGAGTGACTGCAAGCCTACTCCTACTCCCTTTCTTTTAGGTGTCAAGCTAGAGGTTGACTATACCACTCCACTTGTTGATGCTACATTGTATAGGCAGTTAGTTGGTAGTCTCATCTACTTGACACATACATGCCTTGATAAAGCTTTTGTAGTTGGCATGGTTTCTTGCTTCATGCAAGAAACACATGAGCTTCATTGGAAGGTTTCCAAGTGCATCTTGCACTACATACAGGGTATGCATACACATGGGATACACTATGCAATAGGTATAGGATTTTAGTTGGTTGGATATACAGACTCAGACTATGCATGGGACCTTGATTCTCGCAAGTCTACTTCAGGTTACATGTTTCAACTTAGTTCTGACCCTATTTGTTGGCCGAGCAAGAAGCAAAATAATGTTGCTCTTTCTTCAACTAAGGTCGGGTATCGAGGCACAATCAATGCAGCTACGAAGGCTCTTTGGTTACAACATATCCTGGAGGAGTTTGGATTTGATCTACCTAAACCTGCAATCATACATTGTGACAATCAGAGTGCTATTGAGATCTCTAAGCATCCAATTTAGCATCAGCAAACCAAGCACATTGAGGTTCATATGCACTACATCAAAGAGCTGATACATGAGTAGATCATTGCATTATAGTATTGTCCTACAATAGAGCAAGTCATAGATATCTTCAACAAAACCCTTCATTGAGGTCAAGTATACCCCTTTGCGAGATCTCTTTGGGGTACAAAATGTTGTAGAAAGGGGAGTCCCTTGACTTCTCTCTTCTTTCTTCTAGGAGGAATCTTTTCCTCATCTAAGGTCTTCTTCTCTCTCATCTTCTTTATTGTACTTATCTCTCTTTATTTGGAGGAGGGTTTTTCCCATGAGGTTTTCCATCTTTCTCTACTTTATGAGAGATTGCATTGCATCACATTGTATGTAGAGTACTTCTTTTGTGCATGGGTACCTAACATGGCCTCATAGCCAGGACCCATCTTGCATTCATGAGCTTAAGTGCATTCCCCCAAGTTGCACTTAGGGGGGATGTTGGTGTAAATAAGTATTCACTATTTACACTTTACTTAATCTTACTTATGTTAATGTATTATTTTATTATTTATTAGTTAGTCATGTAGGAGTATATGTACTCATATGAGTTGTAATGTTGACAACACAAGAGTTAGTAACTCTTTTATGGACATGGTGTCTACACCATCTCTACATGTGCTACACCTTGTTATACTTATCCTCTCATTGATGCACACACATTCATGCACAATGGAGGATGTGTGCTTAGTTGCCATGCTTATCTCCTAGTTCCTTCTAGACACATTATAGATGCATCTCAGAGGCCTTTATATATAGGCACTCCTAGTGTGTATTGTACAATAGACAACGTTCTCATTGTTATATTGATCATAGTTTGGTTCGTTTTGTGCTTGTGTTTGAGCCTCTTGATCTTGGGTGAATTTTTCCCTAAGGAAAATTCTTACAATTAGAAGTTATATCTATGAATTACCATTGTTTTTGTATTGAGTTTTATTATCTTTCATAGTTTTTTTTACATATTTTATCAAAGTTTCTAAGTGATGCCAATTTTATTGTATAATTGGATAGTTTTGAGTAAATGGAGTTTTTCTCTTGTTTCTATAGTTGAAAAATCATGAGACCTTCTGGAAAATATTAGACTCTTTGTACATTAAGATGAATTTTTTTGGAAGTAGTGAAAATCAATTTGTGAATTTTCTAGCAAGCCTTGGGTAGGTTTAGTATGTATCTGGCTAGAAAACATTGAAGAAATGTGCTTAGCAAATGTGCAAGGAGAAAGATTTTGAAAAGGTTACTTGTGCATGGGAAAGATAAATTTTCAAATATTATTACATAGAAAATGGAAGCTTATATCAATCATTTAAAGAGAAATAAAAAACCTTTTAGTGCATACAACCAATATAGGATTCAAAACCCTCAAAACCCTACATTTTTGGGTTCTTGTTGTATGGACAAAGTTGAAAAGTGGAACCTCCTAAATACCATGAACCATAAAAATGGTTATCTTGAACAAAATTTAGATTTTTATAGTGTTAAGGAAGTGTGTGAGTTAAAGTCTAAAAACCTTGTTTGGACAACTAATTCCAAGGGCTATTAGGAGTAACAACCAATTTTGGAAATCAAGTAAGAAAAGGAGCTTGGGATTGTTCTAGTTTATGATTTGTGATCCAAATAAAGTTGTAGAAACATTATCTAATCTCCTCTAAGATCCTGCAAATCCAAGAGCAAGTTTAAGAAAAACATCACCTAGGAACCATGTTGGGGAAAAGAGGCAACTTTGGTGTTATGTATGACCTCCTTTCAAAGTTGAATAGAGAATTTTGAATAGGGTTTGAGTGATGATAAAATAGACCCATTAAACATTCCAAATTTCCTAGAATAGTGTTTTCGAAGTATTGTATTTATGTCACCAAGACAATGTAAACCTTGTGTAAATATGAAAAAGATTGGTTCATGTGAAGCCAATGTATCTCAAATAAAAGAGCCACCAGACATTGGTGTGGGGTGTGTGTGTGTGTGTGTGTGTTTCTTTCTATATATATAATGGGACACAATTTATTAGGCAACTACATACTTACAACCTAACCAACATAATTATTTCCCCATGATCCATCATTAGGAGATAGTGAAAGAGAACATAAGTGTATCATCTATGAAATATCAAGAATATAGGAAGTAAGCTCAGAATAAAATCTAATAAGTACACTAATTGTAACATAACCCTTGGTACAAAAATATTTATCCTTAAGAAAAGTGTGGACCATGCATGTAGATGCTCTATGTTTTCTATTTTCATGCTTCTAGCCATGAATTCAATTATTTTAAGAAAAATATCATTTACATTAGCGCTAACAACCTAGGCATAGTAGAAAAAAATGAGACCCAAGACCCAAGTATTTTTTGTTCCATAGTTAATGGTCTACCAAAAATAGGAAATAGATACTTTAGAACTTCAAAAATGGAAGATTAAACATGGAGGACTAGATTTAGGAGACAAAAAACCTAGGGCTAAATCTCTATACAAATTCAAATGATAGATAATAAGAAACTGTAGGAAATAAACTCCTATAAAAACCAACAAAATCTTATTGTCAATTATGTAGTTTCCTCCCCTTTGAATAGAACTTAAAATGAAGCTGACATATTTAGACATTTTCGACTTAGCTAGAAACGTTTCAAGATTTTTCCCTACCAAAGATAAAATTTCCAAAAAAATATAGTTTAGAAATATTACTAGAAGAAGGAAATTAATTTCATCATAATCATAAGTAGAAAGCTAAATTGGTAATATTCAAGAAGTGTTTCCATCATAGGGAATAGAGGAAGAGGGGTATGTGATTATCCACAAATTAGACAAATGCAATTAGAGTTGGTGATTAAAGTTAGTGAGTTAGAGAGATCTTTCTAAATTGTGTTGGTATATGGAATATAGTTTTTGAAAAGTGTGAGAGTTATATTATTGAGTTGGAGGCCTAATTCTTTTAGGACTAGCCATTAGGGCTATTGTGAAATTTAAAATTCTTATCAACTTAAGTTGTGATCATGGATCTTGTGAGTGATCCTATTATTGAATACATTGGAAGAAGTGAATGTTGCAACAAGAAAAAAGGAAAATGAAGAGTTTTGAGAGAGAGAGAGAGAGAGAGAGAGAGAGAGAGAGAGAGAGAGAGAGAGAGAGAGAGGATGGGTCCATGATACTCAATATCAAAGAGGGAAATAATAAAGAGATAAGGTGAAGGATTAAAAAATAATTGTCTTCTTGTGTGGTATGTGTAGTTTGGGAGAGATCCTAAAATATACACTAGGCTTCTACAACTTCATAAGTATATTTGTAACTAAATTAGTACTTATCAATTGAGATAGTTTTGAGATAAAAATATGTCATCTCTTAAAGAAGGAAGACATCTTTAAAGGATTAAAGTAGGGTAAACTTTAAGAAAGTCACCTCCAAAACAAGATATAAAATATTGGTGAACCTTTCATTATTTTGAAAAAACAAAAATATTTCTATTGGCGAATCTCTCAATTCTTTATTCTAACACTAGTAGAATTTTGAAAAATAAATGACTGCGTGACTAAATTTTTTGGTCACAAGACTAAAAATTTTAGTCACATGACTAAAAGTGATCAAATTGTAGTAATGTTTTACAATTATAACTATTAGTGACAAATAAATGACAAATTTGGTCATTAGGTAAAATCACAAGGTCAGACATAGATAAGTGACTAAATAAATGATTAAATAAATTACTAAATAATTGGTCACCAATAATTAGTCACCTATACAATTTCCTAAATGATGACAAATCATCTCAAAAATGATATGCAAGTCTCCTCAAATATTGCAAAAGAATAAAAATCCTCTCCCTCAACCAAGTACATTCCAATAAATAATCAAATCTCCTTTTCTAGAAAATTTCCTCTAAGGTGTCTTAAAAACTAAAATCACATGCCAATTCCCCTTCAAGGCACATAAAAACACTTTGAATTTCATGTTATAAAAGTTAATATTTATTGATTAATTTATAACACATCAATTGGTAAATAATAATTATAACATAGCAATATCACAATTTGACTTGTTGTGGAAATTATCTCCTACTTATCAATTGTACATATTGTTTAATAAACATAAAACACAATAGAAATGGAGCATGACCTAGATGCAATGAGTGCTAAGTGTTACATTTATTCTCATGAGATATGGATTCATGTTGAATCACATTCATGAAACATGGGTCAATGATTTTGAATCAAAATCACACAGTTAAATCCTAATAGCAATATCACAATATGCATAATTTTATTTTAAATATAAGTCTTAATTTATTTTTACTAAGTTTAAGTATAAATTACATTCTAATATTATTATCATTTCTAAATTAAAAAATCAAAACACTATAAATAAAATGAAACCCACAAAAATAAGTACATAGAATGAATCATTTTTTAATGTTTCACTTTATTTTTTCCTGCTTACACCTAGTTTCTACCTTTGCATGTAAATATAAAGGGTATTTTGGTGCTTCTCCTCTTCTACTTATATTCCACAAACCACTAATATGGTCATTAACATTTTCCTAAGTTGTGCATGACTAAAACTTAGAGACAATAGTAAATGTGTATATAAATTTGGTAAGATTGAAGCTATGGAATGTCTCTTATTGTAATGGAAACTATTCAGGTTGATGCAAGCCCCAAGCCTTCGATGATGGTGGACAAATAAATTGTTATAGGTTCAAAAAATTTCATTGGTTGATATAGATTTTGCATGAACATAAGAATTGATCAAAAAATCTATGGTTTTCTAAAGGAGAAATCTTGAATGACCTTGCAATAGGTATCCTTTTAGAAAATCATCCAAAATCTGCATATACAAAAGAAATGAAAACCTTTTTTCCTAAAATGTTTATTGCTATTCTATGCTAGGGTTTTAGTACATATTCTTTGTTTTTTTCTTCAAAATAAAATATATAAAATGATGAGTTATTTCTTACCTGTTGCACATTTTCTACCATTTCTAAGTATAGATAGCCATAACTTTTACATTTCTTTTACAAATATAACAAAAATCTTGATCACTCTAGGAAATGAATAAGGTATATGGATTTTCCATGCTTAAATAATATGAGACTAATGGTATTATAGGACTATGCACTTAAAATTGAGGTCCTCAAAGCTTTGGCTAGAAAGGATAATACATTTTTTCAAGATATTTCTTAAGAAATCTATTTTAACTAGGCCAATATCTTTAAAAAAACTTGTCTAGACTAGAAATTATAAAAATTATGAATTAAAGACAATGTTTTCATTAAGAGATATTTTCTACTTTGGATTATGTGATAATATATAATGCCATCATGGTTGAAATCTACCAACTAAAAGAATTTCAGACTAGAAATTCTTTTTGAGGCATCCAAGACAAATATTCAAACAAACTTTTAGGGGAGAGTAATATTGACTCAAATTGAACCTCCATAACCATTGAGTATCAAACATTTAGGATCTTGTCAACCATGTATCATCTAAACATCCACTTTCATATCATCAAGTATCACTGGAAAATAGTTACATATTATATCCACAATAGCATAGGCTTCCAAACACCATTTCACCTTAATATCCAATATCCATGCTTCATTAAAAACTACTCAAGAAGAAAACCTACAACCTTATTAATTTTGGATCCAAGATCTAAATCAATAATACAATTTCCAATTTCGAATCTTTGAATTTAACTCAAGAAACATAAAACATGCCTTAAGCTACTCCTCCAAAAAACTATACCCCTCATTACTTATTTGGCAATTCAACTACATGCAAAAGTAATATGTTTAGTATTAAAATGATTATAATGTTAATATTTTTTTCTTTCAATGATTTAAGAATTAATATCATTTGTTATGTATATTATATCAAATAAAGTGTAAGCTTCTGAGCATCATATCACCTAAAAAACAAAGAGATATTTAAAGGAAACAAGAAAGCATAACATTCCCACACTAATACAATTTTGTGGGATAGTTCCTTAAAAGAAAAAGAAAAAGATATAACTTTTTTCAATTTGAAGAATGTAGTGGACTTTAGACATAACCTTATGTGAACTAGAAATATCAACTTCAATTGATAATCAAGTCCCTCAGTAAATACATATGTACTATGATTTCCCTATACTATTTTTTTAGGATAGGGTAGTAGGTCACTCTATACAGAACCTATGGATATTTTAGGGCCAATATTTACCAAGAAAGCACTCTCCTTTGCACCCATTATCATGACCCCTTCTAGAATGGAACTCCATAATTATACTAAATAAAAATATATAGTAATAAAATAATCATACAATTAAAAAAATATACTATCATAATTTTATGCATATGAATGAAAATTATTCAAATTTGTTATTGCCCTAATGAGATGAATACCAATAACAAATTAATAAAGCCACAAAGTTGGTTAGATGATAATGAACAAACCTCATTACTGTGAACCATTACATTCTCAAGAGAATTAACATTAAAACAACAACATTATCAACAACTAATAAATATATATTTATTATACCTTTTATTTTATTCAACCATAAAATTATATCATATGAAAATAGTAGTATCTCATTATGAACACATGTGAACAATAATATATAATCTCATATAAAATTTTATTGTTATAAGTATTAATAATAATATCTAATCTCCATGCAAAATTCCATAATAACTCATTACATTAAAAAAATGCATCCAATATCACGAGGATGGGGAGGTCCCACATAAAATGTCATGTCCATCCCATAATGTTACGCATCTTGGCACATATACATATGTTCACTTAATGTGTTTGAATAGCTAGAGGGAGAGCATAAAATAAAAAAAGGATGGAAATAAATTTAGAAGCTACCAACAGAGCAATGAATCCATGTGGGATGACATGGGAAAAGAAGCCAAGAAAATAAACAACCCTAGCAATTTTCGCCTAAGAAATCGATTGAAGATGTGCACTATCAAGTGTAGGAAGCCTCTTCCTTGGTAGAGTATGATGGTTTGGAAGGAAAAATTTCTCATACTTGGAAGCAAATGCCCTTGAGGGTTTACGTGAGACAACTTTCGAGGGTTCGACATCGACATTTTTGGGTAATGTATCTTTTGAGGGTTTTAGAAAGACATCTTTTGAGGGCTTAGAAACGACATTTTGAGGTAAAATTTCTTCCAGAGGGTTTTGCTTCAATAAATTTCACTATATTTTTTTTTGATATCTTCATTACTATATTACCATTCATGCTAGAAGAAGACTTTTTGCTATAATTTTTATTAATAGAAATCATAGTGCTTAAAAAACCAAGTGTGAAATTGAACAAATATTTTGATCACAGTAAATAGTTATTTCCATTCAAAAAATAATGTTGTGATGAAGTTTTGAATTTGGATGAGAGAAGGAAATCTCAGCTCAATATACATACATATCAAATAATTAACATTTCTTGCACATCTTTAAATGTGGGTAAACAAATTCCTAAATTTGTAACATAATCTCTTCGCAACTGTGTATTCATTTTGGTATAAACTTCTATTTTAACCTTTAGAATTAGTAATTTGATAAGGTGATGCCAGGTATTGAAGATATCCATCAAGAATTTCAACATTTTCAACTAAATATTCTTATTGGTAATCAAAGATTGAGTTGTGCATTTTCTTAAGAACATTTATACTACTTTAGGTGTTCTAGGGCATCATTATTGGAAGATATAGTTGAAACAAGGGTTGCTTGGAGCTCTAGTCCTTACCTTTGGTGGGGTTGGCTAAGGGTGTGTATGTAATATCAGAACAATCATTGAATTCAATGTAGATAATAAAGTTCTGTCATTATTTCAAAACTTTCTAGCTAAGAAAAAGCTTCAAAAGATGCCAAATGGCAGGTCTGATATATAGACTTTCTCAACTGAGCCTATTTTTGTCCTACAACTAGGGTTCTTTGGCAGGACTTGAGGCTTGTACACAATGGAATGGCTAATTTTTTTTAATGTTATTGTGTCATATATAGTATTCATTCAAGTTGTATAGATGAAATTTCAATTACATGCAATTCAAACCCAGAAGCACACTCTACACAGTCCATTGGGTGAATACATATTTCCACATTATTGTAATTTAAAAATTCCTAAAATCTCCACATGTTAGGAATTAAAAATTCTTGTCTGTAGGTAGATTGATTCCCAAGATCGAGCAATTATTTATGTTATAGACATGACATGACATAAGTGATAAACAATACTCCTTGAACTATCCCATGACCTGGATAGGAATGCTATTATAGGTTATCACAACATAAGCTAAGTAAACACCTTTTAAAACCTATTTGAATGGGATATTTAAGTGATCTAAAATCTACACCATCACAACCTAAATCTCAACTATAGTTGTAGCAATTTCATGAGATCTAGAGAGAAATAAACAATTTTAGTTGTAAACCAAACTCCATGAATGAAAAATATTTTAATCTAATTGCATGTAAGAAGATGTGCTCATCAATAATAGTTTGTAGAGGTTTTCTATTCTGACTGGAACACTTGTATTGAAGCTATAGAGCAACTTTTGCTAATCAAAACACCATTTTTGAAACACTTGAACAAATCATTCCAATCAGACTGATCAGTGAAAGATTAAGAATTTAAATAAACATTGAAAATAATGAAAAAAGACAACTGGAGTGAGTGGTACAAAGATACTTGTAAACATATTTAAAGAATAAGAAAATTGATACAATTCGTGAGACATAAAGCAAAGATGAAATGTTTTGCCTTTTTATTGTTTTAAATGTAGCTAATAAATCTAAGTAATATCTATTTGTCTCAAAAATAGTAACCCTGCTATTTAAAAACCATCTTTTTGAATTATTCAAGATAGTATTGCACTAGACTATCTATAAAACATAATATCCATGTTATATCAAAGTATTTAAGAAGTTTTGGCACATCAATCTTATAGAGTTTTATAGAAGTAATTTCTGATTCATTGGCTCTACGATGGATAGGTGTATCTTAGGTAAAATGGTTGTATCTGTGCATCGACAGTGAAAGCCCTATCCTTTTAAACAATGGAATTGATTCTATATTTTTTGAGTATGGGCAAGTGAATCTTATACAAATTTGATCATTCAAACTACAATTGCAATCATGCAACACACACTACTGAGAAATAACTCTGATGCTCCTCTAAATGATCAACAAATATGAAGCCTAATTCATCTATCGAGGGTACAAAACTATGTTTAGAAGAGATTTGGTGCAGATATTAGTCATTTGGTCAGATGTAAGAAAATTTTATACTTGACATTCCCATTTTTAATAAAATCTTGAATAAAATGATGTTAAATCTATATACTTTTGATCTAGAAATAAACATAGTGTTCTTTGTAGTTGCGGTGGTGCAAACATTCTCATAGAACAAAGTAGCTATATGTTCTCATACTAAACATAGATCGTACAAGATAGAGATAACAACAACAACAATATAAAACACAAAGCCATGGTTTTATGTTTCTTACTAGACCCAGATAAAAGCTCTAACAAACCATTTTTGCCACTTATAACTGAAATGTTTCTCTGCCTCTGTTTTCTATTGCCCTCTTTTTGTTATACTGGTCATTACTCTTAACCTCAACTAATTTAAATCTCACCAACATCTGTCCATACATCTCCTCTGCATGCAAGGCTGCCGACTATAAATCCAAGGACACAGTACCTAGAAGACCAAAATCTACACAAGTAATCAGACATATTTGGAAATAGAGAAATTTCTCGAATAGAAGGAAGCTTAGTAGAATAGAAGATCTATAAGTCTGCACCTTCTCTAACCTAATAAAATTGAAAACCTTTTCTAACATTCTACAGCCCTAAAAATACATAGATATAATAGATTGTGGGGATCAAAAGTTGTTTATGATTCGTAGAGAGTAAATCATTTAATACCAGTGAAAATGAGGGAATGCAGCAGCACTTGCGGCCATTTTAAGTTCCAAAAATCTGAACAACTCTTATCCAACTTAAGAATATAGAGGAGATATGTTGGTGTGGGAAAAGCATGCAAACACATAACATTTATATAGTAAATGTTCCAACAAAAGAAGTTCAATATTTCTCCTATTATATTGTAATCCACATGGTCTTCACATTGTTAACAGAAAACATAATACCCACCTCCATAGCCAATGGTATATTGTTGGGACTATCCAGTTGCTTGCTCTTAGAAGTGAAACCCTTTTGTATAATCAAACTCCAGGAACAAAATACAGTGTATATTGATTAGGACTAGCAATTTTGAAATTAATTATTAATATCACCTTCAAAATATAATAAACCCATGAAATTGATAAATGTGTCTGGTTCATTGAGTTGCAGAGTAGAATATGTAAGGCTAAGAGCATTGTCCATCCACTGCAAAGGAAAACTCTATTGCAGTATGAAGTAAGTATGAGTTGATGCACCTAAGGTTAAGTATATATGCACAAGCCATGTCTGGAGTCTATAGAGGACACTTGGCAAAATGCATTACACTGTTGCCACTACTCGCCACGTTATGGGGACTCCTATTTTCTATAAGATTTTTAACTAGAAAAAAAGAAAGGACTATCAAGAATAAAGTTGTGAGGCAATGGGAAAACAAGAATATTGGGCCTAGAATTTGTTTTAAATGGAGAATATTATCTGTCAATGAATTTTGTGGGAACGTTTTTAGGTTTTTCGAACTCTTGAGGCACAAATTAATGAAAGGAGTGATGTGAAAACATTTGTCCCTACCTATGGGTGGCAAGGACTAATAATGATAACCAATGTGCTTCCAGTACTTGAAATTACTTATAACAGAAATTCAGTAATTTTAACTAACATTTCTCATTACATTTTCATACTATATAAAGTTTTAAACAATGACATCCAACTCTAGGTTTGAGGTCACAAGAAACTTGATAAGAGTTGAAAGTGGATTAGTTTCACAGTAATTCCTAGTTTAACATTATTGGATTTACATAATCTATTTGAAATGTGTGGATTTATTTCTAGATTTGATGATTTTCAGATCACACTCTATAATTTGTAATCCATAATTTATATTCTTACATTCTCTCATCCTGATGATGCATCACAAAGTGTGATCCAAAATGTTGATGCTAAAAAAACTTACACAATTCAATCCGAAAATTAATTTGCACAATTTCCAATTTAGCCTCCTCATAAAACATATGAAGTGGATATTACACAAAACATGACATGTAGCTTGGGTGTGAAAACTAAATATATGTTACCAAAGTTCAAACTAGAGAGAAATACAATATCAAACTATTATTGAACCCTTTTCCTCGGCTTAGAGTGATATTGGAGAAAAAAATCTCAAATAAAACTAGACAGAAAATATTGTAAGTATCAAATGACTATTTTTAAAGATTGCATAAAATCTTTAATTCTGAAGACATCCGAAAGGTATACAATCTTACTCAAATTATTTTTGAAAATATTTATTTTTATAAAATGGTATCATAATAGGGGAATGAAATAACTTTTACTTCTATAAAAAAAATGTTAAACATGTATCCATACCAAGTTAACTCAACTCAAATCATGACAATCTATGTAAAAATGGAACTAAATTAGAACCTTTGAATGTTTGTTCTTGACTGTAGTCCTTTTCATGAAGAGACAAATAAGATTATTTTATTGAAGGAAAGTGGTTTCTTCAAAATTGTGGCGAAAAGAATTTTGTATTGAGATAAGTAATTTGAAGAATATCAAGTGCTTTAATATACTGAGATCTTGAATTAGCAAAAGTTCCAGACTTTGATTTTAAACATGAATACTACATTTCATTGTGGCACTCACTAAAATAGTTCACATGCTTTTTCTGTGTTTTTATATTTTTTTATGGAGTTCTCTTATGAAATATTTGTAGCTATCTTATATAGGAGAACGAACCTTACAATTGAACCTCTTTGACTCGAGGACTAAGGAATATACATTCTATCAAATTCACCTAGTGCATGATCCCGGTTACATTTTGAATACATGTCTACCAGAACATTTGTAATTGTAATATCTGACAATAATCCCACTTACAGGGTATGGTCTCATGGGTTAACGAAAAGATCCACACTTTTTCTTGGGACAATGAAATCTATGGAGTCCACTACTTGCAACTCATTTTAAAAGATCCTGCAATGATTTTTCTGAGGATATAGTAAGAAAGCAGTCAAATGTGTTTTTCTCCATTACCTCTAAAATTTTGCATCACATAACACAATTATTAACAAAATTAGAATGTGAAAGTTAGAGTTCATAATTTCCATATGAGAATGTCAGCATAGAAGAAAATTGAAAGCAGACTAGAGAGTAAAAATTCAAGCACAACAAGGGAAATTAATGCAGAACAATGGAATTCATTAACTAAGAATTTTCTATGAGCCTGTGGTAATCAAGGAGAACTATGGTTATACCTAGCATTGTTCTTTTATTTCTCATATTTTACTCTTTTTCTATGCTATAGTGGAAAAACTAAGTTTATGATTGGCCCTTTCAGAGCTCCAAGCTATGTTTTTCTTTCCATAGCTCAATTCCCTTCAACACCCATTTCGATCAAAACACACAATATTATAGAGCTGAAAGTTGTTTAACTTTTCTCTGGCAGTTGCCTTTCTCTAAGCACTGTGAATTCTTGGCTTTCTCTAGGACTTCATGAAATATATTTCTTGACATTGGAGATTTTAGAGATGACAATAACTCAATCTCTGAAGTCAATGATGTTGGCTCTCTATGAAGAAACGAAACTGGTAAATGGTAAACATAAGAGTTAATTAGCTGTAAACTCTCACTACCTGCAGCAATAAAATTAATAGTTGCCCTTCTAACCCATTAGCTAGGATGACATAATACTAGAGCAGAATGTCTAATTGATCCAATCACTAACCATTCTCCTAGTAATTTAATTTTTGACAATGCTGCCAAACATTTCAAGGAATTCATAATAACTTCTTCCACAACATCATTTAAAGCTTGTTCAATGTAAGGAAAAGATATTGCTCCACACTAATCTGACCAAAAAAATAACATACATAGATAATCTATTCAAAGAATACAGCTCATAACGGTTCATTGCGATCATTTAGAAAAGATGGAAGAATAGGCAACAAGAAATCATTACTTTGCTTCTTTCTGAAAAAATCACACAATTCCTTTATATGCTCTAGCAGTGCCCTCCTAATGATCGGACTTTGCTTTGGTCCCATTACCAATTCTTGTATAACATGAGCTATTGTCTATTGTAACTCTATAAGTTCTACATTGCATTTACTATTCTTTTGATGACCTGCAACTTGTGAACCTAAAGTTTGAGCTAAAGCCAAATGAACTTTGCCTGCCTTATGTGAAACATTTGATCTATCTAAAATGTCTGTCTCATTCAAAACTTGTGATCGTATAAGAAAGTGTGAGGTGGTTGCAACTATCTTGTATATATTATTAGCATAACAAATACAAACACTCTCCTCATGATCATTTGGTAATGTTGAAAGCATAGGAAGAATATATTCCTGAAACATTTTTGCATCACTTGAGGAAAATTATATTTAGTGAAATACAACTAGCTTTAGCAAAATTGGGTCAATTTGCTTTGGTTGGTATTTTCCATGCATATGTGTTAACCTCCATGATTTGAAACAAGGCAAGGAATTCCCACATGATAAAAATTGGATGGGAGTAGGATTATTTTTCTAGAATTTCCCTTATTGACTTGTAATGTTGAAAGCATAGGAAGAATATATTTTGAAAACATTTTTGCATCACTTGAGAAAAATTATATTTAGTGAAATACAACTAGTTGTAGCAAAATTGGGTCAATTCACTTTGGGTGGTATTTTCAATGCATATGTGTTAACCTCCATAGCATCATCTGGTAATGTTGAAAGCATAGGAATAATATATTCTGGAAATATTTTTGCATCACTTGAGGAAAATTATATTTAGTGAAATACAACTAGTTGTAGAAAAACTGGGTCAATTTGCTTTGGCTGGTATTTTCCATGCATATGTGTTAACCTCCATGGTTTGAAACAAGGCAAGGAATTCCCACATGATAAAAATTGGATGGCAGTTGGATTCCTTTTCTAGAAGTTCCCTTATTGACTTGTATGCCAAGAACACAATTATAGAAGATTTTTTATTTTTTTTCATAAAATGTCAAACTAAAATGTAGTCTCTTGTAATACACTAATTATGAAGTTTGTGCAACTTGGGTATAGTGAATTGGCATTGAAGTTGTTTGGTAAAATGTAGGAGAACGTAAGGAAGCCAAGCCAAGTTATTCTCATAATTATTCTTTGACCCTATGCTAGTGGAGCCATTCTACAACATGGCTTGCAATTTTATTCTTATATCTTTAAAACTGTATTTTCATTGGATGTTTCTATGGAAAATGCACTTGTTGACATGTATGCCAAATGTAGGAGTATAAAAGGTGCACTAATTTTTTTTTAGGAAAGGCCATATCATGATTTAGTTTCATGGAATACAATGAGTGTGGGATACTGATATCATGGACATGGTGGAAAATCCATCCAACTCTTTGAAACTATAAAAGTGGCTAGTTTAAAGCCATACCACATTACCTTTATTAGTGTTATGTCTGCTTGTAAATGTGCATGTTTAGTGGTTTAAAGTTTGAAACAATCATAAAATATAAAACTTGTAATAGAGTAAGTGTTACCATTTATAACAGTACAATTGAATCTACTTATTATATTCAACTATAAATATGCCAATTTTTTTTATTCTAGGCATGATAAACCAATACCATTTTACCAATGTTAGCCAATGTCTCAAAAATAAAATGAAGAATTTAAGAAAGAACTACACAACATAATTAGATCTTGGACAAAATTAGTGGCTAATCAATTAAAAATGGAATTTTTCAAAAATTAATACCTCTAGTCTTTTTAAAAAGTTATACAACTCCTAATGTATACTATGATGTTGCCCCTCACTAGTAAAGGCCTAAAAATTTCCACCAGAAAATATTAGGAAGGCCAATATATCCAGCTGTAGAATAAAACAAAAGTTGACCAGTTTAAATCAGGAACAGCCCATGAAAATTATATCTGATGAGTGTAAAAAAAAAAAAATTCTGCAACGAACTATTTTCATATTCAAAAGCAAGAAAATAAGTTACCTTCGTAGTATACAACGACTTGACCACTATTGTAGTGAGTGAGAGCTCCAAAGTGATTTGTAGTATAAGCCAAGGCAAGTGCTACAAATACCCTAGGTACCCCAACTGCTAAATGCATGGCTAGAAAGACAGAATACAAAGCTCCCCCTCATCTCTCTCCTGCATTATTTCAAGAACTATTGAAGACACTTGTACACATTATTAGTTGTTGAAGACATCTGTAGACACTTTATTTTCCTAGCCCACACCTAAGGTTCCTACCGTTATTAATTGTTGAAGAGACATGTAGACACTTTCTTTGCCTAGCTTGCACCTAAGGCAGGGAGGCAGGGAGTGGAGCTACGTGCAACCCTTGTTTTTTGTATATCCTTTTGATTTTGGTCGACTCTTCTATATATCCCTCTGAAGCATTGTGACTAAATACATGTAGCTTTATCATATTTTATGTTTGTTATTATTTTATTTTCAATGATATGTAATATTTATTATATTTATTATTATATACGTAATATTAAAAATATTGACTTGGAATAAGATTATAATCATAATTTTATATTTTATTTTTATTTTATTCATCATCTTAAAATAGATAATTCATAATATTATGTTATATGTTTTAGATTAAGGTAAAAGCAGGTTTTGAAGGGGCCCCGAAACCCATTACATCAAAGAGAAAGATAAACCATTAAGCACAACCAGGTTTTAAAAGGACCTGAAACCAGCCAAACAACTAAACTAGGTTTTGCAGGGACCTGAAACCAACAGATATGACCAGTAAAATTAACCAAAAACTCTGGAATCTGAAAGGACAAACAGACTGGAGCAAAGCAGCCAGGAAGGCTATCCAAACCAGATACCAAAAAACCAGAGACAAGACCATAACACCAACCCAGAAGAACTAGTCAGCATAAGGGAACAAAAGATTATCCTTTTAAAATGAGGTTACCCTTACGCGACCGAAGGGTCATATCTAAAGGGTGAGCAGAAGGCTTAGCCTTCTTCCCTTTAACCACAATCCAACCGTCCTCAAATTTCACTGCCTCAGTCACCCAATCCTCAGAGGACAAAGACCCATGGAACCCAGGGGACGCAGAGGCCTCAGCAAACACCCTATGAGAGACAGACGACAACTGACCCCCAGGAGGGTCAAACGAAACAGGGGGAGAGACCAAATCATAATATTATGTTATATGTTACTTCTTAATCATATTTGTAATAATAAATTATATTATGTAATATTATTAACAATATTTTCTTTCTATATTATAATAATTTGAATAATAATATTTCATTGTGGATTATTATTTATTTAATTAACATAATTATTATTATGATTATGATTATATTTAATTTATCTTTTTGTTTAACTTTGTATTTAGGCTCTATTATCATTCAAATCTAGCTTTGAAAATGGGATATTACATTATGGTCAAGGATATGAAGTTTATGGTTACGATCAACCATCTTGGGTTCCACCAATGTATGGTTCTGGGGCTTATCCTATAATTGGGGTTATCAACAAGTGAATCATAGCCATTGCCTACCAGACTTTACTAGTCCATTATTTCCTTTTGTTATAGGTTTTTTAAAGCAATTTATCATAAACATATTATTTAGTTTGTTGTTACATTTATGAATTAGCACCACTTTCCCTATTACTAGGAATAACATAATCAAATTCCTATTTTTATGTTATTTGTAGACTAAGGTTCAATAAATCTCAACATCAGGTGTAATGAACACTTTTAACACCCACCTGAGCATAAGGAAGAGGAAATATTTGATCATTTGGCACCTCCATATGTTAAAAAGTGAGTATTTAAATTGATTTTGTTTTGTAGTTTTTAATAGATGTGATTTTTTAATGGGGTTTGATATTTTTAATGCAAAGGTCTATATGCTTGACATAAATTGCATAATCATTTGTATCTTTATTTGAGAAGTTAGCACAAGAAACACTATGTGTGTGTTGCCAAAGTGATCCGAATTATATTTTATAAGAGTCTATCACTACAAGATTTTAAAGAAGTGTAATTGATATGAAAGATAATTTTAAAAGTTTGAACAGAAGAAATTAAAATTGTTGAATTATCATTGATAAAGATTTAGATTGTTGTTTTTCATAATAACTACAAAAATTGTTCTTTGAGAAGAGTATGTCATGTTATAGTGACCATGATCATAGTAGATCTAATGTTGGGAAGACAAATTTGTCAATTTTTTTGCATTATTCTTTAAAAGGTACTAGCTCAATGGAAGAGCACCTACTTTATAAGTAGGAGGATGGCGGTTCAATTCCATCATGTCCTAATATGACTAAATTAATGATTAAATAAACTACTAAATAAACTACCAACTATATTACCAAATATACTACCATATATACTACCAAATATACTACCAAATAAACTACCAAATATATTACCAAATATTCTACCATATATACTACCCAAAAAACTACTAAATCAACTACCAAATATACTACAAAAAGAACTACCAAATATACTATCAAATATGTTACCAAATAAACTACCAAATCAACTACCAAATATATTATGCAAAAAATACCAAATATACTATCAAATATGTTACCAGATAAACTACCAAATAAACTACCATATAAACTACCAAGTAACAACAATAAACGACTAAATCAATGACCTAATCAATGATTAAAATAGCTTGGTCATAAATTTGGTTGGGAGATAAATGTCTGGCAATAAATTACCATTGGTCATGTGATCAAAATTAGTCACATATCTACAATTTTTAGTAGTTTATTTAGTAATATATAGTTATTTTTGTACTAGTGTAAATATGATTAATATTGACGATTATTTTCAAATCATAATTTTTCTGTATAAAATATTGACAAATCTCAATAATAATATGAAGTTCATTAATCACCATGGAATATCACGAATCAATATTGATTATTATTATTATTTTTTAACCTTATGAAATATTATGAGGATCATTACATATACTTTAAATCAATAGTGAAAACCAAATATTGGTGATATATCCTTAAAGTAACTAATAATTATGACAATTATTGGTTAGTTCAATTTAATTTCTTCAATAATATATAATATCTAGGTGATTCAAATCTAATCATGTATCAAATATTGTGGTGAATATTTGAGCTTAAATTTTTTAATAAAATAAATTATTGAGTGATTTTAAATATTCTAGAATGAAATTTTATAAAAATATGGCAATTTAGGTTGTATCAAATATTAAATTATTAGCCAAATTACTTGGCAAAAAATTCTAAAAATACCCAATTTGCGAATATTAGCCACTAAAAAATACCTTGGATTAAAGGCTCCTACTATGCCAAATCAAAAATATGAAAATGTTATCATTTAACCAATTAGGCAATCACCATATTCTTTATAAAAATAACATTTATATCCAAAGAAAAATGCATTTGAAAAATTCTTCAAGATTATATTAAAATACAAAGGATGGAAATTTTCCAATGGTCCAAGTGGGAGAAATGACAAAAAACTCTTCAACTTGCAAGGGTTCACAAACAATTTCTAATAAATTGGATCAAACAATATTTAAGAGGAATGACCAAGCACAAAATTAGTTTTATCATGAAGCTAACATATTTCACTTTTTTCTCCAATCACTTTTTGATTATGAATAATCCTTATAAAGTGAAATGAAAAATTGATCAGAAAGTAAACCTTGAGTGTCACAAGAAGAAATAGAGAGATACAATTCCTAATTCATACTCAAAGTATAGGTCTAGACAGAACAAATATTACTATCTAAACAAAAAATTTAGACATTAATCTTATAAAATATGAAAATTAAATGAGAAGCCCCAAAAGAAGCACTCTTCTAAAACAAGAAGGATGGTCACAAACAAAAATTTGAATTCCATATTGCAGGATATAGAGGTAGTCCATTTTAAGTTTATTCTTCTATTACAACTGAAGTGTGGCCAATATCACAATACTTGAAGGACTTGAAATTTTTCTCTTTCTATTTGCATCTTCTTGTACAATATAATTTTTTTTTAAGTTCTTGGCATCTAGATCAATGTTGCATATAAGTTTGCAAGTTTATGAATTTAGAATTTAGCAAGCCAAACAACATCTTGATTTCCTCTCTTATAATAATGAATAACACACATATCCTCAAATATTTCTTAAGTTATCGGTATAATCAATGAAGTTAACAAGCCTCTAATTTGGCAACCTGCATTATTCATAGTTTCACTACAAAACATATGTATCCCTTAGCTATAACCCATTACTCGATAGGAAAAGATGTAACATATATGGGAAGAAATTTGAAATATCTCCATCATTAAAAGGAATGAAATTAATCCACAAGAACAATAATTATAAAGGAAATCATAACATTGAATGAGAGTTTGATCTACAAATATATTTATAAAAATAAATAGCCTAACCCATTAGATTTTGGTCATAGCAAACAAAAATGAGAAAAAAACAAAAAAAATGATCATTTACCTTTCCCATAGGTGCAATTTGGGAAATAAATTTGAGAAGAAACAAGATTTTTTTAAAGATGTAAGTTGTGCCAATCATAAAGAGACAATATCCAAGGGGAAAATGATGAAAAACTATAATATGCAATAAACTTTGTGAATCGAAAACATTGTAACCTTAAATTGGACTATGTAGGAACAAATATGATCTTGAACAACAATTCTCTAAACATATTGTATTTTAGCAACTAGGTTTAGGTCAAAAATATACTTACAAAAATAGAATTGTCCCCTTCTTAAGAAGCTATAGAGGTCATTGCATCTCACACAATTTCATGTAAACTAAAATATACAATTGAGAACCCAAATAATTAATATAAATAGAAGAGACCTAAATTAAGCACAACTAAAAACTATTCCATCCTATTTATTGATATACCTTTTAGACAAAAACTGAATTAGTTTGTAATACTATTGATTTACAAACTCGACAACCAAATCCACAAAGGATGGTTCATACTTATTCACAATCCACTACAACCCTAAACCTCATTCAAGCATTTATAATTGGTTGTTATGAAGCAATGCAATGTTTGATTCAGTGGAATTTGGATTTTGCCTCTATTCAATAATGTATGATTTAAGATTTAGGGTTCGAGCACAATTAATTATGCACACATAGAGGAGGCAACATTTGCATGTAATGGTAGAGGGTTTTTAGGTGCTTGATGTAGGAAATGACGCCATGGAATTGCAATTTTTTGGCCAGAGAAGCTATAAAGTAGGATAACAATTTTGCAGCGAGACATGTTAGTTTTGGGAAAAAAAGCTTCCAAAATAAACTTCTCGGTTACATTAATGAGGAAGGTATTTTTTTTTTACTGGTGGTTTTGTGTTTTATAGGTAATTTTTAGTTAGAATTGATCATTTTATTATTCTTATTATTATTGAGCAAGGTATTTTGATTATTTCATTTATGTAAGTATTATCTAAAAGTAAGAGATCTAAGTGCTCTATTAATTTTTATTAGATATGGGTTTGTATGAACCACTATGCTTGAAATATGGGTTAATAAGTTTGAATTAAAAAAAACTATATAGTTGAATTTTATAAGAAATATCACAACAAAAGTTAAAATAAAATTTGGTCATTGGCACCAATTACAATGTTGGGGTTATCACAAGACTTCCCTCAAAATTTTCTCTTTATTAGAAATAGGCACTTGGAAGATTCAAGATCTCATATTTTCACATCAATTATGAATTTTCAATTCAAAAAATAAACTAAACATCATATTTCTATAAAAAAATATATACATTAAAAGAGTTTAATTACTGCTATAGATATCTTAAATATATCTATCTAGAGAATTGTCAATAGTTATCCATTATAAAGTGATCAAAATTTGATTTACCATATAAACAAGCATTTATTTTTCAAGTAAAACATTATAGAAAATGCACAAGACAAAGGAAGATAATAATTAAACCATTAAAAAAAAAAGTTCTTCTAGAAGGAATTAATATATAGTGACTCCTTTCATTTCCATATGAGGCTACATCTCCTAAAATGGTGAATAAAATGTCTCAAGCCATTTAACAAAGTGTCGTGCATCCTAGTAGATTCAAACTAAAACCATGTTTAGTATGAGAAACAGAAGATCCAAAGGCCATGAATGAGCAATGGAAAATAAAATCAACCTAATCCATTGATAAATAAACCATACAAAAAGTGAAGAGAGGAAGTACATTAAATGACTAATTATATAGTCACTTATTTAGTCATTTATTTGTTAGTTTATTTAGTAGTTTGTGCTTAGGTGACTAATTATAGGTGATTAATTATCTAGTCACTTATTTAGTCATATATTTGGTAGTATATTTAGTCATTTTATTCAATTGATATTATGATTTTACTTGTTGATCAAATTAGTCACTTAGTCACATATAGTTGTAAATTGCAAAGAAATAGTAGAATTTAATTAGTTTTGGTCACATGACTAAACGTTTTAGTGGTGTGTCTAAAAGTTTTAGTCACATAGTCACATGATTTCCAAAATGTACTAATGATAGTTGATTCCATCAAATTTAGGACTATCTTTTCTAAAATGATTTGACATTGATCTCCCAAAGTTATTAACTTTCTCTTCAATGACCAGACACTTTGATTCCAATTGTTAGAATAAATAGTCTACCAATATAAATGAGAGTGGGGGGGGGGCGAAGGGATGAATTAGTTTAGTTATACAACTATTATCACAATTATCAACCTTAATAAATCTTAACCATATGAGCAATATAATTAAAACTTACCACAAGATACTCATGCACAATAACACCATATATGTTAACTAGGGAAACCCTTGATATGAGGGAAAACCCTAGTTGGGGTGGTACCCACAAGATGATGTACTAATATAAGTATTCCTTGTTAGAGGATGGACCCTATTAGGAGTCTATAAAAATATTTAGTACATCTCAGTCCCTGTTAAAAAACTTTGAATCCTTGTTAGGATATTCCAACCATGTTAGGATTTGTGTCAACCCTATTAGGAGTTGTAGAAGATAGATGGACCCACTGTCCAAATAGCTTCAGGGGAAAGACCAATGAAGCCATTGTTCAAATGATCTCTATATTATTCCTTGCAAAATAATAGAAATGAACTATATTGATCCTTCCTCTTTCATTATCCTATCAACCAAACTTTTTCTCCTACTGATCTCAATACCAGATCAAAAACTTCACATCCAATAATCCCTTAGATCTCTTACAACCATTTACCAAACACTTTTCTCTTGTTCACTCTTCCCTGAAAACTTCACATTCCACACACTTTACAATCAAGGAAAATAATTTCCTTTAAACCAAGTCCTCAAAAAAAATTCGTAAGTCAGCCTTGAGGCTTTCCCAATTAATTATAATACGACCACAATAAGATAATTAATTAATTTTAATCACGATAGCATTGTTGGCTCTCATAGTCAATGAACTCTTCACACATATGACTTCAGGGCTTGCACACTTACAGACGTCATCATCAAACTATCTTCTTCTACTATATAACTTCATGTATCCGGATTATATCTCAGTAAAGAGATAAATAATAATCATTAGAAACTACTTTACAGGTACTTTGTTTTTGCACTAATCTCTATAAATCACTTATAAATTCCATATCTCTTCAACTTAGGTAATGCGCAGTTAATTTCTCTAGCAGGACACTGTGAGGAACACGTCCTTAACTTTCTGTCACCTCATGATCAAGATGTTTTCCATATGACCTAGATCTATGTCATTCTTCATAGAATTACTCCAATGTTGACATCAATGAAAAACATAGTCATGAATGCAACATGTCAATACTACCATATTATTTCCAATGCTTATGATACTCTGCCAAAGGAATATCGTCAACATTCATGCTAATAGTAATTGGATTCCATTTAAGTACACCACAAAGGAAAGACAAAAAACTGATCAAAACAACATGAAAAAAAACTTTCAGAAGATGGTGGAGAGGAAATTATGAAAAGGGCGCCATTACTTGAGAAGTGGTTGCAGATTCACTCTCTTTTCAACCAGAAGTGGATGCTATAGGATGTTGTTACAATTGGACAAAGAGAAAAATGGTGAAATGGGCTAGAAAGTTGTGGGTTTTAAGTGAAAGGAATCATGGACTATTGATTTGTATGATGGGTCTGAAATGCTAAAAAGGTAGATTCCTAACTACACCGAGTTTTATTGGGATCAAGAAAGCATGCTGATGATAAAAAGGAAAGAGGAACGTATGTCAATGGAGCCATGCAAAAGAAAATTAAAGGGGAATCAGGCAAAAGAAAATGATTTAAAAAATGAGGATAGTATGTCGGTGGAACCATGCCAAAGAAAATTAAGGTAGATATCCAAGAAAGCATAGCTTATACAATAATTCAATATGGAAGAGAGAAGATAAGAGGTGGCACTTACATAAGAAAGAAAGAATGACATGACAAAAGTGACATCAATAATGGACCCTAATGGGTTAGTGGGCTTATCGTGGAGGGAAAGAATCAAGTAAATAATATATTGAAATAATGGCATGTTCTAACGAGTGAAGTGGAGCCAATAGAGTAATGGAGATAATGGCATAACTTTAAAGAGTGAAGTGGGGCCAACAAGAGTAATGGAAATTATAGATCACATAAATAATATATTGAAATCATTTAAAGAAAGTTTAAGTCAATTGGAGAGAATTGGTGCATATAAATCAATGAATAATTTATTGTGGATAAGTAATATATTAATACAGCTTATAAAAATAAAGTGCAAGTTAAAATTTCATAGTGAAGTTTAGGTTGTAGATGTTCAAGTAGTGTTGAATTTAATTTTCTTGCAATATAAAAAAAGAAAGAGAGAGTGATAAGTTAAAGTTAGGTG
This sequence comes from Cupressus sempervirens, assembly GCA_028749045.1. Classification (NCBI taxonomy): domain Eukaryota; kingdom Viridiplantae; phylum Streptophyta; class Pinopsida; order Cupressales; family Cupressaceae; genus Cupressus; species Cupressus sempervirens. Next base: position 141,631,191 of record CM053793.1, read on the forward strand.
AAGATTGGTACATTTCAATTAACATAAATACTATCATAGATTAAAGTGGGTGTTACATTTGCAGATCAAATTGGTGGAAGAATGATGGAATCTTATGGGAAAGCATACAGAAAACATCTTGATCACCTAGTAGTACTTATGCACAATAAGTGGAAGACAACATTATAATGGAGAACAATATAAAGATTATATTTTGATATTGATTATTAATTGATTAATATAATAAAAAAAGTATATTTTTCTTTCAACATATAGTGTACAATAATAGAGTGCATAATGAATGAGAGAATAGTCAGTAAAGCCCACTAAAAAATAGAGTGAAATTGAAAGGTGTGAAAAAAAAGAGTGAAAGTGAAAGGGATGATTTTATTGAGCCCATCAGAGAATAGAGTGAAAGATGGAATTTCATAATGTTGTATATCATAGATGACATGAAATTTGCAAGAATTCACATCCTTTAAATTTCCATTTCAAATTTATATCTCTTATATTAAAAAAAAATTAATATAAAAATAAAATGTGTTTTCATTTAAAATATAATATTGTATGTGTTTCATTCTAGTTCAATAAATCTTACATTAGTTAAGAAAATGTGAGTATTTAATATAATTAATATAGTCCGGGTTGATTAATGTCACTAGTATAAACTTTAAGAAATCACCCTCCAAAACAATATTAAATATTAGTGAATCTTTCATTATTTTTAAAAATAAAATAATCTTTATTGGCAAATCTCTCAATGTTTAAATTTAAAATATTCTTTATATTAGAGATTATTTTGGAATCATAATAATTGTGTAGTTTACATATTGTTAAATCTCAATAATAATTTAGGAAGTTCATTAATCACCATGGTAAATACTTCTATTTTAAAATAGAATGCTTATTGAAAATTATTGGGTTATATGTAAAGATGGGTTTAAGGGACAAAATATAATATTTAGCTTGTATTATTTTAAAAATATAATCTAGTAATCATTATTGTATTATGTAAGATACATGTAATGATACTTTTTATTCTAATAGGACCCACAATTTCTTCAATGCCATCGATTTCTATGTGATCCACAATCCAAAGGAAATCTTAACCCCCATAAGCATTACAAATCAAACTTGAACATTTTTTACCTTATAGAATATTATGAGTATCGTTATATTATATTTTAATTTAATAGTGAAAACTAAATATTGGTGGTATATCCCTAAAGTAACTAATAATTATGATGATTATAGTTACATTTTTAATTTCTCCAATAATATATAATACTTAGGTAATCATGTATCAAATATTGTGGCCAACCTTTGAGGTTAATTTTTTTAATAAAACAAATTATTGGGTGATTCTAAATATTTTTAGAACTAAACTTTTTAAAAATGTGGCAATTTAGGTTGCATTAAATCTTAAGTTATCAAACAATTTTTTTTTTAAATTTTTTGAATATTATCCAATTGATGAATATTATCCAATTGATTAATATTAGCCAATTGATGAATAGTAGCCAATAAAATTTACCTTGAATATTACAAATAAAGTTAGATTGAAAAATTAATAATTTGAAAGTAATATTTTCTAAATTTTAATGATGAAAAATTATTGTCATAATATCAAAAATAATTTGTCAATTTTTTATACCTTTTTATTATCCAAATAAAACTTTTTGGTTTATTATTTGCATTATCTATAACACTAGTATCCACATCTATATAATTAATCCTCATTATTGTCAAAATGATATTTTATGTGAAAATGACTTAAAAATTGGTTAGAACAATTAAGTAGTTTACAGATTATTATAAGTCGTATCCCTCAAACTCTCATAAATGGGTGCTTGTAATAAATGATAATGAATAACATCCACCACAAAATTTGAAATAGTTATGAATGAAAACTTATTTGAGGAGAATCTATTTTCAAAAAAATAAAAATAAAAGAAAGATAGAAACGTAAGATACTACACCTGTTAAATAAGTGATACAAGTAACTAACAATATCGAGCAAAAATACAACTCTATTAGTGGTTCAATGAAAGAAAACTACTTATGTGTGGACAGATGTTAAAACAAATTATAAATATTATTGTTGTTATATACTCTATGGATATTTAATTACCATCATCTAGGTGTCTAAAATATGAACATTAGGTCGTAACTTATGTTTTCCAATGTATTGTTGAAATTTATTTGTCATCATCTAGGTTTAAAAACATCATAGTTATGTGAATTCCATATTGTGCCTCTGACCCATTGCATCTTGAATCTAAGAGATCATTTTTTAGATGACAATGATATTGCGCATCTAACCCATTGTACAGGAAACAAAAACATACAATATTTCAAAAATAAAAAATAGATTATGAGCAATTAGTCTTATCAAATTCATTTTGTTTACCAATAAAAATCCTTAAGAATTATAGAAATTACAAGAGAGAATAAGAAAGAGTATGGATAGAAAAGAAAACATAGCTTATAAAAAGACTAATGATGACAAAAGAAAACATGGGGAGAAGGTTTTCATGTGGGGCTAGGGTTTCAAGTCGTGGTTGTGAACCAGAGGAAGCCTCTAATGAAGAAGATGGCCCAAATGTGTTTGTACTGCTTGGGCTTTCGATCATGGAAAAGAGTCTATTTCCTTGGGTGTTTTGCTATAGTTTTGTTTCCATGGCTTTGAGGCTCATGGTCTCTAGGGAGGTTCCTTTTTCATGCATTTATATAGTTTGGGGTTCAACCACTTCCATTTAAGGGCTTTCCATTGTGGGATTCTCCCCTTCCTTGCACCATTGGTTTCTATTTATCCTCTGGCTTAGAGGAAAGTTCAAGAAGCCACCATTTTTTTGATTGGCCTAGGTTTCCTAGTGTTGATGTCTGGTAGCTTTAGTTGGATAAACCTATGAGATATAGTTATACATGTGTATATTCCATTCTTACCAATCAAATAATAATAATATTATTGTTATTTGATACAATGATGCCCTCAAACGAGTACAAAGAAAAGATATCGAACAAAGCCATGGCATCGTGCATTTGAGAAAGCAATGGTCAAGACGAAATGACTTGGTGGGCTGACACGTACTATTTTCCCCTAAACTCTCCTTTATGTATGGTGACGTCAATCATTACATTGCAAAGGTATAAAAGTACATTAGGTTTTGAAATTAATAGCATTGTCTTATTAGTCCCTCTCTAGGAACTAATGTTTTTAGCAGTGGTCATAATTAGTTTTTACTATCAAAAGTGGTCATTGTCTAAAGTTTAAAAATCAGTTTATTTTTTAATTCATTTTTAACCAATAAATATATTTTTTCCTTCTTGGCTGATGTCAATTTTGCCAGGGGTAAAAATGAAATTTTGACACAAAAAATTGAGAAAAATAGTTCTGGAAACTTCTTCCAGATTCTTTTCACAAGATCAACAAACAACTAAGGAGAATGTTCAACAACCGTACTCGGCTACCTGACCTGCCAATTGCAATCTCCAGTAGCACTGCTTACAAACCCCCAACTAAGAAATAAAAAGTATGTGAAGAATAACAACAAATAGTATACTTTGCTAGAAGAAGACTCTGATCCTAATCCTGGTTTGTTGTTTCTTCATCTTCTCTTCCCAGCTTTCTTCATCTCACGTAATCACCCCATACTTATCCAGGTTTGAAAGAAAATCTGTGTAAAAATAGTATTTGTAACCCTTGAAACCAAAAAAGTAAATTTAAAATTGGGTTAAAACACCATCAATTGTGACCTAAGAACACAATAATCCTTCTCACATTTGAGCAACACAATTTGTGGCACAAAATGAAAAAAAATGTTAGATGCCCTATCTGCTCTCTACAAAATCCTAGATGGGCAACTCTTCTTATGCTAGCTCAGCAACAAAATGGTCCTAGCCCCACTGAATAGCGGCTAATCTGCTCCCTCCTAGGTTCTTCACCCTCACCATAGTAAAGTTTGAAATACATAAATCATTGTAAAATAGAATAAGAACTAGTTTAATTATTTATGGGGCCCTTGTAGAATATATTAATACGATTTTGACTTTAATTCGGTAGCGCCATGCATATATCTAGTGGATATCTATGAACGTCTGAGGAACGTTGATTATGTTGAGCGCTTAGGACTTGACTGCTATTACCAAATAGAGATCAAATGAGCCTTGGATTATGTGTTCAGGTGAGCCTTGAAGGATCCCTTACACCAAGTACAATGTTTTTATCATTAATTTATGTTAAAAGAAAACATGAGTTGTCAAGTATTAGGACGAAAGAGGGGTAGAGTTTGGAAGAGAAACCATAGTTCCAGACATTGATTGCACCACCATGAGCCTCAAACTCTTATATAATACTTCATGGGTACAACATCTCCTCTAGTTGGTCACATGGAATCTAGAATAAGAATATTTATACTTTTGTCTTTATAATTTGAAGTTTGAATGTTAAGATTTTTGTGTTACAGATGTTGTACAAAATATAAACAATCCCCTTCTCTACTCGCATAGTGTACTGGGAAAAATAGGTGGACATAACACTGAATTCGGGTTGCATTTTGCATAGTCACCATACAAAAAATTATTATTATTACTACATGGCAACATGTGCTTTCATTGGGAACCTTAAAAAAAAATTCATATAAAACCTCCATGAAAAAGTGGCGTAAATATCGCATTTTAATATTTATTATTTTCATTTCATACAGCTTAAACAAGATTCTTAACATATTAATCTTAAATTATTTTAAAATAATATTGTTTTCTTATATTATAAGTTTTTAATTATCTTCCAATTATCAAAGAATTAAAATTGTAATGATTTAATTTTGTGTCTATAATAATTTTTCTCTTTTTCTTTTTTTCTTTTTTCTTTTTTTTTTCTTTTTTTTCCAAATTATAACTTCTATGTTAAGACTAGTAATATAAATCATTTTTTAGCATGCTTTTGCCTTTACTAAAATGGAGCTTGGGAACAGGGTGTGGACGTCAAACAAAGTATAATAGTTAATGGTGGAAGTCTTCCTCTCCAACCAGTAGACTCCTAGAATTATATTTCATACATAAAAAACCTTTAAAATGTCATGATTCTCTACATCTAACCAAATTCATGAATTTTAGACCTCTACTTTGAAATAGAAAACAAATAATACAAAGGCTAGAATCCCAAATTGTAAAGGGTATTGGGTTGTATATTTGTTGCTGAAGTTTAGAGAGGAAAGTGAACATTTGAGACACAAAATAAGCAATTCCAAACATTTATTGTGTTGTTGTGAAAAAGATGCAATTTCATTTGAATGACATTGAGATCCGAAATTCAAATGCACTATAGCCAAGCTAGAAATTTCTAGAATTAAGACAGAAGTTTACAATTCAAGAATTGTCATCCACCACATAGGCTATGATGAACATTCAGGTTCTCACTTTTGCATTCAATCGCTATGTTCTAATTGGACAAATAAAAAATGACCACCTCTTTTTTGCAAAAAGCAAGGACTCTAGCTCTTTCATAGCTATTGTTAATTCTAATGTTATGGGATATAAATAGCATTGGGACAAGATTAGAAATAAATTCATGTAATGAGGGGAGATATCATTATAGTTAAACTTATAATAACAATTCTTAGTTATTAGACTATAGTTGGTATTATAATTTTTATTGAGTTAATAATAATAATATGTTGAAAATCTAGATTAAGATGTATATATATTTATAAGATGATATACATATGAATTAGGTTATTTTTAAATATTGGAATGATCTTATATTATTATGCAAAATTATCCTTGAGTATTACGTTAGTCTCTTTCATTTTTTTGTAATTCTTTATGAACTATAAGAGCATGTGCCTTGATCTTTTCTTTCTAGAATGTGTCTTACAAGAAAAAGAGGGAGATTAAGATTTAGAGGGAACTTGATGCTTCATTAGAGGCAACCTTGAATGAGAGGGAGAAGATAGAGGATATGATCTAGTCAATCTTCGATGATCTCAATCATATTGATTTAGAGGGAGTAAACCATGTTGAGATAGATTCTCTAGCGATCTTTAAATTGTTGCAGTCAAGAGGACTACGATATATACATTGTGACCATGTAATTTTAATGGGCCTACCCCATATGTACATCATGAGGAAGTGATGACTTCCAAATGATCATCACTTGTATTTGGAGAAGTTGTTGTAAGGTGACGATCTTACAATAACTTATATTATGAGATCAAACAATTGAGTATATGGTGAATGTCTTGCATCTCAACATTATGGGAGGTCGTTACTCAAAGAGTACTTGGTGAATATCATTGATATTCAGGGAGGCCAATACTCTTGATATCATATGTGATATCAAACCTTATTTTGAGTACTTGGTGAATATCATTGATATTTTGAGAGACCAATACTCTTGATATCAGATATGATATGAAACATTTTTGAGTAATTGGTGACTATCAAATATCGATATTCTAGGAGGCCAATAATCTTGATATCAAATGTGATATAAAACCTTATTGAGTATTTGGAAAATATTGTTGATATTCTTGGAGGCCAATACTCATGATATCATATGTGATATCAAACTTTTGAGTACTTGGTGGATATTGAATGTTGATATTATGGGAGACCAAGACTCATGATATCAAAATATTGAATATCTTCGGATCAAAAATATTCTTTTATTGTGGTGATATATGATCATGTGTTTATCCTCCCTAGCTAAGAGGGAGTGTTGATGCATGGTAGTTCAGTTGGATAAACCTATGAGATATAGTTATACATGTGTTTATTATTATATGAGATAAATTAATATAATAATAATATATATAACTATGGTTATATATTAATTATAAGTTAATATAGTAATAATAAAAAACTATGGTTATATTTATTATAATATTAATAATTAATTAACAAATAGACATGTCCCTTAAAGGGACATATCTATTCATGTCTTAATCTTATTTATATGAGGAGAGTTTCTTTTGGAAAATACATACCAAATATTTATATGGCAGTACTTAATACATTTGTAGCAGATCCTCTTGGAGAAAACTGACACTTGGTTACTCTTTGTTAGAAGGGTTTGTCTCTATGGCTATCTTGGTGGTTACCCTTTGTGTTGTTCTTGGGTTGATTTGGTTTTGTAAGGCTTTGGAGTTCCCTATAGTTTGCCTCTTTTTCGAGTTTAGAATTCCTCTATTCTTTGGGAGTTTTACATATTTGGCAATTTTATAGACTTAGGGTTTCAGTTGCACCTATCTTCTTGAGGTGAGTTTATCCTATTTCTTCAAGTTGAGTCTTACCTATAGGGTTGTCATTTTCTTATTTATGAAGGATGAAGTTATTTTTTCTATTTTTGTGGAGATGTTTTTGGTTATGTTCCTAACTTGGTACTTTCTCGAGGTTTCACTTTTGGATCCTTTCTTGGTCTTCTTTGGTTTCTAGTTAGAGATATGCACTATTAATGCTTAGATGCCTCTTTGGTCTCTATTTATGTGGGTAGTTCTTAAATGGATCTACTCCTTTATGAAGCCTTTGATGAAGATGATGACCCAATTGAGGTCAAGATTTTTTTTTTTGTCATTTCTTGTATTAGGCTCTATCTTTATTTATTACCCTTTCCACTTCATCTTTTATGGGGGGCGACCATTCCTTTTGAGATGGATATGGGCGGCTAGAAAGTGATCCTTTATGGAGGCTTGTGGGATTCTCTTCTTTATCATATCAAGGAGATGGATTCAGTTGTAGTTTGGAGTTCCTAAAAAATTCCTCAAAATAAATTTAGGTGTCATGTTTTGGTCACCTATATTTTTTGGGTATTTACCTTCTAGGGTAAGTGTTGAAATTAGGGGGAATTGTTGTTTCCCCAAAGTTTTTTTGGGAGAAATGTTATGTTTGCTAGTTCTGTGATGATAAATATTTGTGGCTAATGATAACCTTTGCACTAGGTTTTTTTATACCTAGTCATGTCAGGCTATGGCTTATGCTTGTTCTTTTGTGGAGCATATTTCTTGTTTTGGATTATAGCTATTTTTGGTTTGGAGAACTTAATGGTTGTGGCAGTTTTGAAGGTTCTCGATCCTTAGGAAAATCCTTGAAGGTTTTAGGTCCTTCTAAAAATCCTACAAGGTTTTGGGGTCCTTTCGAAAACCTAATGGAACTATGGAAGCTATCCAACTTAGATAGGTTTCTTGATTGTGTGTTTTTCTAAGGTTCTTCTTGTTGTAATACGTTTCAGAGGCCTGTCGACCCTTGCCTTCTTAATAAACAAAAATAAACATCCTTGAAGTATATTATTGAGACAAAACTTGGAGAGGAAATAGAAATGCATGGACAAAAGAAAAGAAACAACTTCTAAATGAGCCGATATATAAGTTACTTACATTTATGAGATTAATTTATGTATTAGTGAATTTTGAAATTTGAATGCTTAATTTTCAAAATATTCAAATGAATCTTAAAAAAAAATTAAAGCTTAGACAAACTCTTCTACATAGAAACTATCAATCATAGCAAAATGACAAAAACTAATTTTAAAAATTCCACAATTTCTAATCTAGATACTAAATAATATATAATAACAAATAACACAAAATTTTTAGTTGGAACAACAATAATGTCAAATAAGCTATACCTAACATAAATCAATGTAAATCTATGAGTATATTCTTGAATTTAAAGTGCAATCAAGTATGCATATGCAATAGCCTTGACTCAACTTCAAAAACCCTAGGAAAGAAAATCAAAATTTTTGTGGATGCATATGCTTGAAATGTTTATGAAAAATGAATATAAATCTTAGAGAGATGAATGTAAAAGATGAAACAAATGATATGAAATGGGTGAAGAGAGATATTGAGTGTTGAAAATGATATATATTATATAAACTCCTTCATTTTGTTGAATGCTTGAATCCTTGATCTTCAATGGAGAAGTTTCTTGAATCCCTTGAATGTTTGAAGAGTTCTTAAGTTCTTAAGGTCTTATACATGTATGAGATAATGAATATGATTGATGGATTAAAAATGAGTAAAATTAATGTTCTTATAAAGGGATCATAATAAACTTTATCCCATTAACCAACTAGACACAATATAAATGCCTTAGATCAACCCCAAAACACAAACTAAGAGGGTGTTCCAAAATTAGGCCCTAAGAAGGGACGTAGTGTGTCATCAAGGATGCACTGCATCATCAAGGAATCACTACACCATTATAGATGCACTATGTCCATGATTCACAAGCCAGAAACCCTTGAGGTCCCAAAATAGGTTCCAATTTTAGGAAATCATGAACAATTGCGAGAAAAACTAGTTTTGGAGAAGAAAGTAGATTTTAAGTGATAAAGGAAGGAAAGGGATGACAAAAGTGTATAGGTCCTACCTTGATCTTTTCACCATGATATAGGAAGGAAGGATGATCTATTAAATCTCCTATCCTAATTATGTCTAAAAAGAAATAAAAAGAGATAATATGAAAGGGGAGAATGTAAATTAAATGCAAATCATGATAAAATCGCATTAAATGGGTGCTAAACCATCACTAAATTGAATTTATTCCAATTTAAGATGATACACTAAGTACTTCTAAAAAAATAACTTAAGGTTAGGATATCACCAAGCAAGAGTGAGAGATGAGGAGATTCCTAGAAGACAACATTTAGATGCCACTATGGAAATTTTGAGTCTTGTGTATTATCCTTTGGGTTAACCAATGCACATGATACATTTTACTCTTGTACAGGAATTATACCTTCAAGAAGCAACTCAAAAGTTTGTTGATATTCTTTGATGATATCCTAGTATGTGGTAAACATCAAAATTCTTGAACAAGAATCACTTTGTGCCAAAGCTTTGAAACGTGAATATGGATTAATAGATATCTATGCTTAGGCCATAAGATCACAAACATGGTGTAAGTATTGATGGAGAAAATATCAACAATATTAAGGAATGACTAAAAACTACAAATAAACCATATAAAAGGGTTTCTCGAGCTCTCCGGTTATTACAAAAGGTTTGTAGAGTAATTCTCAAAATTAGCAACACCCCTAACAGATTAACCAAGAAGGTTTTTTGGGATGAAATAAACAAGTGCAACAAGACATTGAAAACCTCAAAAAGAAAATGACCTGATGTCTTGTTTCAACCATTATTAAATTCTTGTTACCATTTGAGCTATAATGTGATGCATCTAGAGAAAGCATTTGATGTAGCCCTCATGTACAATAAATAGCCAATTTTTTTAAAGACTAGGAAGTTCCATCCCATTGAAACATCTTATTCTATCTATGATAAAGAGATATTAGAAATAATGCATAACTTCGAAAAAAAATTTGGTAACATTTGGTTTGTAAGAAATTCATTATGAAAACAGACTACAAGAATCTATAGTTCTTCCTTAAGGAAAAATATATTAATGACCACTAATAGAAATGGGTGAGAAATTTATAGGCTTACAACTTTGAGAAAGAATATGTAAAAGAAAGAAATAATGTTATATTTAATGTCTTATCTAAAAGGCCTTACTTGTGTGCCATAACATATATTGCATCAATTGGTTACACTCCATCATTACAAAGGATGCCAATGATATCATGGAAGGAAAAATAAAATAAAATATTAAAGGAATTATTCTATAATAGAACAAAATATTCCTCACTCTAGGCTAAGAAATGAAAACAAAAATCATGGAGGAATTCCATGATAGCCCCTTAGTAGGACATCAATGGTACTACAAAATATACAAAAATGTATGGCAAAAGTACCCTTGGAAGGGATGTAAGAAGGATATACTTAAACATGTCCAATAATGTATGACATGCCAAACAGATAAAGAAGAACAAACACATAATATTGGCCTATTATAACCATATCCAATACCAAATCAAAAGTGGGAAAGTGACTCCATGGATTTTATAACAGACCTCCACAAAATACAAGGGATATATTGTTAGGGTTATAGAGATGGAAATATTTAATGTCCCCATTTCCAAGATCAATTTTTATAATAATAAAGTTAATATAAGATAAATAAATCAATAAATATAATTTATAATTATGATTGCATTGATAAAGTAAAAAAAAAAAATATTAAATATATATAATTTATTGTTATCCTATATCAAATGAATATAATATTATATTATATCAATTGATAAAATATTAAATAAAGAAAGAAAGAAATAATAATAATAATTAAATATATAATAATAATGATGACAAAAATAATAAATAAAAATAATTAAATTATACTAATTATAATATAGCTAATTATTAAATTGAATATATTATTTTTGATAAGATAAACAGGCTTTGAAGGGACCCTGAAACCCTTTACAAATCAAGATATTTCAATGAAGCCCAAATCAAACAAACTATAGTCCTAAGGAAGAATGGGTCACAAAACAGAAGTGACCAGAGTAGCATCACAAATAAAATAGTACACATCAGCCACACAACCAGGTTTTGAAGGGTGCCTAAAACCCTATATGAGTCAACAAAGGAGAAACAAGTCACCAAACAAAAGGTGACCAATGTGGCAAAACAAAAAACAAGACAAAAACAGCCACAACAATAGGTTTTTATCGAGCTCCTAAAACTCCAAAATGAAACACACTGCCAAGAGCAAAAGGCCAAAAGAGCCAGGGAACAACTGGCCAAAAGCCAAGTGAGTCAGACTTTTCCTTTTGAGCCCTTCAAGTTAGACCTCAGTGCCATGTCAAAAGAGGGAATGGGAGGCTTTCCCTTTTTTCCTTTTACTGTAGTCCATCCATCCTCCACCAAACCAGTAGCCTTTTTCCATCAAAAATCAACACCATCACAGCCAGAACCTAAAACCCCAGAGGCCAAGGAAAAGGACAAAGAAGCGAAAGTGACAGCAGAAACCTGAGACAGAACAATGGCACCCAGCAAAGGTATCACAGGAGGAACTTCCTTGTAAACACCAGAAGAAAGACCAGTAACCACAATAAAGGGAGCCAAAAGTGGATCCATCAACAAGAATTCATGAGAGGGCAGATCAACAGAGACAGGAGCAGAGTCCAATCTGGAAATCGGGTCTAGAGACGGACCTGCTGTCACCACTGAAGGAGCTAGAGGAGGGGACAAAAGTGAAATAGAAGCAGAATCCTCCCCAGAAATAGGGATAGTAGTAGGAAAACCAGGTGCAAGAATAGAAGCTAGAGAGTGGCTAGCAGTCACCGTGGAAGGGGAAGAAGGAGGAACCATCTTCAAAATACCAGGAGAAGAAGGAATCCGAGAAGATTTGACAGCAACCATCACATACGTGTAGTGGTCATTTAAGACCCCCTTCCACCAAGAGGGAGACAAATTATGTCTAGATTTACCTGAAGAGCACCTGGAAGCTAGGTGACCAGTTAAGTGGTAATTCCTGCAGCGAAAGGGGATACCCTCATAGTCTAGAAGAATATTCCAAGAACCAAGAGGAGAATCCACCGAAATCATATCTGAGAGACCCTTAGAAATGTCGATCTCAACAAGAATGCGAGCAAATGTTGATCAATACAAGTTGTCAGTATCTATATCAGATTTCACGAAGTCTCCAAGTATATTCCCCACCTCTACCTAGAAAGGTTCCAACCAAAGAGGAAGGGGAAGGTTCAGCAGCCTTACCCCAATAGGGGTCTTATTAAAAGTTTCAGTTGAAGGGTTGAAATCCTTGTACCAAATTTTTGCCATCAAGGGAAACTTCCCATCCCAAGAGAAATTATTGCTGACAATGGCATTTCTGTCATCTGCAGTATCAAATTTCACAACAAAAAAACCCCTTGCCACAGGGTAAATCTGGGCACTCTTTGAAATGAATGGTTCCCAAACACGGGATAACCATGCATGCAAATCCAAAAGAGAGGGCTAGAAACCCTTAAAGCGAAAGATAGCAACAGCAGCCAAGAAATCATCCAAATTTATAGAAATCTTATCAACTAAAGAAGATTTTAGAAGAAGCCTTTTTGGGTTACATACCACAACCGGCATAGCAGCATGGAACCTAGAATCATGAGACCCAGGCTGCACCGTCCAACCACCAATACGAGCAAAATAATATATTTAATAAATGATAATATAAATCTTGTATATGATATTTAACAATTTGACATATAAATCCAAATAGATAATTATTAATATTTATCATATTAATAATATATATTATGTTACAATGTGATAAAATCTATAATAAATAAATGATGAACATTGGACCATCTGCCTGAACATATCTGACGATCGAACTGCAAGTATAACCAATATCATTAGTAGAATTGAGTGAAAGGACGCCCATTGTTGGACCATAATCATAGTTCTAGTTATATAATAATTATAATAAGAGTAACCTTGGGAACCAATGTGACTCTTTCATCATGGCACATACATATTATAGGTACACGGTGGAAAGAAGGGGAGGACAAAACACTTTTTAATATCAAACTACATAAAGAAGACTAGTCATATGGTGTTGTAGAAACCAATCCTACAATATAATATTGTAAGATACAAACAAGGCCAAAGTCCTAAATTTTGAAAAGCAGTGGGCCCTGAACAATAAAGATAAAGCCACTCAAATAAGATAAGTGGGAGCATAGATCACAATTCATATTAGTAGTAAATGAAACATGAAATTATAGTATGTAGTCAACGTTGATCAGTTGGAATAGGAGTCAAAGAATTTTATTTTTTTCCATTTAGGAATAAGAGAGGAGTCTAGATATTTACACAACATTCATATTGTGGAATTTATATAAGGGGAACATACTTGCACAGTCTTTAAGTAAAGAAAATATTCTAAAGGAAATTTAGAATTTATATGTAGAGAGACATTACAAGGAGGGAAGAAAAACATTATATTAGGGTAGCATTTGGAAGTTATCCACAATCAATAGGGAATCCAATTGATGTATAACCTACAAACACATCAATAGAAATTATATATTACTACTTAATAAGGCATCATTTACATTTTTTGCATTGAATAGACTTTTTGAGTAATATACTAATATTAAGGATAAACTCCACATTTTATATAAATAAGATTAATAAGTTGAATAAGTTATAAATATATCAAACTTGTGGATTAGGAACTCATTACAATTGGAGTTACATAAACATTATTTTGAAATTACCAAGCAAATTGATTGGGGACATTATAGTGGCATCAGAGCATAATCCTGCCATCCTGTGAGTGAAGGCTTATAGAAACTTACAAGAGAAGGACAAATTAAACTACAACGAATCACTTAGCAAATGAAGTGAGAACATATATGGAGCAAACCCACCAAACCAACTAAACTATATTGAATCAAATGGAGAAGCCAAATTAGGCCCTCAAGCATTACAAGACATGGGAAATTCGATCAATAATTTGAGTCAACCTAACATAGAGAGAGAGAAACTAATTCAGTCCATTCTGAAAATAACAATGTAATTTCAAGCTCCAACCTACCCCAACCTACATTCCTACCTAGAAGAGTAAATCTAACTAGTACAAAAGATATTGCAAGGGCATATGCTACTCTAGAACCCAACATTGGAGAATTGATATCATTCAGAGAATTTTGTGATGATAAATGAAGAGAGATGTCTAAAAGGACTATAAATGAAGAACACCAACATAAAATTAACAAATTAAAGCTTCCACATTTTGATGGTTCAGAAAAGATTACATCGCGCCAATGGTTAGAAAAATTAAACACATTTTTCATTCTAAATCCCATAACGGAGGAAGATTCTTTGCAATTCACTATAGTGCATCTAGAGGTGGCAGCACATGATTGGTGGACCCATGGACATATCTCATTGGGAGATAAAGATGTAAAATCCTATGACGAATTCTCACAAAAACTTATGAATAGATTTGATGATAAGGACATTGAATGGTACTTCCTAGAACTAATTCAACTCAGACAAATTGGAACAATGGAAGACTTTGCTCGCAAATTCCAGGAGTTATCAGTTATGGTTCCAAACCTTTCCCAAAAGAGACTCATTCATATATTTACAGAAGGATTGAAAGACTCTACCAGGCACTCTGTTAAACTGCATGAACCACAAAACTTGGAAGAAGCCATTAGAAAAGCGAAAATGGTAGAACCAAATCCTTCAAAGGAAAGACCTAAGAATTCTTCAACAAAGACAAAACATAGAGACAATAACTCAAGAAAATATCATAAAGAAAAAGAATGTTATTTTTGCAAAGGACCGTGGACTGTTGCGTACCAATGCCAAGGGAAGGATGCTCTCAAGCAAAAAGAGGACATAATGAAGAAAAGCTTATGCTTTAGGTGTAGAGAACCATGGGCATCAAGTCACAAGTATAGAAAAAGGAATCAAATTAATAGAATAGAAGCAACATCCAAGAGAGAAATAAAAGAATTACATAAGAAAGCAAGACATGATCTGGAAAATCTAAACATTATCCAAGCACAAAATGAAGGAGAGAAGCGATGGTCTTTTCAAGAAATTCCACTTGATGCATGAATTAGAGGAGGGAATTAGTAATCAACAATAGAGAAGAATGGAAGATAAAGTGGGACAAGAGATCATCCAACTTCAGTAGTATCTACACCTAGTAATTAATTATGAGAATTTGCAATAATTATATTAATACAAAACTTCAATTGTATTTATACTCAAATCTTCCTTGCATAAAACTACAGAGATCATGCACTTCTAAAGACTTGGGAATGGATAAAGTCTCTCCCAAGCTTTATAGAAATGGGTAACCTTAAAGGGGATACCCCGAGAGGCCTTGGGTTGAGATTAAGTCTCTCCTATGGATTAAATAGAGAGGGGTAATCCTTAAGGGATACCCATAGAGGTCGTAGGATGAGATAAAGTCTATCCTAAGGATTAAATATAAAGGGATAATTCTAAAGGAATATCCCTAGAGACCTCATATGAGATAAAGTCTCCCCTAGGGATCATAGAGATGAGTACTTCCCAAAGGGATACTCATAGAGGCCTAGGGTGGGAAAAAGTCTCCCCTAAGGTTTACAAATGCATAGAAAAAGAGGGTATCCATAAGGAATTGGAAGAGATAAAGTCTCTACCAATACTTATGAGGATTACTAATCAAGAATTGTCATGGGTCAAAGAATGACAAGGAAGGATCGTGAAGCACATAGTATATTAAGATAAGTTTCTCTCTTAAATTGATCTTAGTACTTTAAAATCTAATCAAGTGATACTTAAATTTATATTTAAAACTAGCTACTTCCAATTTAACATTTTTGTTGTAGGACGGACGATCAAATCTTAAGGAGAGAATATTGAATTACTTGAGGACAAGCAATTTTGGAAAGGATAGACTGTAATGTCCCCATTTCCAAGATCAATTTTTATAATAATAAAGTTAATATAAGATAAATAAATTAATAAATATAATTTATAATTATGATTGCATTGATAAAGTAAAATAAAAAAATATTAAATATATATCATTTATTGTTATCCTATATCAAATGGATATAATATTATATTATATAAATTGATAAAACATTAAATAAAGAAAGAAATAAATAATAATAGTTAAATATATAATAATAATAATGATAAAAATAATAAAAATAATAACTAAATTATACTAATTATAATATAGCTAATTATTAAATTGAATATATTGTTAAAATTCATAATATAAACAAAATAATATATTTAATAAATGACAATATAAATCTTATATATGATATTTAACAATTTGACATATAAATCCAAATAGATAACTATTAATATTTATCATATTAATAATATATATTATGTTACAATATGATAAAATCTATAATAAATAAATGATCAACATTGGACCATCTGCCTGAACATATCTGACGATTGAATTGCAAGTATAACCGATATCATTAGTAGAATTGAGCGAAAGGACATCCATTGTTGGACCATAATCATAGAAATAATGATGCAGGAGCATCCAGAGGTATAAGGGCAATCCTGTGTCACCCAAAAAAATATACTTAGACTTAGTTTCTATTTCATGTGTTTTCATTTTTGGATACCCATTTGGGTCAAATAAAGGTTCCAACTCTCACAGTTCCACTATTAGTGTTCGTGTAAATCCTGAAAAAATAGGAGTATGTAATTGAGCCATCATTTTGGTGAACTAGGAGGTGTAAATTGGCTAGATGAATGTAATTGTAATTTAGAGCATTCCAGAAAAAGAATCAGGTCAAAAGGCCCCACGATTTGAGAGTTATTATAGTTTTTCGGGTTGTAGAGACCTCCTAAGAATGCTTCAAAGTCATGTTAGGGGCATTAAATGACCTCAAAAAGGGCTGAAAAATGGGGGACAAGCGAAGCCTGTCCATAGGGCTATAGAGCGCTTCTAGAGGTTTTTGAAAATGTAAACGGTTCGTCAATCGGAGCTACGGTTCAAAAGTTATGCCTCCCGAAAGTTCAGTTACCGTTTCTGGATTCTTCTAGATTTGCGTCGACTTCTAATGCCGATTTTGGAACCTTCTATTTGGTCAGTGGATGCCTACTAGCACTTTCTAGAATGTACTCCTAGACCTTAACCCTCCGGGGTCCATTTAATGAGATTTCTGGCATTATAAACGGCAATTCGGAGTGGAGTTTGAGAGGAGGTACTGAAAGGAGAAATTATCTCCACATTTATGCTATTGTAAGCCCTTAGGACATGTTTTGAAGTTTATTTTCTCTATACTGAATGTACTAGCTTATTTTTTAGTTAATACAATTTCCCTTTTTTGTTGTGTCCGTTCTGTTCTTAGGTTGTGTCCACATCAAATGGTATTAGAGCTAGTTTTCCTGAGTGTGTAGACAGAGCACCGACTGTGAGGCAGTTTGCACCAGGACTGTGTGGTTGTGGGTTTGAGTTAAGAAGATGCCTCCATGAACAGAGCATGGCGGAAGGGCCAGAGCTATTAATCCTGAGGAGGTTAGAGCCCTCCAAAGGCAGGTACAAGCATTGCAGGAGGAGCTCTGTAGAGGAGCAACTGTGGCCGCAGGTGATGAAAGTGAAGATGACAATGAAGAAGATGAAATTGGACCAGAAGGGGAATTTGACGGGGAAGTTCTGAATCATGCAGAGGAAAGGCTTTTTAGGGTCATTACTAAGTTTGGAAAAAGACCTACAATTGAAGTGGGTGTATTTTCAGGAAATCTAAAACCAAATGAGTTGATCGATTGGATCAATGAACTGGAAGAATACTTTGAGTATGAGGATATCAGGGACCCAGATAGGGTTAAGTTTGCAAAGACCAAACTGAAAGGCCATGCCAAAATCTGGTGGCAAGAGGTCCAATTGGAAAGAAACAGAAGAGGATACGATAAGATCACAAGATGGGATCGCATGGTGGACAAATTGAAGAAGCAATTCATTCCTGTGGACTACGAGCTTGATTTGTTTAAGAAGATGCATGGGTTATAGCAAGCAGGAAGATCAATCCAAGAATATATAGAGGAATTTTACCGACTCTTGATTAGAGCAGGGCATGCAGAAGCAAATAAGGAGAAGGTTGCTCCTTATATCAGTGGGTTGCGACCTAGCATCTAGGAGGAATTCAGTCTGGTAAGAATGACCAGCGTTGAAGAGGCATACCAGTTTGCCCTATGAGTTGAAGAGAAGCTGAATAAAAGGTTTGAAGGAAGACAAAGAGGGCACGGTCAAGGAGGAAGGGGAAGCAGTAGATCATCTGGAGGTCGCAATGAAACCCAAAAGAAAAATGAAGATGTGGGTACTAGCAAGAACCAGAGGAATGAGGGTTTCAATCGCTCCCATGATCAAGACTTTGGAAATCAGAGAGGAAGAGGTAGAGGACGTGGACAAGGAAGAGGAGGCTTCTGTGGTACCTGTTTCCATTGCAATGAAGAAGGTCATCATGCCTTTGAATGCCCTCAACGACAAGGAAGGTCAAATAGGAGAGCTGAGGGCCAAGCTAGGGTTGCTCATGTGGATGAGGATGCACAATCATCACATTCAGAGGATGTAGAAAGAGGAGAGACCTTGGTAAATGAAAGAGTCCAACTAAGTGGTGAGATTGAACCAGGACAATGGAGGAGCTTGTTTCGTACCAGCTGCAAGTGTGAGGATAAATGTTGTGACGTGATCATTGATGGTGGTAGCACTGATAACTTGGTATCAGAAGAGATGGTCTTTAAGTTGTAGCTCAAGAGGGAGAAACATCCCCAGCCCTATCGGATTGCTTGGGTAAAAGATGATCATAAGGTCCTGGTAAGTGCACAATCTCTAGTGAAATTCAAAATTGGGAGTTACCATGATGAAGTTCTCTGTGATGTTATTGCAATGGATGTTTGCCATCTATTGTTGGGTAGACCATGGCAGTTTGATAGACATGCAGTAAATGATGGGCATGCAAACACATACTCTCTGACAAAGGATGGAGTTCGCCACAAATTGAAGCCCATGAAAAAGGAAGGTGAAAAGGTATGTAGCAGTGCTAGGATTTGTCTTGTTGATAGAAGGAAGTTTTTAGATGGCATGAAACATCAGCATATGTGCTATGCTTTGATTCCTAGGAAAGATAAAGAAGGTAGTATTGAAATACCACTTGAAGTTTCAGATTTACTAGGGGAATTTGGAGATATTATCTCTGATAATGTTCTAGATGGATTGCCACCAGTAAGGAAAATCAGTCATCAGATAGATCTGATTCCAAGAGCTAGTTTTCCTAACAAGGCTGCTCACAGGATGACTCCTACTGAAACAGAGGAGCTAAATAGACAGGTTCAGGAGCTATTGAGGAAGGGCTTGATTCGAGAGAGCTTGGGTCCATGTGCAGTACCTGCAGTACTCGCACCAAAGAAGGGTGGAGAGTGGAGGATGTGTACAGATTCTCGAGCTATAAATAGGATAACCATCAAGTACCGGTTTCCATTGCCAAGGATGGATGATCTTATGGACTGCTTGAATGGAGCTCAGTACTTCACAAAGATAGATCTGAAGAGTGGTTATCACCAAATACGGATTCGAGAAGGAGATGAGTGGAAAACAGCCTTCAAGACCAAGGAGGGTCTTTATGAGTGGTTAGTCATGCCCTTTGGATTGACGAACGCCCCAAGCACCTTCGTGCAGCTCATGAATGAGGTACTTAAGAAGTTCTTGGGAAAATTTGTTATTATTTATTTGGATGATATTTTAATATTCAGCAAGACTTTGGAAGAACATTTATTGCATATTCGTAGTGTCCTTGAAAGGCTAAGGGAAGAGAAACTGTTAATTAATCTGAAGAAGTGTATCTTTGCAAAAAGGGAGTTAGTCTATTCGGGGTTTGTTATATCACTTAAAGGTCTCAAAATGGATCTAGAGAAGGTAAAAGCCATCTTGGAATGGCCTACTCCAAGGTTTGCTACTGAGGTAAGATCATTTCATGGTCTAGCTAGTTTTTACAGGAAGTTTATTAAGAATTTTAGTGGCATATGTGCACCCCTAATTGATACAATAAGAGGGGATAGAAAAGAGTTCAAATGGACTGCAGCAGCTGCGAGAAGTTTTGAATTGCTAAAGAAGAAGGTGACAGAACAGCCTGTGTTGGCACTTCCAGATTTTAGAAAGGTTTTCCAGGTGGATTGTGATGCCAGTGGTAGCGCTATTAGGGCTGTATTAAGCCAAGAAGGTAAGCCTATGGAATATTTTAGTGAAAAATTGAATGATGCAAAGAAGAAGTATTATGTTTATGATCAAGAGTTCTATGCAATAGTTTAGGCCTTAAAGAAATGGAGGCATTATTTATTGCCAAAGGAATTTGTTTTGTATACTGATCATCAGGCATTACAGTACCTAAAAAGCCAAGCTAAATTGAATCAGAGGCATATGAAGTGGCTAGAGTTCTTGCTGAGCTATACATTTGTGTTGAAGCATAGAACTAGAAAATCTAACAGGGTTGCAGATGCACTAAGTAGGAGACAGTTGTTGCTTACAGTAATGCAGATTGAAGTAGTTGGGTTTGATGAACTCAAGAAATTGTAACTCGAGGATCTTGATTTTGTTGAAGCATGGAAAGCTTGTAGAAAACCTGTTGCTATAGATGAAACCAAGTAGTTAGACTATTTGATTTAGGATGGCATGTTGTTTAAGGGTAGTCAATTGTGTATTCCAAGGAGTTCCATGAGGGAAAATCTAATTAAAGAGAAACACAGTGGAGGGATGGCAGGACATTTTGGTCGAGATAAGACCATTGCCATTCTTAGAGAACATTATTTTTGGCCTCAAATTTCACCGGATGTAAAGAAGTTTGTACAAAGTTGCCAGGTTTGTCAAGTTGCCAAGGGGTTTAGTCACAATACTGGCCTATATCAGCCATTGCTCGTTCCATCAAGGCCATGGGAGGACATAAGTATGGATTTTGTTCTTGGATTGCCAAGGACACAAAGGGGTGATGACTCAATATTCGTGGTGCTTGATAGGTTCTCCAAAATGGCATATTTCATTCCATGCCACAAAACTCATGATGTTGTCCATATTGCAGACTTGTTTTTCAAAGAGGTGGTAAGACTACATGGTCTTCCAAGGAGTATAGTTTCTGACAGAGATACTAAATTTGTGGGATATTTCTGGAGGACATTGTGGAAGAAGTTGTGAACAGACCTAAAATTCAATTCCATGCATCACCCGCAGACTGACGGCCAAACAGAAGTGGTAAATAGAAGTCTGGGTAATTTGCTTAGATGTTTAGTTGGGGATAAGCCCAAGGGATGGGATTTGATTCTACCACAAGCAGAGTTTTCTTACAATAACTCTATAAATAGGAGTACTGGAAAATCACCATTCCAAATTGTATATGGGAATAGCCCAAGGACTGTACTAGAATTGAGGAAGATAGAACAAGGGGAGAGGACAAGTGCTGAAGCTGAGGAATTTGCTGAACATATCAAGTGTCTACATGAGGAGGTTCAAGCACACATTACCAAGATGAATCAAGAGTATAAAGATAGGGCTGATCAAAAGAGAAGACATAAGGAATTCCAAGTAGGGGATCTAGTCATGGTGCACTTACGAAAAAAAAAATTTCCAGCCGGTGCTTACAACAAGCTAAAAATGAAGAAATTTGGCCCCTGCAAAATTTTGAAGAAACATGACTAAGGAAATGCATATGAAGTGGAGCTGCCAGAAGGTATTCACATTTCTCCCATTTTCAACATTGCAGATTTAACAGAGTATCATGATGATGGTGTAGATGAGGAGTTGGTGTTAGAGCCATGTCCAATTCTTGCTTCTAAAAAGGAGGAGATAGAATACATTCTAGATCATCGTGTGGGTAGGAGTACCAAAAATAGGCAGTATGAAGAGTATTTTGTCAAATGGAAAGGACGACAGATCGAGGACTCAACTTGGATTTCAGCAGCTGAGGTTTCCCATTTGGGATTTCCTTTACCATTCATAAAGTGACAGGGTCACTTTTCAATCTACCTTGGGTGTCTGATGCAGGAGCATCCAGAGGTATAAGGGCAATCCTGTGTCACCTAAAAAAATATACTTAGACTTAGTTTTTGTTTCATGTGTTTTTATTTTTGGATACCCATTTGGGTCAAATAAATGTTCCAACTCTCACAATTCCACTATCAGTGTTCATGTAAATCTAAAAAAAATAGGAGTATGTAATTGAGCCATCATTTTGGTGAACTATGAGGTGTAAAGTGGCCAAATGAATGTAATTGTAATTTAGAGCATTCCAGAAAAAGAATCAGGTCAAAAGGCCCCACGGTTTGAGAGTTATTGCAGTTTTTCGAGTTATGGAGACCTCCTAAGAATGCTTCAAAGTCAGGTTAGGGGCATTAAATGACCTCAAAAAGGGCCGAAAAATAGGGGACGAGAAAATCCTATCCATAGAGCTAGAGAGCGCTTTGAGAGCTTTCTAAAAATGTAAACGGTTCGTCAAACGAAGCTACGATTAAAAAGTTATGCCTCTCGAAAGTTCAGTTATCGTTTCTGGATTCATCTAGATTTGCGTCAACTTCTAACGCAGCTTCTCGAACCTTCTATTTGGTCGATGGATGCCTACTAGCACTTTCTAGAATGTACTCCTAGACCTTAACCCTCCGGGGTCTATTTAAGAAGATTTCTGGCATTATAAAAGGCAGTTCGGAGTGGAGTTTGAGAGGAGTTACTGAAAGAAGAAATTATCTCCACATTTATGCTATTGTAAGCCCTTAGGGCATGTTTTGAAGTTTATTTTCTCTATACTGAATTTACTAGCTTATTTTTCAGTTAATACAATTTCTCTTTTCTGTTGTGTCCATTCTGTTCTTGGGTTGTGTCCTCATCAAGTGGTATCAGAGCTGGTTTTCTTGAGTGTGTAGACAGAGCGCCAACTGTGAAGCAGTTTGCACCAGGACTGTGTGGTTGTGGGTTTGAGTTAAGAAGATGCCTCCACGAAGGCAGCGTGGCAGAAGGGCCAGAGCTATTAATCTTGAGGAGGTTAGAGCCCTCCAAAGGCAAGTACAAGCATTGCAAGAGGACCAATTGTGGCCGTAGGTGATGAAAGTAGAGATGACAACGAAGAAGATGAAATTGGACCAGAAGGAGAATTTGATGGGGAGGTTCTGAATCATGTAGAGGAAAGGCTTTTTAGGGCCATTACTAAGTTTGGAAAAAGACCAACAATTGAAGTGGGTGTATTTTCAGGAAATCTGAAACCAGATGAGTTGATCGATTGGATCAATGAACTCGAAGAATACTTTGAGTATGAGAATATCAGGGACCCAGATAGGGTTAAGTTTGAAAAGGCCAAAGTGAAAGGCCATGCCAAAATCTAGTGGCAAGAGGTTCAATTGGAAAGAAACAGAAGAGGAAAGGAGAAGATCACAAGATGGGATCGCATGGTGGACAAATTGAAGAAGCAGTTCATTCCTGTGGACTACGAGCTTGATATGTTTAAGAAGATGCATGGGTTAAAGCAAGCAAGAAGATCAATCCAAGAATATACAGAGGAATTTTACCGACTCTTGATTAGAGTGGGGCATGCAGAAGCAAATAAGGAGAAGGTTGCTTGTTATATCAGTGGGTTGCGACCTAGCATCCAGGAGGAATTAAGTCTGGTAAGAATGACCAGCGTTGAAGAGGCATACCAGTTTGCCCTACGAGTTGAAGAGAAGCTAAATAAAAGGTTTGAAGGAAGACAAAGAGGGCGCGGTCAAGGAGGAAGGGAAAGTGGTAGATCATCTGGAGGTCGCAATGAAACCCAAAAGAAAAATGAAGATGTGGGTACTAGCAGGAACCAGAGGAATGAGGGTTTCAACCACTCCCATGATCAAGACTTTGGAAATTAGAGAGGAAGAGGTAGAGGACGTGGACAAGGAAGAGGAGGCTTCTGTGGTACCTGTTTCCATTACAATGGAGAAGGTCATCGTGCCTTTGAATGCCCTCAACGACAAGGAAGGACAGATAGGAGAGCTGAGGGCCAAGCTAGAGTTGCTCATGTGGATGAGGATGCACAATCATCACATTCAGAGGATGCAGAAAGAGGAGAGACCTTGGTAAATGAAAGAGTCCTACTAAGTGGTGAGATTGAACCAGGACAACGGAGGAGTTTGTTCCGTACCAGATGCAAGTGTGAGGATAAATGTTGTGACATGATCATTGATGGTGGTAGCACTGATAACTTGGTATCAGAAGAGATTGTCTCTAAGATGAAGCTCAAGAGGGAGAAACATCCCCAACCCTATTGGATTGCTTGGGTAAAAGATGATCATAAGGTCTTGGTAAGTGAACAATGTCTAGTGGAATTCAAAATTGGGAGTTACCATGATGAAGTTCTCTGTGATGTTATTCCAATGGATGTTTGCCATCTATTGTTGGGTAGACCATGGCAGTTTGATAGACATGCAGTACATGATGGGCATGCAAACACATACTCTCTGACAAAGGATGGAGTTCACCATAGATTGAAGCCCATGAAAAAGGAAGGTGAAAAGGTATGTAGCAGTGCTAGGATTTGTCTTGTTGATAGTAGGAAGTTTTTAGATGGCATGAAACATCAGCATATGTGTTATGCTTTGATTCCTAGGAAAGATAAAGAAGGTAGTAGTGAAATACCATTTGAAGTTTCAGATTTATTAGGGGAATTTGGAGATATTATCTTTGATAATGTTCTAGATGGATTGCCACCAGTAAGGCAAATCAGTCATTAGATAGATCTGATTCCAGGAGCTAGTTTTCCTAACAAGGCTGCTCACAGGATGACTCCTACTGAAACAGAGGAACTAAATACACAGGTTCAGGAGCTGTTAAGGAAGGGCTTGATTCGAGAGAGCCTGATTCCATGTGTAGTACCTTCAGTACTCACACCAAAGAAGGGTGGAGAGTGGAGGATGTGTACAGATTCTCGAGCTATAAATAGAATAACCATCAATTACTAGTTTTCTTTGCCAAGGATGGATGATCTTATGGACTGCTTGAGTGGAGCTCAGTACTTCACAAAGATAGATCTGAAGAGTGGTTATCACCAGATACGAGTTCGAGAAAGAGATGAGTGGAAAACAGCCTTCAAGACCAAGGAGGGTCTTTATGAGTGGTTAGTCATGCCCTTTGGATTGACGAACGCTCCAAGAACCTTCATGCGGCTCATGAATGAGGTACTTAAGAAGTTCTTGAAAAAATTTGTTATTGTTTATTTGGATGATATTTTAATTTTCAGCAAGACTTTGGAAGAACATTTATTGCATATTCGTAGTGTCCTTGAAAGGCTAAGGGAAGAGAAACTGTTAATTAATCTGAAGAAGTGCATCTTTGCAAAAAGGGAGTTAGTCTATTTGGGGTTTGTTATATCACCTGAAGGTCTCAAAATGGATCCAGAGAAGGTAAAAGCCATCTTGGAATGGCCTACTCCAAGGTTTGATACTGAGGTAAGATCATTTCATGGTTTGGTTAGTTTTTAAAAGAAGTTTATTAAGAATTTTAGTGGCATATGTGCACCCCTAACTAATACAATAAGAGGGGATAGAAAAGAGTTCAAATGGACTACAGTAGCTGTGAGAAGTTTTGAATTGCTGAAGAAGAAGGTGACAGAATAGCCTGTGTTGGCACTTCCAGATTTTAAAAAGGTTTTCTAGGTGTATTGTGATGCTAGTGGCAACGCTATTGGAGCTGTACTAAGCCAAGATGGTAAGCCTATGGCATATTTTAGTGAAAAATTAAATGATGCAAAGAAGAAGTATTCTGTTTATGATCAAGAATTCTATGCAATAGTTTAGTCCTTAAAGAAAAGGAGGCATTATTTATTGCCAAATGAATTTGTTTTGTATATTGATCATCAGGCATTCCAGTACCTAAATAGCCAAGGTAAATTGAATCGGAGGCATATGAAGTGAGTAGAGTTCTTGCCGAGCTATACATTTGTGTTGAACCATAGAAGTGGAAAATCTAACAGGGTTGCAGATGCACTAAGTAGGAGACAGTTGTTGCTTACAGTAATGCAAGTTGAAGTAGTTGGGTTTGATGAACTCAAGAAATTGTACCCCAAGGATCCTGATTTTGCTGAAGCATGGAAAGCTTGTAGAAAACCTGTTGCTATAGATAGAACCAAGTGGTTAGACTATTTGATTCAGGATGGCATGTTGTTCAAGGGTAGTCAATTGTGCATTCCAAGGAGTTCCATGAGGGAAAATCTGATTAAGGAGAAACACAGTGGAGGGATGGCAGGACATTTTGGTCGAGATAAGACCATTGCCATTCTTAGAGAACATTATTTTTGGTCTCAAATTTCACAGGATGTAAAGAAGTTTGTACAAAGTTGCCAAGGGGTTTAGTCACAATACTGGCCTATATCAGCCATTGCTCGTTCCATCAAGGTCATGGGAGGACATAAGTATGGATTTTGTTCTTGGATTTCCAAGGACACAAAGGGGTGATGACTCAATATTCGTGGTGCTTGATAGGTTCTCCAAAATGGCATATTTCATTCCATGCCACAAAACTCATGATGTTGTCCATATTGCAGACTTGTTTTTCAAAGAGGTGGTAAGACTACATGGTCTTCCAAGGAGTATAGTTTCTGACAAAGATACTAAATTTGTGGGATATTTCTGGAGGACATTGGGGAAGAAGTTGAGAACAGACCTAAAATTCAATTCCACGCATCACCCGTAGACTGACGGCCAAACAGAATTGGTAAATAGAAGTCTAGGCAATTTGCTTAGATGTTTAGTTGGGGATAAGCCCAAGGGATGGGATTTGATTCTACCACAAGCAGAGTTTTCTTACAATAACTCTATAAATAGGAGTACTGGAAAATCACCATTCCAAATTGTATATGGGAATACCCCAAGGACTGTACTAGAATTGAGGAAGATAGAACAAGGGGAGAGAACAAGTGCTAAAGCTGAGGAATTTGCTGAACATATCAAGTGTCTACATGAGGAGGTTCAAGCACACATTACCAAGATGAATCAAGAGTATAAAGCTAGGGCTGATCAAAAGAGAAGACATAAGGAATTCCAAGTAGG
This sequence comes from Cupressus sempervirens, assembly GCA_028749045.1. NCBI lineage: Eukaryota > Viridiplantae > Streptophyta > Pinopsida > Cupressales > Cupressaceae > Cupressus > Cupressus sempervirens. The sequence goes on from CM053793.1 coordinate 141,658,604, forward strand.
GGATCTAGTCATGGTGCACTTATGAAAAGAAATATTTCCAGCCGGTACTTACAACAAGCTAAAAATGAAGAAATTTGGCCCTTGCAAAATTTTGAAGAAACATGACTCAGGAAATGCATATGAAGTGGAGCTGCCAAATGGTATTCACATTTCTCCCATTTTCAACATTGCAGATTTAACAGAGTATCATGATGATGGTGTAGATGAGGAGCTGGTGTTAGAGCCATGTCCAATTCTTGCTTCTAAGAAGGAGGAGATAGAAGACATTCTAGATCATCATGTGGGTAGGAGTACCAGAAACAGGCAATATGAAGACTATTTGGTCAAATGGAAAGGACGACAGATCGATGACTCAACTTGGATTTCAGCAGGTGAGGTTTCCAATTTGGGATTTCCTCTACCATTCATAAAGTGACAGGGTCACTTTTCAATCTACCTTGGGTTTCTGATGCAGGAGCATCCAGAGGTATAAGGGCAATACTGTGTCACCTAAAAAAATATACTTAGACTTGGTTTCTGTTTCATGTGTTTTCATTTTTGGATACCCATTTGGGTCAAATAAAGGTTCCAACTCTCACAGTTCCACTATTAGTGTTCATGTGAATCTCAAAAAAATAGGAGTATGTAATTGATCCATCATTTTAGTGAACTATGAGGTGTAAATTGGCTAGATGAATGTAATTGTAATTTAGAGCATTCCAGAAAAAGAATCAGGTCAAAAGGCCCCAAGGTTTGAGAGTTATTGCAGTTTTTCGGGTTATGAAGACCTCCTAAGAATGCTTCAAAGTCAGGTTAGGGGCATTAAATGACCTCAAAAAGGGCCGAAAAATGGAGGACGAGTGAAGCCTATCCATAGGGCTAGAGAGTGCTTTGAGAGCTTTCTAAAAATGTAAACGGTTCGTCAAACGGAGCTATGGTTAAAAAGTTATGCCTCCCGAAAGTTCAGTTACCGTTTATGGATTCATCTAGACTTGCGTCGACTTCTAACGCAGCTTCTCGAACCTTCTATTTGGTGATGGATGCCTACTAGCAATTTCTAGAATGTACTCCTAGACCTTAACCCTCCGGGGTCTATTTAAGGAGATTTTTGACATTATAAAAGGCAGTTCAGAGTGGAGTTTGAGAGGAGTTACTGAAAGAAGAAATTATCTCCACATTTATGCTATTGTAAGCCCTTAGGGCATGTTTTGAAGTTTATTTTCTCTATACTGAATGTACTAGCTTATTTTTTAGTTAATACAATTTCCCTTTTCTATTGTGTCCATTCTGCCCTTGGGTTGTGTCCCCATCAATTGGTATCAGAGCTGGTTTTCCTGAGTGTGTAGACAGAGCGTCGATTGTGAGGCAGTTTGCACCAGGACTGTGTGGTTGTGGGTTTGAGTTAAGAAGATGGCTCCATGAAGAGAGCGTGGCGGAAGGGCCAGAGCTATTAATCCTGAGGAGGTTAGAGCCCTCCAAAGGCAGGTACAAGCATTGCAGGAGGAGCTCCATAGAAGAGCAACTGTGGCCGCAGGTGATGAAAGTGAAGATGAAAATGAAGAAGATGAAATTGGACCAGAAGGAGAATTTGACAGGGAAGTTCTGAATCATGCAGAGGAAAGGCTTTTTAGGGCCATTACCATGGTTGGAAAAAGACCTACAATCGAAGTGGGTGTATTTTCAGGAAATCTGAAACCAGATGAGTTGATCGATTGGATCAATGAACTCGAAGAATACTTTGAGTATGAGGATATCAGGGACCCAGATAGGGTTAAGTTTGCAAAAGCTAAACTGAAAGGCCATGCCAAAATCTTGTGGCAAGAGGTCCAGTTGGAAAGAAACTGAAGAGGAAAGGAGAAGATCACAAGATGAGATCGCATGGTGGACAAATTTAAGAAGGAGTTCATTCCTGTGGACTACGAGCTTGATTTGTTTAAGAAGATGCATGGGTTAAAGCAAGCAGGAAGATCAGTCCAAGAATATACAGAGGAATTTTACCGACTCTTGATTAAAGCGAGGCATGCAGAAGCAAATAAGGAGAAGGTTGCTCGTTATATCAGTGGGTTGCGACCTAGCATCCAGGAGGAATGAAGTCTGGAAAGAATGACTAGCATTGAAGAGGCATACCAGTTTGCCCTACGAGTTGAAGAGAAGCTGAATAAAAGGTTTGAAGGAAGACAAAGTGGGCGCGGTCAAGGAGGAAGGGGAAGGGGTAGATCATCTGGAGGTCGCAATGAAACCCAAAAGAAAAATGAAGATGTGGGTACTAGCAGGAACCATAGGAATGAGGGTTTCAACCGCTTCCATGATCAAGACTTTGGAAATCAGAGAGGAAGAGGTAGAGGACGTGGACTAGGTAGATGAGGCTTCTGTGGTACTTGTTTCCATTGTAATGAAGAAGGTCATCGTGCCTTTGAATGCCCTCAACGACAAGGAAGGACAGATAGGAGAGATGAGGACCAAGCTAGGGTTGCTCATGTGGATGAGGATGCACAATCATCACATTCAGAGGATGCAGAAAGAGGAGAGACCTTGGTAAATGAAAGAGTCCTACTAAGTGGTGATATTGAACTAGGACAACGGAGGAGTTTGTTCCGTACCAGATGCAAGTGTGAGGATAAATGTTGTGACGTGATCATTGATGGTGGTAGCATTGATAACTTGGTATCAGAAGAGATGGTCTCTAAGTTGAAGCTCAAGAGAGAGAAACATCCCCAGCCCTATCAGATTGCTTCGGTAAAAGATGATCATAAGGTCCTCGTAAGTGAACAATGTCTAGTGAAATTCAAAATTGGGAGTTACCATGATGAAGTTCTCTGTGATGTTATTCTGATGGATGTTTGCCATCTAGTGTTGGGTAGACCATGGCAGTTTGATAGACATGCAGTACATGATAGGCATGCAAACACATACTCTCTGACAAAGGATGGAGTTCGCCACAAATTGAAGCCCATGAAAAAGGAAGGTGAAAAGGTATGTAGCAGTGCTAGGATTTGTCTTGTTGATAGAAGGAAGTTTTTAGATGGCATGAAACATCAGCATATGTGCTATGCTTTGATTCTTAGGAAAGATAAAGAAGGTAGTAGTGAAATACCACTTGAAGTTTCAGATTTACTAGGGGAATTTTGAGATATTATCTCTGATAATGTTCTAGATGGATTGCCACCAGTAAGGCAAATTAGTCATCAGATAGATCTGATTCCAGGAGCTAGTTTTCCTAACAAGGCTGCTCACAGGATGACTCCTACTGAAACAAAGGAGCTAAATAGACAGGTTCAAGAGCTGTTGAGCAAGGGCTTGATTCGAGAGAGCCTGAGTCCATGTGCAATACCTACAGTACTCACACCAAAGAAGGGTGGAGAGTGGAGGATGTGTATAGATTCTCGAGCTATAAATAGGATAACTATCAAGTACCGGTTTCCTTTGCCAAGGATAGATGATCTTATGGACTGCTTGGGTGGAGCTCAGTACTTCACAAAGATAGATCTGAAGAGTGGTTATCACCAGATACGAGTTCGAGAAAGAGATGAGTGGAAAACAGCCTTCAAGACCAAGGAGGGTCTTTATGAGTGGTTAGTCATGCCCTTTGGATTGACGAACGCCCCAAGCAACTTCATGCGGCTCATGAATGAGGTACTTAAGAAGTTCTTGTAAAAATTTGTTATTGTTTATTTGGATGATATTTTTAATTTTCAGCAAGACTTTGGAAGAACATTTATTGCATATTCGTAGTGTCCTTGAAAGGCTAAGGGAAGAGAAACTGTTAATTAATCTGAAGAAGTGTATCTTTGAAAAAAGGGATTTAGTCTATTTGGGGTTTGTTATATCACCTAAAGGTCTGAAAATGTATCCAAAGAAGGTAAAAGCCATCTTGGAATGGCCTACTCCAACGTTTGCTACTGAGGTAAGATCATTTCATGGTCTGGTCAGTTTTTATAGGAAGTTTATTAAGAATTTCAATGGCATATGTGCACCCCTAACTGATACAATAAGAGGGGATAGAAAACAGTTCAAATGGACTGTTGCAGCTGCGAGAAGTTTTGAATTGCTAAAGAAGGTGACAGAACAGCCTGTGTTGACACTTCCAGATTTTAGAAAGGTTTTCCAAGTGGATTGTGATGCCAGTGGCAGCGCTATTGGGGTTGTATTAAGCCAAGAAGGTAAGCCAATGGCATATTTTAGTGAAAAATTGAATGATGCAAAGAAGAAGTATTCTGTTTATGATCAAGAGTTCTATGCAATAGTTCAGGCCTTAAAGAAATGGAGGCATTATTTATTGCCAAATGAATTTGTTTTGTATACTGATCATCAAGCATTACAGTACCTAAATAGCCAAGGTAAATTGAATCAAAGGCATATGAAGTGGGCAGAGTTCTTGCAGAGCTATACATGTGTTGAAGCATAGAAGTGGAAAATCTAACAGGGTTGCAGATGCACTAAGTAGGAGACAGTTGTTTCTTACACTAATGCAGGTTGAAGTAGTTGGGTTTGATGAACTCAAGAAATTGTACCCCAGGGATCCTGATTTTGCTGAAGCATGGAAAGCTTGTAGAGAACCTGTTGCTGTAGATAGAACCAAGTGGTTAGACTATTTGATTCAGGATGGCATGTTGTTCAAGGGTAGTCAATTGTGCATTCCAAGGAGTTCCATGAGGGAAAATATGATTAAGGAGAAACACAGTGGAGGGATGGCAGGACATTTTGGTCAAGATAAGACCATTTCCATTCTTAGAGAACATTATTTTTGGCCTCAAATTTCACAGGATGTGAAGAAGTTTGTACAGAGTTGCCAGGTTTGTCAAGTTGCCAAGGGGTTTAGTCACAATACTGGCCTATATTAGCCATTGCCTATTCCATCAAGGCCATGGGAGGACATAAGTATGGATTTTGTTCTTGGATTGCCAAGGACACAAAGGGTTAATGACTCAGTATTCGTGGTGGTTGATAGTTTCTCCAAAATGGCACATTTCATTCCATGCCACAAAACTCATGATGTTGTCCATATTGCAAACTTGTTTTTCAAAGAGGTGGTAAGACTACATTGTCTTCCAAGGAGTATAGTTTCTGACAAAGATACTAAATTTGTGGGGTATTTCTGGAGGACATTGTGGAAGAAGTTGAGAACAGACTTAAAATTCAATTCCACGCATCACCCGTAGACTGACGGCCAAACAGAAGTGGTAAATAGAAGTCTGGGCAATTTGCTTAGATGTTTAGTTGGGGATAAGCCCAAGGGATGGGATTTGATTCTACCACAAGCAGAGTTTGCTTACAATAACTCTCTAAATATGAGTACTAGAAAATCACCATTCCAAATTGTATATGGGAATAGCCCAAGGACTGCACCAGAATTGAGGAAGATAGAACAAGGGGAGAGGACAAGTGTTGAAGCTGAGGAATTTGCTAAACATATCAAGCATCTACATGAGGAGGTTCAAGCACACATTTTCAAGATGAATCAAGAGTATAAAGCTAGGGCTGATCAAAGGAGAAGACATAAGGAATTCCAAGTAGGGGATCTAGTCATGGTGCACTTATGAAAAGAAAGATTTCCAGCCAGTACTTACAACAAGCTGAAAATGAAGAAATTTGGCCCCTGCAAAATTTTGAAGAAACATGACTCAGGAAATGCATATGAAGTGGAGCTGCCAGATGGTATTCACATTTCTCCCATTTTCAACATTGCAGATTTAACAGAGTATCATGATGATGGTGTAGATGAGGAGCTGGTGTTAGAGCCATGTCCAATTCTTGCTTCTAAGGAGGAAATATAAGACATTCTAGATCATCGTGTGGGTAGGAGCACCAGAAATAGGTAGTATGAAGAGTATTTAGTCAAATGGAAATGATGATTGATCGAGGACTCAACTTGGATTTCAGCAGCTGAGGTTTCTCATTTGAGATTTCCTCTACCATTCATAAAGTGACAGGGTCACTTTTCAATCTACCCTGGGTGTCTAATGCAGGAGCATCCAGAGGTATAAGGGCAATCTTGTGTCACCCAAAAAAATATACTTAGACTTGGTTTCTGTTTCATGTGTTTTCATTTTTGGATACCCATTTGGGTCAAATAAAGGTTCCAACTCTCACAGTTCCACTATCAGTGTTTGTGTAAATCCCAAAAAAATAGGAGTATGTAATTGAGCCATCATTTCGGTGAACTAGGAGGTGTAAATTGGCTAGATGAATGTAATTGTAATTTAGAGCATTCCAGAAAAAGAATCAAGTCAAAATGCCCCACGGTTTGACAGTTATTGCAGTTTTTCGAGTTGTGAAGACCTCCTAAGAATGCTTCAAAGTCAGGTTAGGGGCATTAAATGACCTCAAAAAGGGCCGAAAATGGGGGATGAGTGAAGCTTGTCCATAGGGCTATAGAGCATTTTGAGAGCTTTCCAAAAATGTAAACGGTTCATCAATCGGAGCTACAGTTCAAAAGTTATGCCTCCCGGAAGTTCGGTTACCGTTTCTAGATTCTTCTAGATTTGCGTCGACTTCTAACGCAGCTTCTAGAACTTTCTATTTGGTCGGTGGATGCCTATGAGCACTTTCTAGAATGTACTCCTAGACCTTAACCCTCTGGGGTCTATTTAATGAGATTTCTGGCATTATAAAAGGCAGTTTGGAGTGGAGTTTGAGAGGAGGTACTGAAAGGAGAAATTATCTCCACATTTATGCTATTGTAAGCCCTTAGGGCATGTTTTGAAGTTTATTTTCTCTATACTGAATGTACTAGCTTATTTTTCAGTTAATACAATTTTCCTTTTCTGTTGTGTCCATTCTGTTCTTGGGTTGTGTCCCCATCATATAATTATATAATAATTATAACAGGGGTAACCTTGGGAAGCGATGCGACTCTTCCATCGTGGCACATACATATTATAGGTACACGGTGGAAAGAAGGGGAGGACGAAACACTTTTTAATATCAAACTAGATAAAGAAGACCAGACATACATATGATGTTGTAGAAACCAATCTTCCAATATAATATTGCAAGATACAGACAAGGCCAAAGTCCTAAATTTCAAAAAGGAGCGGGCACTGAACAATAAAGATAAAGCCACCCAAATATAATAAGTGGGAGCATAGATTACAATTCGTTTCAGTAGTAAATGAAACATGAAATTATAATATGCAGTCAAAGTTGATCATTTGGAGCAGGAGTCAAAGATTTAATGTGGTTCAACCAATCCCTAGACTACCTCAACCAAATAGTGAGTCTAGTAAATTCTTATTATCTAGTATGATTCAGTCTCTGCCTGATTCAACTATGAGAAGATGAATGTCTAACCAAATATTGTAGAATTCATGATCGGTTGATTGATTTGGCCATATAACGTCAAGAGAAAATAAATGTGTATTTTCTCTTGAGCAAGCCTCCAAAGATGCAATAGTTGGTTGGTGTCAAATTTTACTTGTAAAGAAAGGTATTAATGACGACATCCAAAACAACTGCTTTGCTTGTTTGTGCACATTCTCTTTGTATCGAAATTGGAAGATTTCAATAATTCCATCAAACTTTTTTACCGCAATGAGAGGTGATGAGAGCAATTTATGTCTCAGATTATGCCATATTTCACCCTTCATATAAGCCTTCATGTTCATTTTAATAATCTATTTTATCCTTCTATATTGCATATGATCTAATATTTATGAGTAATATTTAATATAGTTATTAGATAGAGTATGTGAATAAACAAATGAAATTGTCTTTATGTAACATGTTGATAATATGTTATGGTTCTTCTTGTTGCTTGCTATGCATCTTCCTGTAGCTATTTCATCAATATAAAACTCCATTAACTTTGAAATAAGATGCATTTGTTGCACTCTACGTAAATATGTGGAAAGGGCATTGAAGACCCGTGGAGGATACGATGCAATATGGAACCTTCTTGATATGTGCCACTGAATTATTCCATGAATCAGTAGTGAATGAAGACAATATTATTTTGTTAGAATGATGAAACTAATTTCTTATTCCTAGCATGGGATATATTTTTGCTCTATGCCATATATATTCTACCTGTACCTATAGCAAATTATGTGGATACATGGTGAAAAACCTGTGGTTCTATGCATTCTGTTATAACCATATTTCTTCAATCTTCTCCTTATTACATATTGGTTACGGGTCAAACTAAAACCACAACTTAATTAAAATATGAGGATAGGAGTATTCTGTTGAAATGGAATGACTATTATCTTCAAATATTAGATTTCTATTATAAAGTTGTTATGTAAAAGCTAGTATAATGTTGCGTATATATAAGCATCAAGAGATAGAATGTAGGTGGATAGTCTTATAAAAACGCAAAATTTTGTAAAGGAGTTGTAAAGGAGGACGTTGGTATTATATTATATGAATAAAAGGATGCTTTGCATGATTTTAACATTGAAGAAACCATGTTTCTTCTATCCACCATGCAAGCTAGGAGTAAGGGCTCGCTCCATGGTGAAACACGGTAACACATTTCATTAGTGTGTTATTCTATTTTGTATAAATGTATATTTCTTGTATAGATTATTATCACAACATATTTTCATGTTTGTATTAGTTAGTAAGTTTTTTATTAGTCATTCAATAATTAGAATATAATATAGAAATAAATTTATTATTGTTTTAATTTATAGATTATTGTCATTATTATTTCTATTTTAGGAAGATAATTTTGTTTCTGATCCTTGTATTGTCAGGAAGTGACAGTTCCTATCATTGCAATCAGTTTGATTTCTTGTAGATTTAGTTTTGAGTGTTTTAGTTCCATTCATAATTGCTCATATCACAAGTGTCAGATCCCTTGATGGCATACTGCTTGAACATCTTTCGCAAGCTTATTCTTTTAGATTGACACGTATGGACCAGCCAAACTTCATCAAGGCATATGCACCGAGTTGTGGTTCCAAAAAGGTGACAAGCCTTTTTTTTTTCATTTTTCAATAGCGCGCACGCGCTATTGTGCATACGCACTATAGCGCGCACGCGCTATTGTGCATACGCACTATAGCGCGTACGCACTATGTTTTGGCTTACCCAAACCATAGTGCGTACGCGCTATTAAAAGGCAAATTTTTTTATAAATGATGGGCTGCACACCCGCGACCCATCATATTAACAGTGATTTTTACTGTTTATAAGGGCAGCGCGCACGCGAGTTGGAAAACAATTCATTTTCAACATCCCTTGCCAATATGCCTCCTCGCTGACAAAATCCAAGATCACCAGCACGCCGACGCCGACGCCGAATGCAATCTAAACTTGACTTTGCATTATTTTATATGTTTTTCATATTGTTTTATAGGGTTTTTACAATTTTTATTTAGATTTGTTTATTCATTTGGATTTCAATTAATTCTTTATCAAGAAATGTCCATAATCAACTGGCAAATCCACAAAACCCTCAAGAACCTGAAGAACCTCAAAACCAAAATCCACAAAACCCTCCTGAAGAACAACAAATTCCACAACCCGAACCAATTCCAAGACCTCCACTAGGCACACAAGAAAATATATTAAATGAAATTGAGATAGGAAAAATTGAATTAGAAGGACCCATTGGTCGGTTGAAACAAGTTGGACAAACCAATCCAATGAGGGCTCAATTGGCATCATCCCTCGAATCCATTAAGACCCAGATAGCCTCAGTTACTGGTCAGTTAGATGTTTGGCGGGTTAAGAGGGAAGAACAAAAAAGATTTTATGCAAATAAATTGTCATATGAAGATGTTAAAAAAAAAGAAATACCAAAAGGTTCAATATGTGCATTATTTAGAAAACCCGGTGAGCAAAATACTGTTAGAGAGGGTACTAAACGGTTCCCCATCCATTGGTGTATACATGATGCTATGAGAAATCATTTTTGGGATAGATGGTGGATGGTTTTTGATGCCCCTCCTTGCAACAATCACGAGGTCCCAATGTATTTTTTGAAGAAATTGTATTGTGAGTTTGTCCTTGGGGAGATCCCCAATTATTTTGATCTATTAGACTCCCAGGGTAGAGGTGGGGGGTCATCATTCGAGAGGCTGGGAGCACGTCGTGACCCTAATGTAGTTAGGGCACCTGTTGTCAAGCCACAGCGTGAGCATGTGACTATTCCTTCAGTTGTGAAGGAACATGTAGAGGCCAGCACTCTAGGGACCATTAATGCTTTGACGCAGACCCTCATCCATTCCATGGGCCCATTAGTTGAGGGGGAGCCTTCTGTGCGTCGTGGTCACATGTGCACTTCATGCGGATCCCTATGCACATTTGGCACTCATACTGGAGATGATGCGGATGATGGGCTCGTCACTGATCAGTTCTTGAACGAAACATTTGGCATTGACACACAGGTAAATTACAATTATAATTTACTAATTTGATCACATTTCATATGTATAGTGAATGATTAATTAATTAGCATCTATTGACATTGTTCAAAATTCAGGGTCAGAGTGTTGCCGAGCCTAGCAGCGATGCTCCGGCCCCATTTTTTGTCCCCTCCATGAGTCCAGAGGTATGTATCGATTTAATCATTTAAATTAATACATATATTTATTAAGTTATCATATTAAGGATTGACAAAAAAAATTATGCATGTGCATCAGTTCTCCACAGGACCCTCAACCTTTAGTATGGACTCAGAGCATAGACATCATAGGAGCTTCGTACAGGTACAGTTGTTTCATGTTAATTTAATTCATTTGATTATATTTGTTTCATGTTTCATGTTATATGTAACGTGTATTGTATGACATGCATCTCATGATGTCGGACACACCTCCTCATCTCCGACAGTCTGTTGATCATGGAGTGGCCGCAGCTATGGCTAGCTCACAGCCATTGACTGAGGTATGAAAGAATTTTCTTCGTTTTAGTTGTTGTTTATAATAGTTAGTCTCAAAATTTCTAATGTTATTTATAAGTGATTATATTTATTGAATTGTTGTAGGGTCTCGTCACACCTGATCGTCCACGAGCCTTCGAGGTGGACGTACAGAGTGACTATTTGATGGCGGTAAGAAAATAATTGATTTTGTGTGTACATATATTTGATTTCAACGTATAATAAATACTGATTCATATCTACTTTGTTTGTATCAGCTCGAGTTGGAGAAGAGCCTCAACAAGAGGACGAGCGAGCGTGTCAGGAGGACCCTATCATCTCCACCATCTCCCTCGACACAACGACAGAAGACGTCGAGAGATTTGTTTCCTTCCCCTCGTGGGAAGGAAAAGATATAGTTGATCTAGACATATATATATAGGCATCAGTGGACATATTCGATACACATTTGATGTATATGACATTTTATATTTGATGTATGACATTTATTTGATGTATGACATTATTCGACTTATGACATTATTGGTTAATATATGATATGTTTGTTCATATGCGACATTATTGGTTATCATAATATATTATGTGTTTGTTAATGTACATGACATTATTGGTTATCATTTTATATTATATGTTTGTTCATGTATGACATTAAATAAGATATGTTCTTGTATGACATTAAATTAGATATGTGCATGTATGACATTAAATTAGATATGTTTATGTATGACATTAAATTCAATACCTGATATGTTCGAAACTTTGATAGAATATTGAGTAACAATAAAATTTATCACTATTTAAGCATAAGTTAATCATTTGCAATATGTCATCGTCATATGATTTATGATCTTGTTCATGCTTAAAGTTTTCCTTCTCTATCATTTGTTTATCAAGTTTAATTCAATACCTAATTAGTTTGAATTTTTGATACAATATTGATTAGCAATAAACTTTATCAGTCAAGATCGATTAGGACCTCCTGGCAATAAACTTTATCAGGCAATATTCGTGGACCTCCAGGCAATTGGTCACCTAAATGAGAACCTTGAGATTTATTAGGAACTCCATGAAAGAAATCAGTAGCTTGAGAAGCTCTCCATTTGTTAAGCTTCAATACATAACCACCATTCTTTATCATCAATTAAAAAATGTCAGAGATAGTAGAGAAAACATGGATTATTTGCAAAAAAAATCATTTTAAATATCATAAATGTAACATAATCACTGATAGTTTTCTGTGTTTTCATACATTAATGATTGTAACATAATCACCAGTTGATTGTAATGCGTTGTTATTATTCTATAGTAACTAGATTAAGGTAAAAATAAAAGTTTAATAAATAGTTGTTATTATTCTTACATTGTTGGAAACAGGGGCAGCGTGAAGGATCTCTAATATTTTCCAAAATGGTGTTCCCAAATGCACACAATGCCACCAAAGACTCCAAACTTGGATTTACCTTCACCAATTGTTTCCTCCACCTCTACACACCTTAAACAACTTCAACCAATATGTTTCTAAGGTTTCCAAACCCACAAATCTTCAGTAGATACAAAAAAAGAGGAAGAGGGATTCTTTTTTTAGTTTTGTAATAATGGTAGAGGGAAAATTATAAACATTTTTTTCATTTTTAGATTGGGCTTTCTGCGTGAATAAGAATGATAGTTTGTGAATTGTTATCTTTTATCAGAGAGGAGATGCAATATATTTCAAATCTTTGTATTTAAATATATTCATTTGAGATGTGTTGTTCTTTCTACCAGTTTGGTTATCTCTGATAAACTTTATAGAGTAAATTGTGTTTGTGCATATAAGGAAAACTTTGAGTTTCGCATATCACACAATCTAAAATAAATCATTTTGATCTTTCCCCTTGATTTGCTGATTGTGAATATTTAATTTAGAATCTTTGAGTTCTTAGTTTGTATTTTCTTATTTGTAAATTCTCTCATCTACCTCATGTCTATGGATAGATGATAGCTTCCCTTCTGTGCCTTCCGATTAAAGGCATACCATCAATGTTATTCATTGAATATTCTTTGAGGGAGCTGTAACTTTATATGCAAGATATATCATTATTGGCAATCATAAGAAAAGACTCAATAACAACACATTGCTTAAGTTTCTTCAAAAATATACCAAGCCCAAAGAGCCATTTTGCATTATAAACTTATGGTTGCAACATTTTGGCATCATTTGGAATGAGCTAGTTCGTATTGCCAACACCAAGATCCACCATCTCAAAAAAATTAGTTACGCCTTTGACAAGAGAATGGTTGGGGAAAGACATGTTTAGAGTGTTATCTTTGTAGTCTAAATATAGGCTCACTAAAATTTCATCTACAATGAATACACTTCCAAGTTCTTCTTCAAAGATAAATATCTCCAACACCAAATAAGTACTAAGCACTTCATCCTCGTATTCCACTTGGAATAATTCCATTAATCTTGTTATGGGATGGCATAAAAATGTATAAACCTTCTTCATATTTCTTTTGAATGTCTTCATGATCCTCCAATGCTTCTAGTAGCAACCTTTCTTCTTGATGTGGTGTATAATCAAATGAGAAAGCCTCATATTCTATCTGTCTGTTAGGGTGAGGAATATCTTTTATCTTCTCTCCATCAATCCCTTCTTGCTTGTGTTGATCTATCAAGTTTCTTGGATTAACATCAATGGTTGGAATGATATTAGAAGCTTCAAATATAAAAGAATCAAATTCTAGAAAAGGGGCATCCATTGACAAACTTTCATTAATTTTATTATCAACAAGTTCCTTCTCAATAGGAGGAACAGCTAAGAAAGTCACCAAATCAGTTGGCTAAGAGATGTGTTCATTGTCATATTCAACATGCAAATGATAAGCTCCTGCACTGTTAGAAAATCTCCCTTCAACAACATGAGGTGTTTGAAAGTCTCTTTGATTGAAAATCATTAAATTTTTATAATGAAAAAGAAAGGGGGATGAAGGTTTTTCTTCTTTCTTTTCAACCTTATTTTGTAAAGGCATCTTTTTGGGATAAAGATTATGATAATTTTCAGATTGTGTTGCCTTCACATAGCTTGAATTTTTATATTTCATTCTACTAATCAGCATAGCATCATCTATCTTTGCAACTTCTTTTTTAGCATCTTCCAAATTATGCATTTCTTGGAGCTTTAACTAGAATTTAATTTCAATTTCTAAAGATACACAATTGCTTATTTTCAGTTGGTTAATAGGATGGAGGAATTTTTCTAGTACATCTATTGAATCTATATACAAAATCCCTCATAATTTCACTCTTCCTCATTTGAATTTGAAAGAAATCTATTAATAACTTGCCAACATCAGCTGTAGGCTTAAATATCTAAATAAATCTTACCTTGAGATCATTCCAACAAGTGACACAACCATCCTACAAATTCTAAAACCATTTAGCAACACTCTCAATAAAGCCACGAGAAAATAATCTGATGAAGACATCCTCTTCTTGCACACCAAGAATTCCACAAGCAATTGTAACTTCTTTGATGTGGTCATCTAGATCTTGTATTTTTCCTCCAAGTGTTGGGATGATTTCTCTTGACCCTTGGGTAAAGATGAATACTAGACAAAGCAAAGGGCCCAATGTGAGCTTCCCATGGTTCTCTCGCAACCAAATCCATTGTATATAATGAAACCCTCTATTCAAATATTATACAAGATAAAATACAGAGTCACCAATTTCGCATGAATAAAGGATAGCTAAGGATATCTAATCCTACACTGATCTTTGTTTTTGAATCCCCAAAAAAGCTGCCAAAAATTTGTTAGTGAACATATTTGTCTCCTTCACAAATTCTCACAAGCTTAACTCCATTAACCTCTCATGGATACAAATAAGCCACAACATTTGGATAAGTGTAAGATGGTCACTTCCCTCTGAATTGGCGTGCCTGAGATATGCCCCGTCAAAGATCGCAACCCTATGGCATTTAGTGACCCTTAGGGACATTCCGGATTGGCGTGCCTGAGAACGTTCGAGCATTGAAGGGGATAGGACGAGGTTGGGGATAGGGTTTACCCGGCCACTCGGAGCTAACGGAGCAGACAGTTCGATCCCATGATGAAAGGTGAGAGAGATTTGGCAGTTGGCAACTTTGTACTGGCCGACACTGCAAGTTTCAGCATCACCTGAGATGGCATTGTAAAACAAAAATGGAGTGTGATCTCCAAAAAGTGAGAGATGTTATTGTAGGTCTCCGCAACACGGTCCTGTAGGAACTGGAATCGCATCCATACCTCACACGAGCTCCGAGATATGCCCCGTCAAAGATCGCAGCCCTATGGCATTTAGTGACCCTTAGGGACATTCCAGATTGGCGTGCCTGAGAACATTCCAGCACTAAAGGGGATAGGACGAGGTTGGGGATAGGGTTTACCCGGCCACCCAGAGCTAACGGAGCAGACAGTTCGATCCCACGACGAAAGGTGAGAGAGATTTGGCAGTTGGCAACTTTGTACTAGCTGACTCTACAAGTTTCAGCATCACCCGAGATGGCGTTGTAAAACAAAAATGGAGTGTGATCTCCAAAAAGTGAGAGAGGTTATTGTAGGTCTCCGCAACACGGTCCTGTAGGAACTAGAATCGCATCCATACCTCGCACGAACTCCGAGATATGCCCCATCAAAGATCGCAGCCCTATGGCATTTACTGACCCTTAGGGACATTTTGGATTAGCGTGCTTGAGAATGTTCCAACACTGAAGGGGATAGGACGAGGTTGGGGATAGGGTTTACCCGGCCACCCGGAGCTAACGGAGCAGATAGTTCGATCCCACGACGAAAGGTGAGAGAGATTTGGCAGTTGGCAACTTTGTACTAGCCGACACTGCAAGTTTCAGCATCACCCGAGATGGCGTTGTAAAAAAAAAATGAAGTTCGATCTCCAAAAAGTGAGAGCTTATTGTAGGTCTCCGCAACACGGTCCTGTAGGAACTAGAATCGCATCCATACCTCGCACGAGCTCCGAGATATGCCCTATCAAAGATCGTAGCCCTATGGCATTTAGTGACCCTTAGGGACATTCCGGATTGGCGTGCCTAAGAACGTTCGAGCATTGAAGGGGATAGGACGAGGTTGGGGATAAGGTTTACCCGGCCACCCGGAGCCAACGGAGCAGACAGTTCGATCCCATGACGAAAGGTGAGAGAGATTTGGCAGTTGGCAACTTTGTACTAGCCGACATTGCAAGTTTCAGCATCACCTGAGATGGCGTCGTAAAATGAAAACAGAGTGTGATCTCCAAAAAGAGAGAGAGGTTATTGTAGGTCTCCAAAAAGAGTGTTTAAAAATGCAAAAACAGCGGGGGGTCCTTTGTATGGTTTGGGAGTTTGACCGTTAAAACAAGAAATTGTCCTAGTAGTAAGTGCTGGTAACAGTTTTGAAATTTGATTGTTGAGTGTTGAGAAACCTCAAGTTTGGGATTTTTCTTGTTGGTTTGAGTCTATAATAACCATTTCCATCTGAAAATTTGAGTGTTGAAACCATTTAAGAAGTATTTGCATAGTTTTCCCTAAAATTTGAGTGCATAAAAAGGGGTATGTGATTGCTCCCAAGGTGGATTTAGTGTTTTCTCCAAACAAGAGTTGCATTTTATGTTTGAATTCATCTAATATAACCAAAGTGAAGGTGTTTGAACCATTTTGGGGTTCTAGAGACGTTGCAAAGTAAGAGTTCTAGAAAGCCCTAGGGTAAAGGGGCTAGAAAGGAGGGTTTTTTAAAAACCATTGTAAAGTTGATCATGAGACCAAAAAAATAGAAGAATCCTTGCATTTGAGTCGTGTCTTAAGACTTTTTTGGTTCATGGGAGTTCCAAAAGTCAAGGGATTGTGAGTTGCTTTGTAAATGGCCTCAAACTAGGCTTAGTTGGCAAACTGAAATAGCCAGTTTTGAGTGATATTTTACAAAACAAGTGTAGTTGGTTTTGGAGTATATTTTAGAGTGAGGAAAAGGGTATTTTAATCACCCAATAGTTTAGGAAGTTCTGTGGAAAATTTTGGAGAAAATAGCAAATTAGTGACTGGCAAAGGCTAGTTGGAACAAGCCTAGAAGAGGCAAAATTGAGAAAGTGTAAGAGATGAGTTGCTGAGAGTGTGCAAGGAGTTGGAACATGTTAGATGAGATGTTTTGAGATGATCCAAGGTGTTGAGGCCATGGTATGATGCCAAGGATGAGTTTTGGTACTTGCATAGGGTGTTCCAACCAAGCTACAAATGCATAGGATAGGACCTTGTAAGGTACTTGCAAATTATGGTTCTAATGCCGACAAAATAGAACTCCCACCAAACTTGGAAATTTACCTTATCTTTAATGTCAAGGACTAAGTTCAATATAAAGGGCCTACATTCATAGAAGGACAAACAAAATCAAAGGTTGAAGAAGTCGCTATCCCATTATAATCTCAGCCAAAAGCTGAAAAGGTTATGGATTCAAGAATCAAGAAGAAGACTTGTCATGGCACCTATATGGAGCATCTTATCAAATGGAAGGATCAACCAGAATCTGAAGTAACATGGATAGATGAGAGTGATTTTGGAAAGAAAGGTATTCCTACGAAATTCCTTCAGATTTATCCACCATGAGTTCTTTGTCACATGGGGAGAATGGTGCAAGAGCACCTAGTGAGTTTGAAAATGACGATGCAACTACTGTAGATGATGCAAATATTGATGAGTTGTAAACTGAGGGGGAGGAAATCACTATTGAATCCTTCCTAAAAATCAATGGCTTATTAGATGAACCAATTAACACTTTGTTGAGGAGTTATGGACAAAATATGTTCAATGCTCTAATCCCTAGATTAGGAAATATTCTTACTTAATAAGTGTAACCCCAAGCATTGTCACCATAGTTGGCAACAAATGGTGAGAGTCCCAATCAACTAGTGAAAAAAATGACTAAGTTGATGGAGCTGAATCCTACTACTAGCATACCTAAAATTTTAATTAATTTTTTTGGTAAATTAAGTCGAGAGATATCTAATTTAAAATATGTAAAGTTTAGAAATATAAATAGTTCATCATAGAAATATTATAGAATTAATTTATTTTAAATAATAGAAATAATCATAACAAATAGATAGAAATAAATAATAATAATTTTATACAAAAAGTTTTAATTTATTTTAAATAATTAAATAATAGAAACATCATAGAATTAATAATTCAGTAAAATCATAACAAATAGACACTAAACAATCCCAAATTCAAACATACGAAGGTCTAACTAGAATAATGACTTTAAATAACCAAATACCAAAGCCAAACAAAGGAAATGGGACTTTTACCTTAAATGAATAAATTACATGAAGAAGGGTGGCTGGCTGTTTGGAAATCTACTTATTTTTCTTCTCTCCCTCCTGTCATCCAAGAGAACATGCAATGAAAGAAAAATATCGTCACAATAAGAAAATATGAAAAATATTGTTCTAGCTTTAAAAAAATTGGAGACATCAAAACATAAAATCTAGATTCTAAACAAATCAAAACATAAAATCTATGATTTAAACTAAATCTCATCACTTACGCATCATAACAATACGGTCCACCTTAGTCATGTGGACAGTCTTGGGGAAGAGGTTGCTACAATGTATTTGGATCCAGTTGATCACTCTTTCTCTCTCTCCCTCTCTCTGTATTCAATCTAATGAGCCAACTGGATCTGCTCGACATTTTAATGTCTCAAGTATTGCCTCATAGTCTGACTCGCGAACTTTCCAAAGATTCTTATTATGTGGTTTTCCACCATATTTTATCAAGTGGACATTTGATGCGACAACAAGATTTGAATAATGAATAATCTTCCTCTTTGTTTGCCAATCCTCGAATAACCACAAGTTAGAGTTCTTCATAGAATATCGTCTAAGCCATGTGCCAGTTACAACCACCACACCGACATGGTACTCTAAACCTTCACCATCTATAATTGAGTGATCCAATTTTTGTTTGGCTTGAACACAACGATACAAATAATAATCTGTCCCTTCTTCATTGTCTTCAAGTGCAATAACAGCAAAAACATGGCCTGCAGTGACAAATGTACAAAATGCGGTCATTAATTCAGAAAATACTTGGGTAAAAGTTATAAAGTTACATATTGAAATTACAAAGATATATAAATATATATATTACCAGGTTGCACTAGATCAGACAAGCGGTGAAAGTCAATAGACGATTCCATCTGTACCATTTCCAGTGCTTGTGGGGGACGATAGGTGTCAATTGCGTCCAAAACTTGTATATCCCATTTGTCCACCCATTCAGTCAATTCACAGTCATCCCAATTTTCCTCTGCACATGATGGACAATAGCATGCCATTTTTCGTGTGTGGATACTCCATGAACCTGCATCAGAGCTTCTAAAAGAGTGCAACTCACTGGATCCTGTTAGTGTGCAACAATCCTGATATGGTGCAATGTTAGTATTATCTATCAACCAAAAATATCTATGAACCGTAGACTCACCTTCCTTACCTGGACCCATTGTAGCGTTACACCACTAGATGATGGATTTTGCATTTGTCAATATTGCTCCATCTTTGTACTTTAGTTCTTCACGAGCTAAGGCTCTTTTGATGCATGCGCCTGCACCATCGTGTTCTCCCTTTCCATGACCAGCCTCTATGAAATTCCACATGTATTGAATTCTACACAACTTGTGCATCTTGCTCAACCAATAGAACATCCGTGCATTCTTGAATTGAGATGCACAATTGTCTGACCAAATAATGTGCTGACGATATGTGATGCCCCTATTAGCCAAATCTCCATAAAATAGTTGAAAACAACCATGTACGAACTCCGTAGAATGTGATCGATCATCGCTGATGTAAAAATGGTACTCCCTCAAAATCTTCTTGTCATCCTTTGTACTTGTAGGTGAATGCATGAATGTTATGTGAACAAATATGGAAACCTGTTGAGAAGTATAATACTTTGCTTGCACCTCATTTTGTGGTTGTAGTGTGTAGTTCTCTGTGAAATCTACAACCGAAATAATGGTATCCAGTGGAAACGTATCCTTGCACAACTTGAATTGCAAATCCAGCCATCGAGCTCTATGGGTATGCCTTGCATACTCGTAAATAATGTTTTCACGAAAAATCTTCATGAACTCATACACTGGAATCTTTTCAATGACTAAATCACATCTTTTACCATGTTTCCCATCTTTTAGAGCATATTTCACTGTCTTAAATTTTCCGTAATCTACTATTTCATTTCCAATTGCATGTGTACTATCCATATGTTGACAAGTTGATAAAAGTTGCAAAGAACCACAAAATAAGCACGTACCATCCAAGCATGATGTCTTGTAAAATTGTTGGCCGTCCCCTATTTCACATAAAATGTTGGATATGAATTCCCTTGAATGTTGGATATGAATTCCCTTGAAGATCTTGGTGGCTCATTTATGTCACAATCCTGCAAAACAAACTGAGAATGCAAAATTACACATATATGCCTAAAAACATCAAAACGGTTAAAAAATTCAATATGTATCCTACAACAACAAGTTGTGCATGCGTAATTTATCTTCACATAAAAAGGTTTACCCATCTCAAAAAATCTTTGACTTATTCGAATTTGAGGATACATACCAATAAATTTTGCAAAAAATTGTGTCTGAGTTGTGTCCAAAAAATGTTTCGCATGTGGTTCACGATTTTGGCTACCAATCCTCCTTCTTACAACATCTCTTTGATTAGGGGAAACACGTGTGTTATTTTTCCAAAAATCTTCGATCAATGATTTCAAAGCTTCACTAATTTCTTTATCCTTTCGTGATAGTCTACCGCTAAATGTCCATAACTCATTTTTTGTTGGATCTTCCAATCTCTCACGCCTTAACATGGATCTCCTTAGAGTACCTCTACCAATTTTTAATGTTTTGCTTGTCTTTCTCATGAGTCGAACTTTCTTCATTTGGCTACTTACTATTGTCGATGTAAGTACTCGTCTTGCAATATTACTATCTTTGGTGCGTGATTTAGAACCCACTTTGTCATAAGCATTCATTAGATTCTTTACAATGTTTTTTTCATTTGAATCATCCATCGTTCTTAGCCCAAGAATCTTCATGATAGGCCTAAATTTTAAATTCCTCATCATTTCAACAAATAATTGGCATTGACCTATAATATTTAATTCATCAAAAAATAATCTTCACATACGATTAACTTTTCTTTGACAAGTACGCTTGCTAATCTTGTCAGGCATTGATTTCAAAATGTTACTATCAATATCAATCAAATATTTTGGTCTTCTAAAACGAATTCTAGAAGGTGTTATAATCTCTTCAATTCTCTCAACATTTTGAACATCAACATAAGGTTGAGTGTATTGAGTACCTTGAATCGAAGATGATGTGCCTTGGCAATAAGATGCAAAAGATGGAATATCACCTACTTGATGTGTTGATGTTGTGCCTTCAACATGACATGATGGAGTATGTATATCGTCGGATCTACAAATCGGTGTCTCTTCAACATGAGAGGACGATATGACTTCAACATTAGAAGATGGTGTAGCGGACGATATGACTCCAACATTAGAAGATGGTGTAGCTTCACAATTCAATTGTCTTCGTGAGCGTAACAGTCTCATTCGTTCTCTTTGTCTTTCCAATTCTTCCTCTTTGTTTCTTGGTACCGGTGGTTCTTGATCCTCTTCGAAAGTCAATTCTTCATTATTGCTTTGCAATTTTCTTTGCTCACATAGTAATTTCATTTTATCTCTTTTAATTGCCAAATCTCTCTCCCTATCTTCATTTGTTTGATTTTTTGGTTTCTTCCTTGGCATGATGATGATTTCTACATGTCAAATTATTCAAACATTTGAATTACTTAAAATGTGTAAATTACAAATTATTCAAATACATATAAAAATTATAATTATTTGAATGAATACACAATATATATATATAACGACTTGTCAAATTTCTAACCATTTCGAAATAACATTTCATTGAAACATACAAATTTCAATGAATTCGCTATATATTAAACAACATGTCAAATTATAATCAAATTTGTATCTATATATCAACAAACAATATTTAAAATAGATTGCACTAACCTTTTCTATACAAGGAATATTCAAAAAGTCTTCAAATCGTGTATCCAATGATTGAATTTGGTGTTTGCTAGCTTCCAAAAGTGTTTGCCACCTTGAAATAGTGTTTGTTAGCTTGAAATAGTGTTTGCCACCTTGAAAGACTGTTTGTTGTGTTGAAACCCGTGATTTCTGTCGAGATAACAGAGTGCAGAACAAACCAAAAGCAGAGAATGAATGAAACGGGCCCCAAAGTTGCTTTTTGACCGTTTTTAGGTGATTTCACATAGTGCGTACGCGCTATAGTGCGTACGCACTATAGCGCGTACGCACTATGTGAGAACACATCACTCTCCACCCTCCCTACTCTCTCTCTTCCTACTCTCTCTCCCCTCTCCCATCCCCTACACTCTCTCTCTCTCCCCTCTCCCATCCTTTACTCTCTCCCTCTCCCACCGCCTACTCTCTCTATCTCTCTCACCCTCTCTCCTCTCCCATCCCCTACTCTTTAGATCTCTCACACACACTCCCATCCTCCCTTTCCCACTTCTTACTCTCTCTCTCTCTCTCTCTCTCCCCCATCCCCCTACTCTCTCTCACACTCTCACATCTGCTACTCTCTCTCTCCCATCCCCTAAACTCTCTCTTTTACAGATACACACTCCCATCCCCCTCTCTCTCTCCTCTCCCATCACCTACTCTCTACTCTCTCTCTTTCCCATCCCCTACTCTCTCACACACTCTCTCCCATCCCCTACTCTCACTCTCTCTCTCCCATCCCATTCTCTCTCTCTGTCACCTCCTACTCTCTCTCACACTCTCTCCCATCCCCTACTCTCTCTTACACACACTCCCATCCGCCCCTCTCTCCCATCTGCTACTCTCTCTCTCTCTCCCCTCTCCCACCACCTACTATCTCTCTCTCTCAAGTTCTCTCTCTCCCTCTCTACTCTCTCTCCCATCCCCTACTCTTTCTCTCTCTCCAATCCCCAACTCTCTCACACTCTCTCCCATCCCCAACTCTCTCTCACACTCTCTCATCCTTTCACTCTGTCTCTCTCATCTCGTACTCTCTCTCTCTCTCTGCCACCTCCTACTCTCTCTCACACTCTTTCCCATCCTTTCACTCTGTCTCTCCCATCTCGTACTCTCTCTTTGCCACCCCCTACTCTCTCTCACACTCTCACACTCTCTCCCATCCCCTACTCTCTCTCTTTCATAGACACACACACTCCCATCCCCCCTCTCTCTTCTCTCCCATGCCCTACTCTCTAGATTTGTCACACACACTCCTATCCCCCTCTCTCTATCTCCCTCTCCCTACTCTCTCACACTCTCTCCCATCCCCTACTCTCTCTCTCACACTCTCTCCCATCCCCTACTCTTTCTCTCTCTCCCCCATCCCATTCTCTCTCTCTGCCACCTCCTACTCTCTCTCACACTCTCTCCCATCCCCTACTCTCTGTTACACACACTCCCATCCGCCCCTCTCTCCCATCCGCTACTCTCTCTCTCTCTCTCTTGGGCTACTCTCTCTCTCCCCTCTCCCATCCCCTAAACTCTCTCTTTTGCAGATACACACTCCCATCCCCCTCTCTCTCTCCCCTCTCCCATCCCTTACTCTCTAGATCGCTCACACGCACTCCCATCCCTCTCTCTCCTCCTCTCCCACTCCCTCTCCCACCACCTACTATCTCTCTCTCAAGTTCTCTCTCTCCCTCTCTACTCTCTCTCTCTCTCTCTCCCATCCCCTACTCTTAATCTCTCTCTCTCTCTCTCTCCAATCCCCAACTCTCTCTCACACTCTCTCCCATCCCCTACTCTCTCTGACACTCTCTCTCATCCTTTCACTCTGTCTCTCTCATCCCCTAGTCTCTCTCTCTCCGCCACCTCCTACTCTCTCTCACACTCTTTCCCATCCTTTCACTTTGTCTCTCCCATCTCGTACTCTCTCTTTGCCACCCCCTACTCTCTCTCACACTCACTCTCTCTCCTATCCCCTACTCTCTCTCTTTCACACACACACACACACACACACACACACACACTCCCATTCCCCCTCTCTCTTCTCTCCCATCCCCTACTCTCTAGATTTGTCACACGCACTCCCATCCCCCTCTCTCTATCTCCCTCTCCCTACTCTCTCACACTCTCTCTCATCCCCTACTCTCTCTCACACTCTCTCCCATCCCCTACTCTCTCTCTCTCTCTCTCTCTCTCTCTCCCCCATCCCATTCTCTCTCTCTGCCACCTCCTACTCTCTCTCACTCTCTCCCATCCCCTACTCTCTCTTACACACACTCCCATTCACCCCTCTCTCCCATCTGCTACTCCCTCTCTCTCTTGGGCTACTCTCTCTCTCTCTCTCCCCTCTCCCATCCCCTAAACTCTCTCTTTTGCAGATACACACTCCCACCCCCCTTTCTCTCTCCCCTCTCCCATCCCTTACTCTCTAGATCTCTCACACGCACTCTCATCCCTCTCTCTCCTCCTCTCCCACTCCCTCTCCCAGGTCACCTACTATCTCTCTCTCTCTCAAGTTCTCTCTCTCCCTCTCTACTCTATCTCCCATCCCCTACTCTTACTCTCTCTCTCCCATTCCCAACTCTCTCTCACACTCTCTCCCATCCCCCACTCTCTCTCACACTCTCTCCCATCCTTTCACTCTGTCTCTCCCATCCCGTACTCTCTCTCTGCCACCCCCTACTCTCTCTCACACTCTCTCCCATCCCCTACTCTCTCTCTTTCACAGACACACACACTCTTATCCCCCCACTCTCTTCTCTCCCATCCCCTACTCTCTACATCTGTCACGCACACTCCCATCCCCCCTATCTCTCTCCCTCTCCCTCTCCTACTACCTACTAGATCTCTCTCTCTCAAGTTCTCTCTCTCCCTCTCTACTCTCTCTCTCTCTCTCTCTCTCTCTCTCCCATCCCATCCCTTACTCTCACTCTCTCTCTCTCACACTCCCATCCCCTAATCTCACTCTCTCTCTCTCCCATCCCATACGAGCTCTCTCCGCCACCACCTACTCTCTCTTACACTCTCACACTCTCTCCCATCCCCTACTCTGTCTCTCTTACACACATTCCCATTCCCCCTCTCTCCCTCTCCCTCTCCCACTCCCTCTCCCACTGTCTACTTTCTCTCCCCCATCCCCTATTCTCTCTCTCCCCTCTCCCATCCCCTACTCTCTCTCTTTCATAGACACACACTCCCATCCCCCCTCTCTCTCTCTCTCCTCTCCCATCCCCTACTCTCTAGATTTGTCACACACACTCCCATCCCCCCTCTCTCTCCCTCTCCCACTCCCTCTTGCACCACCTACTATCTCTCTCTCTCAAGTACTCTCTTTCCCTCTTTACTTTCTCTCTCCCATCCCCTACTCTCACTCTCTCTCTTCCATCCCCTACTCTCTCTCACACTCTCTTCCATCCCCTACTCTCTCTCTCTCTCACCCCCATCCTGTACAAGCTCTCTCTACCACCCCCTACTCTCTCTCAAACTCTCACACTCTCTCCCATCCCCTACTCTATCTCTCTTATACACATTCCCATTCCCCCCCTCTCTCTCTCTCTCACACTCCCTCTCCCATTGCCTACTCTCTCCCATCCCCAACTCTATCTCTCTTACACACTTCCATTCCCCCTCTCTCTCTCTCTCCCCCCCACTCCCTCTCCCATCGCCTACTATCTCTCTCTCTCTCTCTCACTCTCTCCCTCTCTCTCCCATCCCCTACTCTCACTCTCTCTCTACCACCCCTACTCTCTCTCACACTCTCACACTCTTTCCCATCCCCTACTTTCTCTCTTACACACACTTCCATCCCTCCTCTCTCTCCCTCTCCCACTCCCTTTGCCATTGCCTAATCTCTTTCTCTTCCATCCACCCTCTCTCTCCCTCTCCCACTCCCTCTGCCATTGCCTACTCTCTTTCTATCCCATCCCCTACTCTCTCTATCTCTCTCTCCCCTCTCTCATTCCCTACTCTCTCTCTTTCACACACACCGATCCCCCCTCTCTCCTCTCCCATCCTCTACTTTTTCTCTCACTCGCTCTCTCTCTCCCACTGCCTACTCTCACTCTCTCTCTCACTCTCACTCTCTCCCTCTCTACTCTCTCTCTGCTACCCCCTACCCTCTCTCACATTTTCACACTCTCTCTCTTTCTCTCTTACACACATTTCCATCCCCCCTCTCTCTCTCCCTCTCCCACTCCCTCTCCCATTGCCTACTCTCTCTTCCATCCCCTACTCTCTCTCAAGCTACTCTATCTTCCCCCTCTCCCATTCCCTACTCTCTCTCTTTCACACACATGCACTCCCATCCTCCTCTCTCTCGCTCTTCCTCTCCCACTCCGTCTCCCACCACCTACTCTCCCTCTCCCCCATCCCCTACTCTCAGTCTCTCTCTCCCAACTTGTACTCTCTCTCACACTTCCTCTCTCTCCCACCCCCTACTTTCAATCTCTCTCCCCCATCCCATACTCTCTCACACTTTCTCTCTCTTGCATCCTGTATTCTCTTTGCCACCCCTACTCTCTCACATTTCCTCTATCTCCCATCCTATACTCTCTTTGCCACCCCTACTCTTTCTCACTTCCTCTCTCCCCTCTCCCATCCCCTACTTTCTCTCTATCTCTCTCACACACACAAATAGCCATTCCCTCGCCCCACCCCCCTAGCTCTCTCTTGGTTTTGGTTTGCAATTTAGGTCTCAATAGTGCGTGCGCACTATAGCGTGTGCGCACTACTTCGAATTCAAAAGCGTTTTAATAGCGCGTGCGCGTTATAGGGCGCACGCGCTATTCAAAGCTTTGCATTAAAACCAAGCCTTAGGCTTGGTTTTGCCTTGGAGATCCAACCCAAAGGTTTGGAGTTTATAAACAGGTCTGAGACGTGTTTTCCAGCAAACATACAAAAAATGATTGATTTTTCTTGTGTGCCCCCCTTCAAGATTCCTCGTGGTTGGGTATTGATAAGATCAGGTTACATAACATTATAGGTCTTTATGTTAGCTATCTAACCATATAATTTATTTTTAATTTGAACTATTTTAAGTCTTTCATCTATAATTTCTTTTGAATGTATGTTCTTTTTTTGTCAAAAACCACCATGTACTAATTGGGCTGTAGATTTTAGCTCATTCATCGAATTTTGTAACAACTTAGTTTTTTAGAAACTAGACTCCATTCTACACACTTTGAAAAAAAGAAGTTTTGATTTTAGATTAGTTTTCAATCATTTCTAGGGGGAGCACACAGATATTTCACGTTTTCGGGATGGGTCTAATTAAAAAATTTATTAAAAAAAAAATACACATTATAAAATTACCCGAAAAATCTGGGATAAACTACATAGTGTTAGGTAACTTTTGACCGGAGCGATTAAAGAATTTCAAAAAAAAAGTTAAAATTTTAGGGGGGCCGCACTTTGTACTATGTTATGTTTTTTTGGAATAAACAGTACCACTTTTTGTGGCCCCCTTTTTTGAGGACCTAAAACTAAACCATTTTGAAAAAAAATTAGTAGTTTAGAAACTAGATTCAAAGGACTACAACTTTTGTTTTTGTCATATCTTAAAATTTTGAGCGTAACTATCTTCAAATTCTTGTTGAAGTCCAGAATTTGCTGATTTCAGGAAAAAGGTGTCCACTTATACCCCCCTTTTGGCACCACAACTTGGTGCACTTACCCATCACAAAATTGTTAGTTTATTATTAAGTGTGTCAGTGTTGGTAATGGAGGTACGCTCTGATACCACTGACGAAGGGCCACACCACCCTTACCAAATCACAACCAAGAATGCAACAATATGAAGACAATTTTATTATACTTGAAAATCTAATTACAATAACATTTTTGCAAGATCTCTCAAGATCCAATCCAAACCCAAGCTAGTCCAGATCCACACTCTGGTAGGAACCTCCGAGATCTCAACTTGTACTCGCAAGCCACCAAGCAACCTCCTTGTTTCTAAACCGCAGTCACTAGCTCTTCTCACAAACCTAATCCAAGATCCAAGTGTAAACTGCCTCACATTCGGCGCTCTATCTACACACTCACAAGTCCATCACAATCCTGATGTAAACTGCCTCACATTCGGCGCTCTGTCCACAGACTCAGGAAAACTCACTCTTCACTTCCTCCTCTTTCTCTTTCACACCTTGAAGCCTTCACCTTCCCAAGCTTCCATTTCTCGAGCTTCTCCTTCTCAAGCTACTCCTTGAGCTTCTACTTCTCAAGCTTCTCCTTGAGCTTCTACTTCTTGAGCTTGATTTAGAAATGCTCATATGCCTTGCTTAAATAGGCACTTACCACCCCATGAATGACTTATCCACAAGCTTCTAGAATTCCTTCACAACCTTCTACAACTTCCACAACTTTCTACAATATCCACAACTTTCTACAATATTCATAACTTTCTAGAATTCTACCCACACACCTCGATAAATGGAATGACAACCATTTATTTTTTTATTTTTTTCTATTATGCCACCTATGCACCTCGAAAATAGAAATCCTCTTTTTCTTTTTTTTCTCCTTTTTCCCCTTTTTTTTATTTTTTTAATTATTTCTCCTCTAATTTTCGTCACTTTCTCTCTCCTCCACAATTTTTTTTTTAAAAAAAATTTTCAACTTTTTTTTCCTTTTTTTTTTTTTTTTCAATAATTTACCCATGCAAGATGCTCCTGCATCAATTGGCCTATCAAGAGAACTCTGTGTTCTTGATTTGAGCTGGGACGTGGCCATGTGTGCATTGTCATAGAGCATTGGAAAGATGAAACTCCTCAAAGTCTTGAATTTGAAGGGAACATGTATTAAGGAGGTACCAGAGTGTGTGAGACATCTAAAAAGCCTATTGTTTCTTGCTCTACGTATGATGACATGTAAGTGATTACCAATGTGGATGAATGAATTGGAATGCCTTAAGCATTTAGAATGACAAGGGGCTCATTACATGCCAAGGGGGATAACAAAGTTGCTATCTTTGATAAAATTGCGATTAGGTTCACTAGATATGTCCATTGACGAGGACAAATTCATGATGTCGGAGGATTTAGCCACTATGAGTAAGCTTGAGTAACCATGGTTAAATGTTAACCATGAAATGCAATGAGAATGGATCCCAATGCGGTTGATGAAGATGTGCTTAAAAATACTCAATTAAAAAGAATTATATAGTGGACAATGTCTCAATATTTGTCCAACACAATTTGAAATCAAAATTATAACTACCACTTTAATTTTTATTATACAAGAGATGTGACTTTTAAATATTTTCTTCTCTTAAAATAACTATTGTAGTGTTAATATTAAGTCATAAATATGAAAGATAACTAAATTAACTGGAAAGTGTCCACTTACAAAACAAAACAAGAGCCACGTAGTGGTGTCGTATTTGTCGTAATAAATTTAATTTAGTTGAATTTATAGTTTGAAAATTATTGTTGAAGGTAAGAAAATTCATAATAATAAAATTGGTTAAAAAATTTAAACTTTATTTTTATATATTTATTTTAAAAAGGTTGAACTTTATGTTTTGTAAATTTAAAAAAACGTTGTCAAATGATAAGTATATTGAATAGGCATGAAAGATCAATTAGAAAAAATAATTTAATTAATCTAAATTGAAAAATAAAATATACCTTTTATAACTTTTGTGACTTCACATTTATTTTTCAATTGTTTTCATATAATAGATTAACGTGTTTACAAAATAGACTAAAAATATAATTATCTTTAAATAATCATATGTTTAAATAATATAATATAATATAATTTATTAATTAGCCTTGTAAAAAGACTCCTATAACACCACAAATAAAACTTTAAAAATATTTGAAACACTTTAAAATAGTTTCTTAATTTCTTAATTAATAAGACTTCGAGAAATGAATACAATAATATATTGGTCACCACAAATACAAGAATATGATAGAAATATTAGTTAGAAATGCTTTGTAAAAGCGGCAAAAATGCCTCCACTAGTCTTTGCTCTTCTCCCCCAACAGCCAAACTTCTCTCCAATTCAACATCCTCCACGTCCGGCCAGCCGTTGACATCGGCCGCAGTGAGGCGGATGTTAAGACTTGTAGTGAGCCATGCGCAACGTGGCGTGAAGATGCCTATCACTGCCCATCGACCCTCGCTAACAAAAATCGATGTTATACTAGCAACACTAGAAGCCTCCCTTAATACAATTTGCACTGGTGAAGAATGAGCAGAATTTATAACAAAACAGAGCATTATGGCATTGCGACTCATGGAGGAATTGTTCAGCAGCGCTTTCATCTCTTCGGAGAATGGAGATTTAGAGGAATCAATATTCATCTTGAATCGCGAGGAGTCCACGAGAAAGACATTCGAGGAGAGTATTGAGGAGTCGAGGAGTAGTGAGGCCGCATCAGGGACCGCCCGCGTACACACTGTTATTTGATCTGGCCATTTCTGCACATTCCACGCACAATTACATTCACTCACTCAATGCCCAATTACACATTGATGAAGATGATTAAAAACTGTATTCGTACAAACGTATTATATTACCTTTATCGTTTGAATGCAACTAACAATAGCCGATGCCTTGTTTGCTCTCAGTTCCAGTGTCATCATATTCTGCATCTGCTCCAAAGTTTCTATACCCAGCACCTCCCCGCTGGTCTCTACACTCAATTTCTCCAATCCTGTGCAATCTTTCAAACCATCAATTTTCTCGATTGAGCCGCATTCTTGCACTCGCAATTCTCTGAGAGAAGTTAGTCGAGCGAAGCTCGGAAGCACCACCAACTCTGGATGTCTGCATATATATAGGCGTTTAAGGCTTACAGGCAGTGCTTTGATCTCCCTTAAATGATCATTCTCAAGAAGATTCAGACTCTCAAGGCGGGGGTAACTTTCTTCAGCAATCGAGATCCTAAACACCTCTGTTTTCCGAAGTGTCACCTGCTTCAAGTTGCTCGATGGAAAAGATAATGACGCCGTCCCAAAATCTAAATCCTCTATTGGGCACTTATATATATATATAATCTCTAAGAGAGGAAGGCACCGGACAGAGATCAGTAAACATCTAATCTTTGGACAGTTGAAAATTGTAAGATGAGTCAAGGACGACAAACGTCCAAGGCAGCTTGGCAAAAATTCCAGTTTGGGACAGCTGGAGATTCTAAGATAAGTCAAGGCAGACAAAACTCCAAGAGAACTTGGCAAAGACTCCAGTTTGGCACAACTATGAATTGTAAGACTAGTCAAAGAGGACAAAGCTCCAAGAGAACTTGGCAAAGACTCCAGTTTGGCACAACTATCAATTGTAAGATTTGTCAAAGAGGACAAAGCTCCAAGAGAGCTTGGCAAAGATTCCAGTTTGGGACAGATGGTGATTCTAAGACAAGTCAAGGAAGACAAATCTCCAAGAGAGCTTGGCAAAGATTCCAGTTTGGGACAGATGGTGATTCTAAGACAAGTCAAGGAAGACAAATCTCCAAGAGAGCTTGGCAAAGATTCCAGTTTGGGACAGATGGTGATTCTAAGACAAGTCAAGGAAGACAAATCTCCAAGAGAGCTTGGCAAAGATTCCAGTTTGGGACAGATGGTGATTTCAAGATAAGTCAAGGCAGACAAAACTCCAAGAGAACTTGGCAAAGACTCCAGTTTGGCACAACTAAGAAGTCTAAGTCTAATCAAAGAGGACAAAGCTCCGAGAGAGGTTGGCAAAGATTCCAGTTCGGGACATGGGCCAATCCTAAGATGAGTCAAAAGGGACAAACGTCCAAGGGAGTTTGGCAGACTTATTAAAAGGTCACTCCCTATGCCCAGCTCTTGCAGCCTCCCTAGCTCATCGATTGCAATAGGTACCTCCCTTAATCTCTTAACATCACTTAAATTGAGCTCCCTCAAGGACGCCTGATTTGTGATGTGACGAGGCAACCCTTCCAATCGCGAGCATCCATCAAGGCTCAAAAACTCCAGCTTTGTAATATTTTGAAAATCATCTGGCTCAAGTATGAGCTCTGTACATCCCGCTAAATTGAGATGTTGGAGGAGACTCAAATTCCTAAAAGAAACTGGCAAATTCTTCAAGTCACTGCACCTAGACAAATCTAGATACCGTAGATTAGTCAAATCCCCAAATCTGCAGGGTAGTGATGATAACCTTTTACAGGCAGCTAGTTGAAGGTGCTCCAATTGTTGCAGTCGGCAAAAGCTTTCTGGTAGGCTCCTGATATGATGTGACCAACCGATTACTATCTTTTTCAACTCACTGAGACACCCAATTGAATTTGGAAGTCTTTGGAATTTGTCACAAGAAGAAATGACCAACTCTCTCAACTGCAGAGGAGCCTGCGACAAATTTCCAAGCAGACCAATGTAGATGAACACAATGCTTTTAATAAATACATTGAAATATAAACTTAATAGAGCAGAAAATGAACTCCTTACATCGCTCTCAGCCTCCCACAGCTCTTCAAAATGACATTCCCCCCCCTCTCCAGATATTTCTAAAACCCTCAAGTTTTTCAGCGAAAGTCGCGACGGAAGATTTCTCTGTCCAATATTGGACCACGAGAGCCAAAGTGGCCCTACTGATACTTCACTGATTATTTGATTAAAATAATCTCCTTTAATGACTAAAAGCTTTGGTTCTGCTAAACAGGGTATCAATGCCTCCTGCAAGCAACAACCACAAAACTCAACTAACTCACTAGTTAATGAACTTATTGTTACAGAAGAAGTCACACTTGAATTATGTTAAAGAGAATCAGTTTCTAAATTATCTGTTAGCTTCAGTTATTGTTATCAATCTCCAATTTATCAGTGAAGGGGTTAATCGTCAACATAATTTGCATTATTATAATATGAGTTAATGAATCATATGATTGAGTTCATTGTTTGGTTCACTATTCAAACTCTGTTTTCTTCTATTTGTAACAAATTAAGTACTGTTTTTGATGCATTAGATAGCAACCAAAAAATGCAAGCCTGACCCCGTAGTATAGAAATTAAGTACTGTTATCTATGGAAAAAATAAAATATTTAGGTAAAAAAGTTACAAAATAAAAAGATTATTTTAAAATAAATAAAAATTAGAGGAAGAAATAAAGAATCTGGACAAGCATACTCTATATGAAAACTGTTCTTCCTTTTGGCTTAAGGTAATCTCTATTCCTCGAATGCCTTTTACACTCTGAAAATGAAAAAAAAAATGAATTAGGACTTTACAAAAATAATCCAGCTATTCAATGCATACAAAATAAATAACATAACACTAATAATCTTGATAGATAGAACATTCAAATATATAATATAACTCTTTTATATTATATATATTTCAATTAAAGACATCATCAATCTCACCTCTTTTTGTTTGTCATAATTAATAATCTGTTGAGATGACCAAAGTCTAGAGGGTGAATGATCTTTTGCAATTGCTCTTCCTAGATCTCTCAAGTGGTCATGCATCTGTATGCAGTTGTCATTATCAAGTTCAACCAAACACTTATTTAAAAGCATTTCCCAAGCATACAAACCACTCCAGCCTGATCCATCCCAGACTTCAATTGCCACATTGCTTTTTCTTTTAATAAAGAAACAAGCACAATCAAGGAATGCCTCTTTCTCTTCGTGTTCAAGGGAGTCATAACTTATTTTAAGTCTCTTTTTGATATCTTCAGGCAATATTCTTGAGATCTTATGAAACACAGACTTCCAAGATTGTTTGGAGGGATTCCCATATAATTGTGCTCCAAATACCTTCAAAGATAAGGGTAATCCATTACAAGCATCTACAAAATTCTTAACAAGTTCCTCAAAATCATTAAGGGGATAGGGTTTCAAAAAAGCATGCCAACAAAATAGTTGTTTAGCATAAAATTGATCCAATCTTTTCATTTTATACACTGAGGATATGCCCCAAGATGTAAGAACTTGATATTCCCGTGTTGTAACAATAATAAGACTACCCCTTCCAAGGTTGCCTATTGTAGGCAATAGAGCATCCAATTGATTGACATGATCAACATCGTTCATGACAATGAGCACCTTAAATGATCTTAAATTCCTTCTTATAATTGCCTTGCCTTGGTTTACACTGTCAAATGTTTCAATCACACCAAAGTCTTTAAGAAGTTGAATCTGCTTTTTGTACAACACATCTTTAGCATCTCTAATATCAAAAATAAAACTAGATTTCTCCATGAATGAAGATTTTTTGTTGTATAATTCTTTCCCAAGTGTGGTCTTGCCAGACCCACCCATGCCCCATATACCCACAATTTGTACACCCTGATCACCACCAGCCAATTGGATAGTCTTTTCAAAATCTTTTACTATTTCATTCAGACTTACTGGATGCTTCGCAACTTCTAGTGGCCCATTGTTTATTTGTTTCAGTACAATATTCACAATATTCTTCAACACCCTCATCTCATCACTGGAAAAAGAAAAATAGAAAAATCAAACTCCTACTAGGTGTTTATGTCAAAGTTAAGTTCCACTGATATAAAAATGAATGCATAATTACGTGCAGGGGTACGTACTCATTATTCTGGATGATTTCGCCAGTATAGAAAGAGACCTTGTAGAGTGCATCTTTCCAGTCCATCAGATTTTCTGGCTTATATCTACCATTCTGTTCATGCTTCTTAAAGGCAGCAACGTACGCCCCTTTCCCTTGAGCTGCATACCTGAGATCTGTAGGCTTGACATGGTAGAAAATAGGAATAATTTTGGCGCCGCTTTTCAACATTAACGAGAGCTCCTCCAAACACCAAGCTGATTCTGCATACGTCTCTGAAAAAATGGCAATATGAAGGGTGGCACCACGGATGGTTGTTTCTAATGCTGTGGGCAAGAAATCGCCGTATTCCAACTCCTTTGAATCTAAGAATGTGGTGACCTTCATGTCAACAAGGACATCATAGATTCTGGTGGCCAAAGTCTTCTTAACATCTGGTCCTCGATGGTTGATGAATACATCATAAGACGGCTTCTGGATGAGTGTAGAGGATATAACCATAGAAGATGCTGATGGAGCCATTTCTTGAAAAGCCTCATCCTGTGTCATGCAGCCAGAGGTGTCTGAAGTAGATACAGACGGTGTCGCTTCTTGAAAACCCTCACTCTCTGGATTAGACGCCACTGAATCGGATTCCATTGAAGTACGCCATGAAGGAAAGACAGAAACCCAATCAAGACAGCATGAAAACAAGCTTCGGGAAGAAGAAGAAGAAGAAGACGCCATTCCTTGAGAAGTTGTTGCAGTCTGATCGCCCTCTGTATGACCAGGGGAAGCAGAAGTAGACGCCATAGGATTTTCCTACAATTGAACACAGAGAAGGTCAATCCCCGAGAGAATGCAAACTACGAAATAAAGTGAATGGGTGGGTGTGATATTGACGTCTGAAACGCGGAATGGTCGGTGTGCCGAGTGTCATTGACGTCTGAAACGCGGAATAGCTCAGGAAAGCATGTGGAACGATACAGAAAAGACCGAGATGTGACATTGAGAGGGAAAAAGGCCGAATAAAATGATTTAAAAAAGAGTAGAGTCGGTGGAAGACAGTGAAGCCATGTGGTTTGCGTTAATAAGAACTGACATTATTAAGACAGAATGATGTGACAAAAGTAGCATCAATAATAGAGAAATGCTAAATGACTATACATTCGACAAAACCTTTTAAGTGGATAAGACCAGTTTTTAAAAATTGATTATTTAAATAAGAAATTACAACGCAGTTGCTTTTTATTTTTCAGAATAATTACGCCGAAGGCGTTTACCATATAAGATGAAAGGGCTAACTTTGAGATCTACGGTTCGTAGCATTGCAGGAGAGTGGGCGACCATTGGAAGCTTGGGCGTCGTCCGATGCTGGAGTCTGTAGTTTTCCATTTCCTCTGTAAGTAGTTATTCATTGCATACAGATTTTTGACGTGCACTGTACCATGTGCCATTAAGACCCACCGAGCACGGATGTACAGTGTCCTTTCTTATGGACTGATGGTATTTAAGTCTCCAAATATACTTTGACGCAATGTCTCATAAAATACTTCCACCCAAGTATTATGGCTAATACTTTATCAAAACCATTTTCAAATAATTTGACGAAACTATTTTCATATATTTTAATGTTTAACTTAATGTGTGAATTATAAATAATATTTTTCATATTTAGAATGACATGTAAAAAATATATAATTTAGTTAAATTTTACATAATTTTAAAATAATTACTATCTTTTTTTCTTTTCTTTTTTGATGAATAGTCCTTTTCAATTAATAAAATTTACTAAAATTACAATTCACAAAAAAAGAGCCAAGGGATACAAGATCACCTCGCAAATGAGTTCACACGGTCGAAGCCGGGAAAACAAAACCTCAGAAACTATTAACTATTTTAAAATAATTAATTTGTTATTAAAATTTATGATAACTTGATAATTAATTAAAATAGCTAATATATAATTAATATTTAAGTGATACATTATAATGTTGTTTTCAAATTTTTAAAATAAAGTAATTATAAAATATTAAAATAATCATTAAATTAGAAAAAATTAATTTAACCAATATTTTTAATTGTAATTAGACCATATTTTCTATACTAATAGTTATATTAAAATGTATTACATAATTTTGTTTGAAAATAAAAAGTTTAAGAAAATATTTTGATTTTTAAAAAAAATTATTATTTTTTAAAAATGTTTAATTTCATGTATTAAAACTTTGAGTTTTTTAATTCTTAAAAATCAATTATGATAAAATGTCACATAAGATAATGTTAAAAGAAATAAGATGAATAAATATATTTATATTTACATAAAATATAAATAAAGTTATTATAATTTTTTTTATTTTTTTAAACTATAGCTCAAAATTAAATTTTGAAAAATTAAGAATAATTTTATATTGACTAATTTATCTTCTTTAATACAATTTTTAATGATTTGAGATTGATATGTTCCAAATAAAAAGTATAAGAAAAAATTGAAGATGAAAAAGTTGTCTATACTTCTATTTCATGATTCAAATACTTAAACTAATATTACATAGTAGTAAAAAAATTACAACATTTTAATGAAAAAAGTAATATTAGATTTATATATTTTATAAATTAAAATTTGAATTTAATTATATATAAAATATGTTAAACATTGTAACATATTAGGTTTATTTCTTTTGGGTTCTCGAGCGGGGTGTTACATTAGGTTTAGATTAAGTCTCTCCTATGGATTAAATAGAGAGGGGTAATCCTAAAGGGATACCCATAGAGGCCGTAGGATGAGATAAAGTTTGTCCTAAGGATTAAATAGAAAGGGATAATTCTAAAGAAATATCCCTAAAGACCTCATATGAGATAAAGTCTCCCCTAGGGATCATAGAGATGAGTACTTCCCAAAGGGATACTCATAGAGGCCTAGGGTGGGAAAAAGTCTCCCCTAAGGTTTACAAATGCATAGAAAAAGAGGGTATCCATAAGGAATTGGAAGAGATAAAGTCTCTACCAATACTTATGAGGATTACTAATCAAGAATAGTCATGGGTCAAAGAACGACAAGGAAGGATCATGAAGCACATAGTATATTAAGATAAGTTTCTCTCTTAAATTGATCTTAGCACTTTAAAATCTAATCAAGTGATACTTAAATTTATATTTAAAACTAGCTAATTCCAATTTAACATTGTTGTTGTAGGACAGATGATCAAATCTTAAGGAGAGAATATTGAATTACTTGACGACAAGCAATTTTGGGAAGACAGACTATAATGTCCCCATTTCCAAGATCAATTTTTATAATAATAAAGTTAATATAAGATAAATAAATCAATAAATATAATTTATAATTATGATTGCATTGATAAAGTAAAATAAACAAATATTAAATATATATCATTTATTGTTATCCTATATCAAATAAATTTAATATTATATTATATAAATTGATAAAACATTAAATAAATAAATAAAGAAATAATAATAATTAAATATATAATAATAATAATGATAAAAATAATAAAAATAATAACTTAATTATACTAATTATAATATGGCTAATTATTAAATTGAATATATTGTTATTATTAATAATATCAACAAAATAATATATTTAATAAATGACAATATAAATCTTATATATGATATTTAACAATTTGACATATAAATCCAAATAGATAACTATTAATATTTATCATATTAATAATATATATTATGTTGCAATATGATAAAATTTATAACAAGAGCTCTGGTGGAGCTAGAGTCCCTGCCTTTTGTTAAAAGTGGAGGATAAACTGTTGTATTAAAAAAGTATAGGGACTAAATAAAGAAAAAGCAAGATCTCCAAAAGAGAAAGACAACCTAATAGAGTTCTAAGTATGATTGTAAACATTCATTTTTTTTTCTTATGCACATGAATTAGCTAATTGATGACATGGTTGATCTAGAATTAAAACAAATGTTATATAAATAAACATTATTTTGAGAAGTGCGTTATTCACTTGTGGAATTAAATTAAATAGAAATTGTTATACATTTGTATTTAATAAGTAACAATTATCAATCATTTGAAGATATGACTAGATAAAATTAAAAATAATTTAAATTTCCAATCAAAGTTAATGTACATGAATAAAAAATCAATCCAAATTATAAGCTTAAAAAACTATTCCTTGCAAATGTAAAATCAATCTGCGTTTTCTAGTCACTGTGCACTTTTTTAATGCTACATTAACAAGTCAATTGAAGTTTGTTTTTAATTTTACTTTATTCAATGAAAAATTGTTTCATAATTCATGAAGCCAACCATTAAAAATATAGTGATTTGGATAAAAGAGTTATATTCCAACTATGTACAAAATACTTAAATAAATCTTTATTATTTTAGAGGTTTTAAGAAATGAAAGATTAAACGAAATTAAATAAAGTAAGATGAAATATTTGCATAGTAAAATCAAATTTCATTTTCTATCTTTCTAATTAGATATAACAACTTTTTCTTTTTTTTAAATAACGTAATTTTTTTTTATTTTTAAATATTATATTATATTTCATATTGTCTTCACAAAAGTAAAAAATTTAAAATTTAAGCTCTACAAATTATATTTTTAGATAAAATAGAATAATCTATAATTGCTTTCTTAAATATATATATAATATTTGTATCTTGAAAAACATGTATTAAGAAAAAATACAATTTAATTTTATTAACAATTAATACTCTTTTTAAAAATTATATATAAATGACATTGATTAACAATAGTTCTTTTAGTTATATGAATAAGTGTCATAATTATTTTTCAATTCCCCTGTTTGATGAGCATGAACTACCCTCTCTTTCTCGCATGGAAAGGACTTTGACCACGTTGGAGAGTGTTGTTGTGGATGAGGGATTGCGTGGAGTGGGAAGTGTAGGGTTATCAGTGAAAAAGTGCACCGTTAAGGGCTCGTTTGGTTGAGGGAATATAAAAACGGGAATAGGAATACCTATTCTGGAATACTTATTCTCGAATAGAGAATGGGGTTACGTATTCCTGTTCTTGTTTGGTTCATCCAGAATTTGATGCGGAATACACAGACTCAAAAATTTATGCTTTCTAAAATTAAAAAAATTGGAATAGGAATACATATTCCTATTCCATCTATTTAGGTGGATTACCAAATCCTCATTTTTGGGCCAAAATTGGAATACGTATTCCAATTTTTTTCTTATTCCTATTCCGAATTGGTGCATCCAAACAAAGAATTAAATTCTTTCGGAATATACATATGCCTATTGCACTTGTATTCCCGTTGCCAAACGGGCCCTAAATTCTGATGAATAAAGAATTGGAATTTAGTAGAAGAGCACATAAAACTGCCGCTATTTCGTTCGCTAGAATTAACCCAGTCCGTTCAATTCTGTCTGTTCAGGGGGAACTCCAACTATTCCGAATATTGAATAATGCATATTTACAAGAGAATCCCAAAAAATCAAATAACTTTTAAATATCAAAAATATTGGTTGTATGCCTTTTAATTATCTTTTTAATATATTGAAGAAATGAGTCACCTAAGAAATAAAACTGATTTAGCTGGGTTTTATTGCTTTTTCTAAAATTTATATTATAGAAAAATCACAATTGGTGATAGTTCAGGATATGGATATGACTGCATTTATTTGATGCCAGAGAGCCTGATCAAAGTGGCTAGAGAAAAGGTGTAATTAATTCTTTTACAGCCAGAGCACCAACATCACGCAAGCATTGAGTTTCTAACTTAGGGAATAGCATTTGCTGCAAGCTTTCAGTCCAAACCTGACACCATTATGTTGCAAATTTTTTATTATAAAATTATGTAAAATTGCATGGTTGATCCTACTCTGCAAAACAACATTGAACAAAAGAAAGTAAGAAATTGTGAGATCTTGATGTTCCTTCATTTTCTTTTTTTGCTTGTCTCCTTTCATAAGAGAATGACAGTACTATCGTCGATGCCCAAAGATATTCCTTCCATGGTTATCCAGGGTTGAAAGAAAATATTTGCAGATGTACTATGCACAACTATTGGGAGCAGAAAATTTAACATTTACAATATCAATCTTTTTGGTAGTGGAAGGGATTTGATCATGCGTGTGTTTGGTTGCTGTAATCTGAATCTTGCGTTGGGAAAGTGACAAGGCAACGAGAATGATAGGCATAGTGTCCAAAAAATTGAATTTTAGCATTCAGTCCTCTCAGACAATAAATGGTGGCTTTGAATGCATGGGCTGCCTGTTCAGACGTGTTGTATGAGCCCAACCATATTTTATTTTAGCTCGAGAATTGAGCCATTTTCCCATTTTCGGATGGGTCTCCCTGTTTTTTCACTCAGGCAAAACAAAATCAAAATGCCTAAATGAAGGGAATTTCTGTAAATTTGATGAAGACTGCCCGCTCTCAACTTCTTCAAGGAGTGAGTCCAACAATATCCAATTCTGTTTTGTTTTGGTGGGCTCTGAGTATTAGTGTTGTTTAATGGTGGGATTGGAGGGGTTGCAGTGTGCGGAGTTCAATGATTTCTTGTATCCCAATTGGGCAGAGGATCATGTCATGTATGAAGTGCTTAGGCTTGATAACGCCTCTGGTATAAGACCAGATATCCTTTATCTTGTTTCAGGGTTTCAAGAATTTCTAGAGCTTCAGGAACAATAGGGAAGATTCAGAGCTTCCTATTCTAAATTTTATTTGAAATTTTTTGAGTTAAAAAATAATTAAACCCCCAGCAAAATTAGATTTGGCCGATCAGAAAAAAGAAATTTTTGTTTAAAAAATATTTTAAAAATAAACCCTCTCACAACTTTAGATTATAAAATTTTGTTAATTAGAAAATTAATTAGAGGAGGTGCAATGAAAACATCAGTACCCTACCTATATATAGGCAGGGACTAATAAATAAACCATTTGCGTGAACTTATCTGACGATCGAACTGCAAGTATAACCGATATCATTAGTAGAATTGAGCGAAAGGACATCCATTGTTGGACAATAATCATAGTTCTAATTATATAATAATTATAACGGGAGTAACCTTGGGAAGCGATGTGACTCTTCAATCATGGCACATACATATTATAGGTACACGGTGGAAAGAAGGGGAGGACGAAACACTTTTTAATATCGAACTAGATAAAGAAGACTAGACATACGATGTTGTAGAAACCAATCTTGCAGTATAATATTGCAAGATACGGACAAGGCCAAAGTCCTAAATTTCGGAAAGCAGCGGGCACTGAACAATAAAGATAAAGCCACCCAAATATACTAAGTGGGAGCATAGATTAAAATTCATATCAGTAGTAAATGACACATGAAATTATAATATGCAGTCAAAGTTGATCATTTGAAGCAGGAGTCAAAGAATTTTTTTTTTTTTTCCATCTAGGAATAAGAGAGGAGTCTAGATATTTAGATATCATTCATATTGGGGAATTTATATAAGGGGAACATACTTGTGCAACCTTTCTTAAGGAAATTCAGAAATTATATTTAGAGAGCCATTACAAGGAGGGAAGGAAAACATTATATTAGGGTAGCATTTAGAAGTTATCCACAGTCAATAGGGAATTCAATTGATGTATAACCAACAAACACATCAATAGAAATTATATATTACTAAACCTTTAATAAGGCATCATTTACATTTTTTTTGCATTGAATAGCCTTTTTGAGTAATACACTAATATTAAGGATAAACTCCACATTTTATATAAATAAGATTCATAAGTTGAATAAGTTATAAATATACCAACCTTCTCGATTAGGAACTCATTACAATTGGAGTTACATAAACATTGTTTTGAAATTACTAAGCAAGTTGATTGGAGGCATTACAAAATAAAAGGTACATGCAAATATTACAATATCATAAAGGAATAAAGTACAAATAAGAAAACACAAGACACAAAGATTTAATGTGGTTTAGCCAATCCCTAGACTACCTCAACCAAATAGTGAGTCTAGTAAATTCTTATCATCTAGTATGATTCAATCTCTGTCTGATTCAACTATGAGAGGATGAATGTCTAACCAAATATTGTAGAATTCATGATTGGTTGATTGATTTGGCCATATAAACGTCAAGAGAAAATAAATGTGTATTTTCTCTTGAGCAAGCCTCCAAAGATGCAACAGTTGGTGTGTCAAATTTTACTGGTCAAGAAAGGTATTAATGACGACATTCAAAACAACTGCTCTGGTTGTTTGTGCACATTCTCTTTGTATCAAAATTGGAAGATTTCAATACTTCCATCAAACTTGTTTACCGCAATGAGAGGTGACGAGAGCAATTTATGTCTCAGATTATGCCATATTTCACCCTTCATGTTCATTTTAATATTCTATTTTATCCTTCTATATTGCATATGATCTAATATTTATGAGTAATATTTAATATAGTTATTAGATAGAGTATGTGAATAAACAAATGAAATTGTCTTTATGTAACATGTTGATAATATGTTATGGTTCTTCCTGTTGCTTGCTATGCATCTTCTTGTAGCTCTTTCATCAATATAAAACTCCATCAACTTTGAAATAAGATGCATTTGTTGCACCCTACGTAAATATGTGGAAAGGGCATTGAAGACTGGTGGAGGATACGATGCAATATGAAACCTTCTTGATATGTGCCACTAAATTATTCCATGAATCAGTAGTGAATGAAGACAGTATTATTTTGTTAGAATGATGGAACTAATTGCTTATTCCTAGAATGGGATATATTTCTGCTCTATACCAAATATATTCTACCTGTACATGCAGCAAATTACGTGGATACATGGTGAAAAACCTATGGTTATATGCATTCTGTTATAACCATATTTCTTCAATCTTCTCCTTATTACTTATTGGTTACGAGTCAAACTAAAACCAAAACTTAATTAAAATATGAGGATAAGAGCATTCTATTGAAATGGAATGACTATTATCTACAAATAGTAGATTTCTATTATAAAGTTGTTATGTAAATGCTAGTATAATGTTGTGTATATATAAGCATCAAGAGATAGAATGTAGGTGGACAGTCTTATAAAAAGGTAAAATATTGTAAAGGAGGACGTTGGTATTATATTATATGAATAAAGGATGCTTTGCATAATTTCAACATTGTAGAAACAATGTTTCTTCTATCCACCATGCAAGCTAGGAGTAAGAGCTTGCTCCATGGTGAAACACGGTGACACATTTCATTAGTGTGTTATTCTATTTTGTATAAATGTATATTTCTTGTTTAGATTATTATCACAACATATTTTCATGTTTGTATTAGTTAGTAAGTTTTTGATTAGTCATTCAATAATTAGAATATAATATAGAAATGATTTTATTATTGTTTAATTTATAGATTGTTGTCATTATTATTTCTATTTTAGGAAGATGATTTTGTTTCTGATCTTTGTATTGTCAGGAAGTGACAGTTCCTATCATTGCAATCATTTTGATTTCTTGTAGATTTAGTTTTGAGTGTTTTAGTTGCATTCATAATTGCTCATATCACAAGTTAGATCCCTTGATGGCATACTGCTCGGACATCTTTCACAAGCTTATGCTCTCGGATTGAAACGTATGGACCAGCCAAACTTCATCACAAAATTGCTAGTTGTTTATTATTATGTGCCCTAGTGTTGGCCTATCAAGAGGACTCTGTGTTCTTGATTTGAGCTAGAATGTGGCCATGTGTGCATTGTCGTAGAGCATTGGAAAGATGAAACTCCTCAAAGTCTTGAATTTGAAGGGAACATGTATTAAGGAGGTACCAGAGTGTGTGAGACATCTAAAAAGCCTATTGTTTCTTGCTCTGCCTATGATGACATGTAAGAGATTACTAGTGTCGATGAATGAATTGGAATGCCTTAAGCATTTAGAATGCCAAGGGGCTCATTACATGCCAAGGGGGATAACAAAGTTGGTGGCTTTGATAACATTGTGATTAGGTTCACTGGATATGTCCATTGAAGAGGAAAAATTCACGAGGTCAAAGGATTTAGCCACTATGACCAAAAGCTTTCTGGTAGGCTCCTGATATTATTTGACCAACCGATTACTATCTTTTTCAACTCACTGAGACACCCAATTGAAATTGGAAGTCTTTGGAATTTGTCACAAGAAGAAATGACCAACTCTCTCAACTGCAGAGGAGCCTGCGACAAATTTCCAAGCAGACCAATGTA
Source organism: Cupressus sempervirens (assembly GCA_028749045.1). Classification (NCBI taxonomy): domain Eukaryota; kingdom Viridiplantae; phylum Streptophyta; class Pinopsida; order Cupressales; family Cupressaceae; genus Cupressus; species Cupressus sempervirens. The sequence continues at coordinate 141,703,169 of CM053793.1, forward strand.
GATGAACACAATGCTTTTAATAAATACATTGAAATATAAACTAAATAGAGCAGAAAATGAAGACTCCTTACGTCGTTCTCAGCCTCCCACAGCTCTTCAAAGTGACATTCCCCCCACTCTTCAGATATTTCTAAAACCCTCAAGTTTTTCAGCGAAAGTCGCGGAGGAAGATTTCTCTGTCGAATATTGGACCACGAGAGCCAAAGTGGCCCTATTGATACTTGACTGATTATTTGATTAAAATAACCTCCTTTAATAACTAAAAGCTTTGGTTCTGCTAAACAGGGTATCAATGCCTCCTGCAAGCAACAACCACAAACCTCAATTAACTCGCTAGTTAATGAACTTATTGTTACAGAAGAAGTCACACTTTGAATTATGTTAATGTCAATCAGTTTCTAAATTATCTGTTAGTTTCAGTTATTGTTATCAATCTCCAATTTATCAGTGAACGGGTTAATCATCAACATAATTTGTATTGTTATAATATGAGTTGATGAATCAGATGACTGAGTTCATTGTTTGGTTCACCATTCTCCAAACTCTGTTTTTCTCTATTTGCAACAAATTAAGTACTGTTTTTGATGTATTATATAGCAACCAAAAATGCAGGGCTGACCCCTTGGTATAGAAATTAAGTACTGTTATCTATGAAAAAATAAAATATTTAGGTAAAAAAGTTACAAAATAAAAAGATTATTTTAAAATAAATAAAAATTAGAGGAAGAAATAAAGAATTTGGACAAGCATATTGTGTATGAAAACTGTTCTTCTTTTTCGCTTAAGGTAATCTTTATTCCTCGAATGCCTTTTACACTCTGAAAATGAAAAAAAAAAAAAAAAGAATTAGGACTTTACAAAAATAATCGAGCTATTCAATGCATACAAAATAAATAACATAAGACTAATAATCTTGATAGATAGAACATTCAAATATATAATATAACTCTTTTATATTATATATATTTCAATTAAAGACATCATTAACCGCACCTCTTTTTGTTTGCCATAATAAATAATTTGTTGCGATGACCAAAGTCTAGAGGGCGAATGATCTTTTGCAATTGCTCTTCCTAGATCTCTCAAGTGGTCATACATCCGTATGCAGTTGTCAGTATCCAGTTCAACCAAACACTTATTTAAAAGCATTTCCCAAGTATGCAAACCACTCCACCCTGATCCATCCCAGACTTCAATTGCCACATTGTGTTGTCTTTTAATAAAAAAACAAGCACAATCAAGGAATGCCTCTTTCTCTTCATGGTCAAGGGAGTCATAACTTATTTTAAGTCTCTCTTTGATATCTTTAGGCAATATTCTTGAGATCTTATGAAACAGAGACTCCCAAAATTGCTTGGAGGAATTCCCATATAGTTGTGCCCCAAATACCTTCAAAGATAAGGGTAATCCATCACAAGAATCTATAAAATTATTAACAAGTTCCTCAAAACCATTAAGGGGATAGAGTTTCAAAAAAGCATGCCAACAAAATAGTTGTTTAGCATAAGATGGATCCAATCCTCTCATTTTATACACCAAGGATATGCCCCTAGTTGTAAGAACTTGATGTTCCCGTGTTGTAATGATAATGAGACTACCCCTTCCAAGGTTGCCTATTGGAGGCAATAGAGCATCCAATTGATCGACATGATCCACATCATCCATGACAATGAGCACCTTAAAAGATCTCAAATACCTTCCTATAATTGCCTTGCCTTGGTTTACACTGTCAAATGTTTTAATCACATCAAAGTCTTCAAGAAGTTGAATCTGCTTTTTGTGCAACGCATCTTTGTCATCTCTAATATCAAAAATAAAACTAAATTTCTCCGTGGATGAAGATTTTTTTGTTGTATAATTCTTTCGCAAGCGTGGTCTTGCGAGACCCACCCATGCCCCATATACCCACAATTTGTACACCCTGATCACCATCAGCCAATTGGATCTTCTTTTCAAAATCTTTTACTATTTCATTCAGACCTACTGGATGTTTTGCAACTTCTAGTGGCACATTGCTTATTTTTTTCAGTAGAATATTCACAATATTCTTCAACACCCTCTTCTCATCACTGAAAAAACGAAAAAACGAAAAATCAAAATCCTAATAGGTGTTTATGTCAAAGTTAAGTTCTATTGATATAAAAATGAATGCATAATTACGTGCAAGGGTACGTACTCATTATTCTGGATGATTTCGCCAGTATAGAAAGAGACCTTGTAGAGTGCATCTTTCCAGTCGTTGAGCTTTTCTGGCTTATATCTACCTTTCTGTTCATGCTTCTTTAAGGCAGCTACGAACTTTCCTTTCCCTTGAGCTGCATATCTGAGATCTGAAACGCGGGATGGTCGGTATTGACTTCTGAAACGCGGAAAGCATCTGGAACGATACAGAAGAGACCGAGAAGGTGATGACAAGATGTGACATTAATCAAAGAGTGAAAGAACTGACGTTTACTGAAGACAGAATGATGTGACAAAAATGCCAGCTGGCTATACATTCGACAGAACCTATTACTAAGACCAGTTTTTAAAATTTGTTATTTACATGAGAAATTACAATGCAGTTGCTTTCTATAATGTTCAGTCAGATGTTGGCTGCGTAGAGGACGGGAGACACATGGGCAGTGGCGTCAATAATGCAAAGAGTATCGTGGAGAGTGGGACCAACACAGTAATGGAAAGTTGGGTCACATAATATTCTATATTAAAATCATTTGGAAATCAATATTTTATTATTCATCAATAATTCTTGTTAATATTATCTTATATAGAATATATAATTTATTTTTTTAGGTTTATTCATTAGATGCAATACCTAGTAGTAATTTTTAAATAATCAATCAAAGTAATTTTTTTTTGCAACATATGTCTATAAACTATAGTTTTAAGTTTTCCATCTATTTAAATGATTTAAACAAAATAGTTTATCTTTTTATTGACTTAGAGCAATAATAGGAAGGTGTAAAATTAATTTTCTTCATAAAAACTTTTTATGCATTAATTATAGCATTTGTCATCTTTTCAAAAAACTTCATTTATGGAACATTCAATTCATTTTTAAAACTATTTTGTACATGAAGATTAAATAGTAATTATATAATGACATGATATATCTTTGTTACGTTACTATTTTTTTTATGTAAGAGATAAAATTTAATTCTTAATATTTTTTAATATTGTTTTATTTTACTTTCAGTATTTTATATTAATATATTTAATTTTGTATTTTACATTTTCAATTATTGAGTATGATCTTGGATATTTAAATAAATATTTAATAACAATAATTTAATGTAAATATATGAGATTATTTTATTTATAATTGTTTATTTATTAAATTTTCTTTTAATTTGTCTCAATGAATTGTATTTTTTGGAATATTAGGGGACTTGAATGTCCTGATAGAAAGTATGTGGTTAAAAACTTTCTTTGTTCTAGAAATAATATTGACTTGATCATGTTGCAAGAAATCAAGTCTACTAGATTCATTTTGGAATCCAATCTTAATTTTATCTTGAAGGATGCTATTAAATTTTTCACTAATCACCCTCAGGGAAGAGGAGGTGTGACTATCTTACTCAGCGCTAAATGAGGTCCTAGGATTAAGAGTTTTGGTTTCTCTCCCTGCAATAGAGCTATTTGGTTAATTTTTAACTATAATGGTTATGATTTTGGTATATGTTCCTTATATGCCACCAACGACTATGCTGAAAGGAGTATGCTTTCGTATTGGCTTAGTTTGCTTCCAGATATCCCTTGGATCTTTGGAGGGGACTTTAATATGATTGAACACCATGAAGATAAAATGGGAGGCCTTCCCTTTTCCTAGAAAGATCAGGAAAAATGTGCTTGGAATAATTTCAAAATTGCCAAGTCTCTTTTTGACCCCTTAAGTGGGAACAATAATAGAAACCCTAGTCTTTGGTTCACTTGGTGCAACTTCAAAAAGGTCAGTCTAGAATTTACTCTAGGCTCAATCGCTTCTACCTCAACAACAATTTCTTCTCTGTTATTCCTGGCAATCATAATAACCTAGTTTCTATCTCTCCTACCACTCTCTAAGATCACCACCCGATTTTGATCTCTGTCAGTTTTAGTTGTTCCCCTATCTTCAACAATCAGAGGAACCATAAATTTGTCCTTAATACTAGTCTTCTAAAAGATGAAGATATCCTTACTGCTATCTCTATTATAACACTCATTAATGAGTCTCATTACCCCTCTTTATTCTACATTAGTAGATGGAACTTAGATATCTCTATTTGGAAGATCTTACTTAAGATTGTTGGTCAAAAAAAGGTCAAGGACTATAGATTTAAGGAATCTTGCCTTAATAGTAACCTTTATAATGTTAAAAAGGTTATCCAAAACAACTCAGATGAGTCTCATTACCCCTCTTTATTCTACATTAGTAGATGTAACTTAGATATCTCTGCTTGGAAGATCTTACTTAAGACTATTGGTCAAAAAAAGGCCAAGGACCATAGATTTAAGGAATCTTGCCTTAATAGTAACCTTTATAATGTTGAAAAGACTGTCCAAAACAACTCTGATGACTTTATTACTATGAAATAAAGTGAGTGGGTGAGTGTGATCTGTGTGATATTGGCGTCTGAAACACGGAATGGTTGGTATACGGAGTGTTATCGACGTCTGAAACATGGAATAGTTCACGAAAGCATGTGGAACGATACAGAAAAGACCGAGATGTGACATTGAGAGGGAAAAAGGCCGAATAAATTGATCTACAAAAAGAGTAGAGTCGGTGGAAGACAGTGAAGCCATGTGGTATGTGTTGATAAGAACTGACATTATCACAGAAAACAGAATGATGTGACAAAAGTGGCATCAATAATGGAGAAATGCTAGGTAAATGAGTATACATTTGACGAAACCTTTTAAGTAGATAAGACCAATTTTTAAAAATTGATTATTTAAATAAGAAATTACAATGCAGTTGCTTTCGATTTTTCACAATAATTACGCCGAAGGCGTTTACTATATGAGATAGAAGGGCTAACTTTAAGATGTACGGTTCGTAGCATCGCAGGAGACTGGACGACCATTGAAAGCTTGGGCGTCGTCCGATGCGGGAGTCTGTATTTTTCCATTTCCTTTGTAAGTACTTATTTATTGAATACAGATCAACCAATCAAGATGCATCAATATAGATCGATATTTTTGACCTGCACTGAATCGTGTGCCATTAAGACCCACCGGGCTCAGAGTTAGGCAACGGCTAAAGGGTAAACTATTTTGTTTACCCCTAGCCATGTACCGCCTAGCATCTGACATCCACCTGCCATTTTACACGCCTAGCATCTCTGACATACGGCCGGCTCAATTTATCAAGCACGCAGCCGAGTTTTTTTGGCATTCCCTCTGCTTTTACGACTCACTTAATATAATTTTGCCAATGTTAAGTATAATATATATGTATTTTACATATAATATATTATAATAAAATATGTAAAGTTTATAAAGTTTATAAAGTTTATAAAGTTTATAATATATATGTATTAAAATACTTATAGCCTTATTATATTTTATTATACTAAGAATAAGAATAAACTTTAATTTATTACTAGTTAACAGTTATTAAGAATAAACTATATTCAATAATAGGATAAATTACTTTGTAATAAGTTTACTAGTTATATCAATGTATATATATATATATATATATATATATACATGTTGTATAACTTATTCTATAATGTTTTAATACATATATATCTATATATAAAGTAATACAACATATATATTTTAATAGTTACATTAATAAACTTATTCTTAGTAAACTAGTAACATAATAGGTTATTAGGTATATTATAAATAATATATAAACATATATTATTATTAATATAAGTTTAATTTATATGACTGGCTAATTTATTAATAAATATATATATTATTCTTAATATATATATATATATATATATATAGAATTTATTATAAGTATATAATAAATTTTGTTGACCAAAGTAAATATAATATATTTTACATTTAAATATAATATATTTATTAATAAGTTATATATATATAATTTATTAATATATATTTATTAATACATATATAAGTTATATATTAATATATATATTTATTAATAATATTCTTAACTGGCTAATTTATTAATAAATATATATATTATTCTTGTTAAAGTTATATTATATTATATCATATATTAATAATATTATTAATACATATATATTATTATGAAATAACCTACTTTATTAATATTATTATATGTTTATGAAATAAACTATGCTATTAAGTTTATGAAATTAACCATATTATTATAATATATGGTTATTATTAGATATATACCTATAATATTTATATTATAGTATGTATAAGTTATATATATTAATATATATATTTATTATATTATATTTAACTTATTAACATATATATGATATATTATATTTATTATTATATATTTATATTATTATATTTATTAATACATATATAAGTTATATATATTAATATATATTTATTATATTATATAATAATATTAAAATTATTATTACTAGTTCTATATATATTATTAATATATGTTATAATATAATATAACTTTAATAAGAATAATATATATATTTATTAATAAGTTAGTCAGTTAAGAATATTATTCATAAATATATATATTATATTTAAATGTAAAATATATTATATACTTATAATAAATTTTATATATATATATATATATATACGCCAGTTATATAAATTAAACTTATATTAATAATAATATATGTTTATATATTATTATAATATACCTAATAACCTATTATGTTACTAGTTGCTAAGAATTAAGTGTATATATATATATATATATATATATATATATATATAGTATTACTTTATATATATACCTATAATATATATGTATTAAAACATTATAGGATAAGTTACACAACATATATATATTAATGTATAGTAACTTTAATATATATGTTCAATTATTAATATAACTAGTAAACTTATTACAAAGCAATTTATCTTATTATTGAATATAGTTTATTCTTAATAGCTGTTAACTAGTAATAAATTAAAATTTATTCTTATTCTTACTATAATAAAATGTACTAAGACTATAAGTATTTTAATACATATATATTATAGTTAACATTGGCAAATACATATATATTATAGTTAACATTGACAAAATTATATTCCAAGTGAGTCGTAAAAGTAGATGGAATGCAAAAAGCTTGGCTGTGTGCTTGGTAAGTTGAGCCGGCCGTATGTCAGAGATGCTGGGCGTGTAAAATGGTAGGTGGATGTCAAAAGCTAGGCAGTACATGGCTAGGGGTAAACAAAATAGTTTACTCTTTAGCCGTTGCCTTAGAGTTATGGTGGTATGCGTCATTAAGGTTGACAAAAATACCCTCGAGTTTAATTGCATAACCGTATCAGAACCTCTGTTGAACACTTTGAATTGCGCATAGCTGACGATGTGTTGCTGAGTTGGAAAGCAGTTGAAGGGGTTAGCTAAATATGTTGAAGGTGGAACACGCCCATCAAATTCTTACCAAAGTCCATCGACAGAATGAAGCATCTCTTCTATCTCCAGCTTTCAAATACACACATTACAGCAATTCCGCCTCATCAAGCATATGAGTTGAGTTCACTGCAATTTTAAAATATATCTTTCTCCTCATTGTTAGTTTTGTTAGCTTTGGACAACTGTTTGTCCATTTTCTATTATTTAGCAAGTAATTTTTTTGCTAACTAATTGGTTAGATTAGAAACAAATATTTGTTAATTAATTGACCACTTTTGGAAACAACTAGAAACCAACTTGGTTAGGGTTGTTAAGTTGTTTTAATCTCAACCATCGATTGTAAATCAATCTCGGCCGTTGGTTTACCAACAGGAGTAGTATACAAGGAGGTCAAGGGGGCATTTGGAGAACATGAAGTTTGGAGAAACATTTGCAGTGTTAGCAAACAGTCTTGTAGTGTTAGCAAGGGTGTAGTGTTAGCGTGGGAATAGCAGTGGGGAATATCAATAGGATAAATTAGGAGGTTGTCAAAATTCTGTCAGTAAGAGGCAAGGAATTTTGTATCTCTTGATTTGCTGAAGTTTAATATAATTTCTCATTTGTAGAACTAGTTTTCCCTTAGGGGTTTTACCATGGACAATTTGTTCAAAAATATTGTGTTCATTGTGTTCGTATTTTATAAGTGAAGTTGTAGTTGTGTTATTTTTTGATATTAGCTGGAAATTTATTTTCAGCAGTTTAATAATCGTTTATGATAAGAGATTAATAAGCAGTGATTGCAATAGTTAAATTTTTCACACTCATCATCTCAAATGTCACCGTGTATCCCTAAGATTGCCAATTGAGGGACAAACAATGGAGAATTCGTTAGAGCTTCAAGAACCCCAATTGAGGCATCAGAACTGTGCCAAATGATTTGGACACATCTAATCGTTGGATACATTTTGTCATTCTTTGCTTTTCATTGGAGTCTATGGTGGACGACTTAGTAATTAACGAAGAATGAGACTTTGGATCATTTCCAAAAGTACAGAGCAGATATGCGATTTTGCATGGTGCACGACAAGTCAACTTACTATCATTTCCGCAACAGAGCACAAAATCCTGGCCTTTGTCGCAACCTGCATTAACAAATGAGCTTCTGCGATTAATGATATATTACTATCCAACGTTGAGATTCGCTGATATTAATGTGAATCTTGTATTTTTGAATGTTGTTGGTGATTGCAGACTCCTTGTCAATGCTTTCTGTATGATCTTAGTCTCCAAACATCCTACTCACAACTACCAGAAAATGAGAGATGTTCAATTCACGATCAGAAACATCAGTTTGCATGGATATAGCTCCACAGTAATTGAAAACGTCACCATGATATATCTCTTCCCTCTTATTATGATCGGTGATGCTTTTTTACTGTCTCCCCAAATTAAAAAACATTACGAGAAAATATTTTGGTGATAAATAGATTTAAAGATAGTATCTTACCTCAGCATGGTATAAACTATTAGGCAATCACTAGTATCATCTAATTCCAGAGGCAATTTAATTGAAACAATCATTAAAATAATTATATTCTTGTGTAAGCAATCATATGGTTTCTCCATCACGATAATGGCTAATGTTTAGACTAAAGACAAAAAAAATTCAAACATATATTTTTTTCCAGATTCACAAAAACACAATGAATTTTTCTCAATTTTTTTTTGTTGTTTTCGATTACAAAATATACAAATCATGAAGATTAAATGTTGAAAATTTTAAAAATATTCCGTGTGTTTTCGATTTTTTGAAATTTTGTCATTGGTGCATTTTGTAGGGAGGGTAGCTGCATCTGCTTATAACTAGCTTAATGTATTTTAGATTTGATGTATCATTGATCTTACATTCTTTTATTTTCCTCTATTTGTGCATATATTCACTATAAATTTAAAAAACACATCTCTCTATAATGTTTAATTGTATGATTGCATATTTATAGGTTTCAATAATGTAAACATCTATTATTCAATGCTCAATAAGTTGATCCTTTCTTTTATTGTAATACATATGCAAAAAAAAAATTTACAACAAAATTTTCTTCTAATGAATTGATTATCTATACCTGTCAACAATTTAATTCCATTAAATTGATCAATATGAATACTAATAAAGTGGTCTAGGGAGATACAAAGTTGGTTTATGTGGGAAGTTTCAAGGATTTAAATATGTCTTAAATTAAAAATTTAAATAAAAAATATAATTAAGTTCCCTAGTCCATTGCCAATATGTTTATGATATGCTTGTCACAAGGAAAGTGGGGACATACATGTAAGGAAGATTTTTAGGAAACAAGAAATTTTTATCATCTAAAAAATATTATAATCTATATTTGCTAATGGATGTCAATCAAATGGATTTGGTTTCATTTCTTAAGATCTAGTATTGTGCAATATAAATATTGCCCTAATGGGCTTTCTCAATGATTTTTTGTGTATGGATAATAAATTGTTGTATTCTTCTAATTATTTATATCAAGAGACTTTTGGTAACAAGTAGGAGACAAGTAAGGTTTAATACTATATACATGTCCCCTTAGAATGTATTGGAGAAGATTTAAATATGATTTTGAAAGTTTGTTCATCCAAACACAACTAAAATGGTTAGAATCAATTTATCATAGTTATAAATAATTTTTTTTCAAGATTATTGAATTTATTGCTTACTCAAAGCTTAGAGGGATAAGCCTATTGAACAAATGTTAGTAAATGGATAATAAGGAACACTTATTACTTTTTGTTAGAATGAACCAAAGTTGGGAATATTCAAAGGATACATTTAACTATTATTGGATGGTATTCAATGAGAAATCAATAAAATAGTTGGCTCTTTTGTTTAGGTAATTGTTTCATGGTCAATCATTTAGTATGACATCATTTATTGACACCGAAGGGTTGATTATATTTTAGCAGAATTAGTAAATGGTGATATCTTGTTTTGATTAAGTAAATTGGGAAAAGGACCAAACCTTCACAACAAAAATAACATCAAGTCCTTGTGGGGCCCATTTGCCGTTGCACCAAAAGCCATGACTGTTAGTGAACATGGAACACCACATAATTAACCACCTGTGGGTAGGGGAGCGCGTCGCATCACCCAACAATCTCCCCCTCGACGCGCATACCAGGTGCTTATGTAGGTCGGGAAGGCACCGGGGAGATTTGAACCCATGACCAAGCCAAAACCAGGCTCTGATACCAATTGTGGGGCCCATTTGCTGTTGCACCAAAAGCCATGACTGTTAGTGAACATGGAACACCACATAATTAACCACCTGTGGGTAGGGGAGCGCGTCGCATCACCCAACAGTCCTTAGACACAAAGATATGGTCATGAGTAGTGAACCTACAAAAGAGAACTAGAACCAACTAGCTAAAATGGTGATATCTTCTTGACAGTATTGAGGGTTGCCTATTAGGACCTATTTTTCACTTGTAAAGAATATTGGTGTAAGACAATTTGTTTGGTCTATGAGAACAAGAGACTAGTGGCAAAGAAAGCATACATGATGCCAAAAATTAAGGGCAAATATATTGTGGACCATGATAGTAAATAGTTGGGAGATATGGATTGGATATGAATCCCAATTATTCTAGCCCTTTAAATGAACTAAAGACTTGAAAATATGGTAGTTGGAAACATAAGGTGAGAACCTTATTGATGAAATTGACCATCTCCAAGCTCACAACATATTCTTCTTTTTTATCTTTTACAACTCCCAAAATTCTACATCTATGATATTTTCCATTTATTTTCCAACCAATATTAGCCAAACGACGTTCAAATATTTGACTAGACTATCTGAAGTCCCATCAAACTACTACGATGGATGGGTCCTTCCTTCATCCCATCTAATTCCTATACATTGTTATCAATTGGTACATAGATAATGAAAGTGTTCCCACCATTTTGAGACAGAGAAGCAACATCGTTTTATTTGGAAAATTTGTTGTGAGCATCATGAAGGATATTGTTATTGGTAATACAAAGAGATTTGAGAAGTGGTGTGTCAAAATCGCTACTATACAACAAATTTGAGTGTCCTCGACCTATTTCGACATGAGATGGAAATAATTACCTTGCAAAGAAGAGATTGGGAAGATGTAATATAGGTTTGTCATTATTTTGGGCAACTTGATCTTGAGTAGGAAGATTAGGAAATAATTTGTTTGGAGAGCATTTAGGCATTACAAGTCCAGAGAAAGAAATTCCTCTACTTGAACTCTCTTCACTTCCATTTCTAGAATGACTTGTGTCAGAATGCTTGGCCCATGTTCAACTGGGTGTCAAGACATTTTTGACTCTCACAAATGCAAATGATGAGTTCAAGATTAAGGATAAGAAAATCACTACATCTAGAACATTTTTTTTTACAAATAAAGAAATGAGTGAGGGTTTTTTTTAGAAGTGAGGTAAGATATATATAATTATTTGGATAGATTTTGACTATAAATACCATTTTTTATTTTTTGGAATCTATAGTTGTGGAAGTCAATATATTTGAAATATTAAATAAAATTATTTTCATCTGAAAAAATGAGATGATTTGGATTTTGATTGTAAATATATCAATTTTTAGGATTATTATATGAAAGTCATTTTAAGTTTATAATTATTTGAAATACAAAAACAAAATAAACAACCCAAATCAACCTCTTCCGATCGGAAGAAGCAAGATATATAATTCATTCTTATGAAAGATGTCAAAATATAAGACTAGAAACCAATAATAACAAGCAAGAAAATCAAGCTAAATTTTGAAATTGAATTAAAAATTAAAAGTGAAGATAAAAAATTTAATTAATATTAAGTGATATTTAATGAATGAAAATAACAATGAAAAAATAATATTCAAATTTGATTTATTGGAGAATCAATTATAAGTTTAAAAGAATTGACTTAAATATTAATTTTGTTATTAATCTCTAGCTTTTCCCTTTTTGCACACTCTTAAGCCATCATGATATGTAAATTTTGTTTATCAATGATGTCAATATTAACGACAAATCCTATGAGGGAAACTTTGCATCAGCAAATAGGTAACATTTGTGCGATGACCTAGACAATGGATACACTAGGAGATGTAAATATATACATTCATATATTAAATGTGATTATTAAGATTTACCAAAAAAAACTTAAATAAAGAGTATTTTGAAACTATAAATCCATTTTCCTAATTGACCTTTCTTATTTATTTGGCATACCTATTGCACACTAAGGTGCAATTACGAGTGTTAAAAACAATTAAGTCAATAATGGAGTAGTGATGCAAAAAGTATTGTGGAGAATGAGACCAAGACAGTAACGGAAAGAGGGATCACATAAAATTCTTATTTAAAATCATTTGAAGATTAGGTATTTGTGTGCAATGGGTATGTAAATTTTGAAATTAATGGAAGGGATGAATATCATTTTTGTTAATATTATCTTATATAGAATATGTAGCTGAATTTTTTTTTTGGGTTCTACCATTCATTAGATGCAATAGAAGTAATTTATAAATAATCAAAGTAAAGAATTTTGAAACATATGTCTATAAACTATAGTTTAAAATTTTATGTCTATTTAAATAATTTAAACAAAATAATTTATCTCTTTTCTAATTGGCTTAGAGCAATAATAGGAAGGTGTAAAATTAATTTTCTTCATAAAACCTTTTACGCTCCCCTTTTTATGCATGAATTATAGTTTATGCATTAATTATAACTTGTGTCATCTTTTCTTTAAAACTTCATTTATGGAACATTTATTTCATTTTTAAAACTATTTAAACCACGACGATGAAATAGTAATTATATCAATGACATGGCATATCTTTGTTAGGTGACTATTTTTTTTTTTTAAATGTAAGAGATAAAATTTAAATCTTAGTATTATCTTATTTTATTTTTAGTATTTTATATTAATATGTTTAATTTTGTATTTTACATTTTCAATTATTGAGTACGATCTTGAATATATATATAAATATTTAATAGCAATAGTTTAATATAACTATATTAGATTTATTTTATTCATAATTAATTATTTATTAAATTTTATTTGAGAAGATTATGAAAAAATTAAGATTTTAGCTTTTACACTTTTGAAAATTAAAGAAATTATATCAAAAATTTAGTAATTTTTATATCTAAATTTGTATTTGTAAATTTTAAACAATAAAAAGATTAACAATTCAAACATTTTATTATGAATAAAGAATGATTATATAATGAGTTCTTTCATTTGTCTTTTGCCTTTCATATTTAAATCAATTCAGAATAACTCTACTTAAATATCGAATTTAATATAAAATTTTAACCTTCCTTCTTCCCTGCCTTTATCTTCATCCCTACTTTTATACTCTATAAGCTACCCACAAGGAACTTGCAAATCAATAATCTATTTACTTTTTATAACTAACAATAAATGATTTCATAATATATTTATTAACTTTCTAATGTCTTTCCTTTTTTTATAGGGTATATTTTAAGGGTGCGCAAAATAGATAAGCCTTACAAATTTTTACTTTTTATTTTGGCATTCTATGCATTCATTATCAATAATTAATTTGATTAATTTGACATTGTATTCATACACAATATTTTTTGTAGATAAGAATGTTGAAGATGACTTTTAACTCACCTACAATGGTTCATGAATTATGTGGATTATCTATTTTTCTATATTCTTGCATTGTTTTCTTTTAGCTTATTTATTTTCTATATTTCTTCTAACATAAGGTGAATTTGATGATCATATACCAAGGCACCATCTTATCTGAAGAGAGACTCTATCTAATGCAAGTAAGCTAGCTTTACACTATTCAAGCCATAACAAGTCACTCACATCAAGATTCAACATAGACTATGTCATGCAATTATCAATGTCATTGACGAAATATTTGAATTAAGATTCTATTTGCAGTGTGACTTTCTATCTACTAGAAGTAAGCTACTTTTACACTATTCAAACCATGGCAAGTCACTCACATCATGATTCAACATAGATTGTGTCATGCAATTATCAATGTCATTGATGAAATATTTGAATTATGATTGTGATTATTTACATTGTAGACACATAGTGTTGTAATGTATGTTGAATTCTGGATAGCTAGTAGCATTTGAGCATTTATAGTTCTTTTGGAAATCGCCATTGTTTATGTCTTGAATGGGAAAATTGCTAGAAAAAGGAGTGAATTTATTTAGTTGTGGTGAAATTATTTATAAAATTTGTAAAATTTCAAACTTAGACATTAGAAGCATTTATCTACTTCATACAAATAATAATGAAGGAAAAACATTAAGTTACCTTTAAGAATTTGTATGTCAAACTTCCATTTGTATTAAACTAAAATGCTAATTTACAAAAAATGCATTTTCTAAGCTTCTTTATCAGCACTTGAATAAATGACAATTGATTACAAATACTTCTACTTGGTGAGTCATTTGCAAAAGTGGGTAACATTATTTTTAAAATTAATTCTACTTACTTCCCACCAAACATTAATTTCAAACTCGTTCTACTTAGTTCTCACCCTTTTCTGATCCCCCACTATCTTTTATTCTACTTCTATTTTGTCTAAACTAAAAATACAAATGACAGGAACTATGAAACTTGTCTCTTGTTTAAAAAATAAAGTTATTTATTGAATCATTCCACTTAAACAAGTCTTATTTTTTGGAATGAATAAAGTCTAAGTGATTGAGAGTGTGGATTCATATTTGTTTTTGTTTTCAAAGTATTAATTTGTAGAAAATACATACAACTAGACTATAGTTGAGGTAATTTTTTTATCAATGATTTTATTAATTGAGTGGCATATTTTTAAAGATATTAAAAATGAAAACAAGAAAGGAAACAAAAGTTAAGTGTAGAAATTGATCTTTGAACATTATAAGTAGCAAATATGCAATGTTTATCACTACCTAATATCATTTTTCCAACAAATTTGGGCCAATGGTCATCATCCCATCTATTGGAATGTATTTAATGATCAAATACATGGTTTCTTGGAAGATTACAAGTGTTTGTCCTTAAAAGGGAATCATTTCATTGATTGATATTTATAGAGTGGAATGACTTATTGATGCATGTGTTGAATGTCTCGACATTTGCTAGCACAAAAAGAAACATTGGACACCATGCTTGCAATTAGATGGGATTTTCATGTGTTTTTGATTGGACCTAAACAATTAATTTTAGTATCGGTTGCTGAGCAGTAGAGTAGAGTTGTGAAACAACAATATCATGTATGCCTTTTTTAGTTGGATAGAGAGCTTATTTTGGGTGTGTTGATTAAGAAAAAAACATGCTCCAAATATTTGGCAATTTGAGCGTATGAAAGTTGTAGCTATTATTTTTGTGTTGTATTGAAGTATAGTTATCCTCAAGCATAGTTCAAGTCAAATTCACGACGTCAATCAATGTAATGCAACTTTGAAAACATTTATTTTGTATATTTTTAGATTCATGTATATGCTTAGACAAATTACTACTTTTGGCAACCATTTACTTTCATGAAAAGGCCACCCATATCTTGCACCACCCAAATACCTTACATCATTGTTTAATAACAACTAATGCGTTGAGGAAAATTTACACAACTTATATGGAAAAGCTAAATGTAGATACTATATTTTTTTTTCATGAATAATTGTTAAACTAAATGTTAAAAAATTATTAGCTCTTTGGGTATGTCTAGGATCATGATGGGCCAAAAAGTAGCGATGTGAAAAAGATCACTTTTCATCTGAATTTGATGAAATGAAAAGGGTTTCTTAATGAAATTATCATCTTTCCATCGATTTAATTATTGTCAAATTATGAGTTCAGTAAGTAATTGTTACTTATTTTCTAATGGAGTTACTTATAAAGTATTGATTTACGTAATGATTAAAAAAAAGTTATAACCTTAATATGGTATAACCTTCTCAAATTTTGAAAGATGTGTCACATTCTATGCTTTTCCTACTATGAGGAAAACAAACAAAAAAATCATTTTGTATAGTTTTGAATGACTTAAGGTGGTTAGACACAAGAGTTTTTTATTTCAAAAAAATGTTGTAGCAGAAAATTTAAAATTAATTATTTCTTTGTAATGCAATTACAAAATAATATGCATCACATCCAAGTATGATTCTACTTCTTATATCTAGAATTTTAAAAAAACATTATCATTTGGTTGTGATTAAGGTGGTCAAACATATACCTACTTATTTTTGCTTGAATTTTTTTCGTACTTTGGCATTGAAATTCTAAATTTTAACCAATGATATTTGAAGGATTTGATGAGAACAAATCCATAGATCAAGTAAAACACCTTCATGCAAGAACATGTCAAAGAGAAGAAAAAGACAAGAGAAGGCAATTGTTTGGCTTTGAAAATATGGAAGAATATATTATCATATTGAAAGAATGAAGGAAAATGCAATGGATCAATCCTAATAAAGGAGATTGTAAAACCCTAATAGGGAAACCCTAAAATATAAAAGACATTTAATAATTAATATTTAATTATTAAATGGAAATACATGTGCATAAAGCGAAATCTTAAAAAGGGAGTAGAGGTAATTTAATAAATTAAATTAAATTAATCCTTTACTCCAACAAGGAAACTACAATGATGAAAGCATAAATGGGTCTCAAAAATATGACCTAATGAGGTACCCAACACAACCAAAATCTTTGAAAAATGGAGAAATGGATAAAACTACACGGGAAAAACCCTACTCGAAAAAAAGATAGAAGAAGCTAAAAATAGAAAAGTAAGGAAGGAAGGACTCATCATTGAGACCCCCCAAGGACAATTTCCTTCACCTCAAGAATAGAACACAACTAAAGATATCACAGAGATGCAACAGGATTAGCGAAGATGTCTACAACCTATTTAGCAGTGGGGATGTAATCCAAGCTAAGAGAGTCATCCTGAATTAGATGCCTAATGAAGCGCATGTGAAGCTCAATATTCTTTGTCCTCTGATACTCAACTGGCTTATGAGAAATGTGTATAGCACTCTGATGATCACACCAAAGAAAGGTGGGACTATTAGGAGGAAATCCAAACTTTGTCATCAACTGTCAAAACCATAAAACCACATGACTAGCTAGCATAGTTACCCTGTACTCTGCCTTTGTAGATGATAATGCGTGAGCATGTTACTTCTTTCAAGACCATGTGATAGGACTAGAACTAACATAGAAAGTAAATCCAGAAGTAGAATTTCAATCATCAACATCACCAACCCAATTCGAGTATGTATAATAACCAACAATGTGAGGATCCCTTGATGTGTAGTGAATGAAATAATATGTAGTATCCTAGATGTACCTCAAGGGCAATTTGGAATCTTTCCAATGACTCTTATGTAAATCATGTGAGAATCTAGAGACAAGTCCAACTATAAAGGAAATATTAGGATGTGTGTTTTAGGTACAACAAACTATCCACAAGATGTATGTATAAAGTGGAATCCATTGTAGGAGTAATGCAAGTGGTAGATAACACACTTGACTGAAAATGTGTGAGAAAAGGCTTGCAATCAAGCATGTTGAATCTCTAAAGCATATCGAGAGCATTCTTCTGCTAGAGTATGGTTGTCCCATCTGAAGACTAAACAACCAGTAGGCCCAAAAAATAGTGTATAAGAAGCTGCAAGAGAGAGTACAAGGAAAATAGAATTCATCTTGGCAACAGAAGAAAAGGTCTCAGAGTAATTAGTACCCTTAACCTATGAAAATTCCTTCACAACAAGACGTATCTTATACCTATCAATAGAATCATCTACAACATACTTGGTATGGTACACTTACCGAAACCAAACCAACTTTCTTCCTTTTGGAAGTAGACAAAGATCCCATCGGTGGTTCTTCATCAAAGAAGACTACTCATCCATATCCATATCCCACTCTAAGTATCTTGTCGCTTGTGAAAACTCTATAGATTATTTGAAATGGAATGACGCAATAGTACAGTACTAGATGTCTAAATATGAGTGTGATGAGAATCTGAAGGATCTCCTACCATAGGTCCTACTGCATCAATAGTATCACAAGCCCACTTGGGAATTCACTAAACATTTGGCGGAGGTGGTGAAGGGAGATTAACATCAAGATCTTCCTCAGAGAATATATAATCCTATAGAGGAGAAGAGGAAGTATTGGGTAGTGAGGGATAAGTTGGTGATGGAGGCCCCATCTGAGGATAACACTCATCAAACTAGACATCTCACTAAAACAAGACCTCTCTGGAATTAGGATCAAACAACCTATATGCCTTCAAATCCTCACAATAGAAAATAAAAATGAGTGGTTGACTCTTCCTCTCCATGGCTTTCCTCTGAGAATTTGGAATAAATGCCCAACCATCACTACCCAAAATGCAGAATGTAGAAACATTGGGGTTGGCATGGGTCCAAGCCTCCCTAGGAGTCAAGTTTTGCAATGCATTGTGAGGCATTTGATTCTAAATATAGTCGGAACAATTGATAGCCTCAACCCAAAATGAAGCACTCGTAGCTTGAGATTGTTTCATATAATTGGCCATCTCTTGTAATGTCCTATTATTTCTCTCTGCAACCCCATTCTATTGAGGGCTATGGGGAAGTGTGAGCTGATGTTTCTCAGTGCAAAAAACTCTATAAGGTTAATTCACATATTCCCTTCCATTGTTAGTGCATATACACCTAACAAAAAAATTAGACTGATTCTCCATAAATGTCTTAAAGATTCAAAATGAATCAACGACATTAGACTTGTACTTCAAAAAGTATACCCATATGCTTCTAGAAAAGTCATCGATGAAGGTAAGCATATATAGAGCACCTGAAAAGGATGGAGTGGGGAATGACATAAGATCATAGTGTATCAACTCCAATGGTGCCTTAACACATATGGATCTACCTACTGGAAATGGATCTCTATGATGTTTTCCTAGTGCACAACCTTGACAAACATTGATAGTGTAAGAGATCTGAGGTAGCCCAATCACTAGCTCCTTTGTACTCATTTGTTGTAGATATATGTAGTTGACATGGCCAAAACACTCATGCCAAATATTTCTCACTATGTCTGCATGAGCAATAAGAGAAACATCTATAGAATTAGAGCTCTTAAAGCCATCAAAATTTTATGAGTGAGACTAAAGATCAACACTACCAATAGAATGAACCAAGTTAGGATCATGGAGATCTCGAATAACTACATCATGTGGTGAGAACTCATCCATCTTACCAGAGCTAAAATGAAATATTTGAAAGACAGACAAGAGGTTCATAGAAATGGCCAGAACCAAGAGAACATCCTATAGGGAACCACCTTCTAAAGAGATAGTGCTTGAACTTGAAACTAAAAGTTGTGCGAAGTCACTAACTATAATATGTGTAGTAACACTCTACACAAGTGACATAACTAGATCATTAGGTGAGTGTGTCATATGGTTGGAAGAATCTGAATCAATATTCCAAGTAGTTGTAGAAAGAAAACCTCCTACAAAAAGAGCATGGACTTTCCTAGAAGGAGGAAGTGGTGGCTTTAGAGAAGCAATACTATGCTACTACATGGTCTCCTCTAAAGCCTCAATATGTTTTCAATACTTGGAAATTGGATGTTCTTCCTTTCCATAAAAATTGCAAGGATCACATATAAACTTCTTAGTCTTAGAGGAAGGCTCACCAAACTAAGAAGATTTACCCTTTGGAGTGGATTTTTGAGCATCTGATTTAGGAGTAGGCTTGGAGAAACTTTCACTTCTTGTTCAATCTAGCTCGGGCTCTAGTCTTGGCTTTGACTTCCATATAGATGCTTTAGAAACCAATGCTTGGGTCTTTGATCATGTAAGAGTATTCAAATGTGTAAGCTTGGACTGCTCTCTAGTCAATTGATCACAAAAAACCACAAAAGTAGGCATGGTGAATCTAGGACCCAAAGCATCCATAGTGGAATGGAAGGTAGAAGGGAAAATATAAATGTTTCCTCTAAGCTTTGAAAAAATTAGATAGATGCACTCCTTATTTGTCTTCACTTTCCTGCACAAATGTAACAAGGGTCATTATTGTTTGAATCTCATCAAAAGGTCCTCAATAGAGGTAAAACCATCTAGTACAAGTGAAGAAATCTTTGCCTCAATTTGAAGTGCTCTAAACTCGTCGATGGTACCAAACAAGTCCTTGAACTTGGCCCACATCTCTTGAGGAGTGGTACACTATTCAAGATGAAATTGTAAGTTGTCTAAAACACTTAAAGAAATTAGATCCATGGCTTCATTCATCTTATTCCTATGTTGCAAAGCCTGATATGTGCTTTGAAAAATTGGTTGCATTGTATCTAAACAAGATTAGAAAACCTTTGAATAGAGAATTCATTACATAGTAATTGTCCATGTTTGATAGTTATGTGGGTTTAGAAGAACTAGACAAGAATAGGTCTCGGTCATTGTTTTAAGAAACATTTTGAATTTTTTTTGATATAATGATATAATAATAAAATATAATTGAAAAACACCCCTCACAATGCAAAAAACCAAACCCTAGTTGCTAGAAGGAATGCATATACAAGAAAAGAGAAAAAAAGATTCAGTTAAGTATTACAAATACTTGGAAAAAAATACTGGTGAAATAATAGAGAATATGGAAAGTGTTGGAGAAGATCTTTTCAATACTTTTTTGGGATAGGAAAAGGAGCTAAAATGAGCAAGTTATGCCCCATAAAAGGTAGAAAGCATCATCTGACTTTGAGCATAAAAAAAAGGTATACAAATGGAAGACTTTCCAAAAAATACCCTCATAAATGTTTCTATCTCAGAATCAACTTTCTGAAGATATTTTTTTTTCCAAAAAATGATATTGTATCCTTAAGATATCACAAATAAAAAAGCTAGGTACCCTGTAAGAACAAAAATAATTGCAAATAAGGCCTTAGCACTCAAAACCTAGCCCCTTGGTCACCCATGTGACTGCTAGCAGGCGAAGTGCAGGATGGTGGCCTATGAGTGGTTGAAGGGTGGCGTAGTGGTTTCTAACAATGATAAAGGTGGTGGATTTAGTGCTAATGCCAATAGAAGAGATGATGACAAAAGTCGATAGTATACATGCTACACATTTGTGGCTACTCTGCCCATGATAGTGGCGGGAAGGCTGTGCATTTTGAATAAGGAAAACACTTTTTTTTTTAAATTAAAAAAACTATGATATATATATATATATATATATATATATATATATATATATATATATGTTGGAAAGAAATACACTGGTATGCATGCCAATGTCATACAACCCTGATATGCAAAACATTGTTGCCTACCCAGTGGACATTGTCAAAAATTGACAAATTTTATATGAAAATAGGGGTTTTGATGTCCTATGAATCCAACTGTGAGGTCTTTTTGGCCTTGAAGTGCTCCAAAATTCATTTGGACCCCCTTATTTTCACAAAATAATACCTGAAAATAGCCAAATCTATTTTGTCAATCCCTCATTCCTCTTTTTCTCTAAATAAGAACAAGCTACAATAGATTTGACTCTGATGCCATGAAAGATTTGATGAGAACAAATCCATAGACCCACTAGAACACCTGCATGCAAGAACCTATCACAAAGAAGAAAAAGACAAGAGAAGGTAATAGTTTAGCTTTGAAAATATGGAGGAATATATTATCACACTAAAAGAATGAAGGAAAACACAATGGATGAATCCTAACAAAGGAGATCATAAAACCCTAATAAGGAAACCCTAAAAGGTAAAAGATATTTAATAATTAATATTTAATTATTAAATGGAATTGCATCTACATAAATTGAAATCTTGAGAAGGGAGTAAAGGTAATTTAATAAATGAAGTTAAATTAATCCTTTATTCTAATAATATTAATATTTTACTAGAAAAGGGCTAGTATTTTAGAAATTACTTTCAATTTCCTATAGATTTTGTTCTTACAAATTTTTGATATAAGGTTCATAAATTGTTCAGGATTTCACATCAAGTTGACTTACCCTAATTTTTCATTACCACTTAAGTCATAGTTTAGCCCACCATGATCTTGCACATACCCCTTTGCTTTGTATACTAAAGCTTCAAACAAAGCATAACACCAAGTTATTATTCCATATATAGTACATTTAGGGATGGGGGGATGCAGATTCATACAAAATGGTTGCCTTTCTTGAGGGATCCTTTAGGAAAATTAAAACTTTGTACCAATCCAATGATGTCATAGTGCTCCATCTAGGAGTTAAGAAAAATTGACAACCTTTAAATATTGATGAAAAATAAGCAATGTGCATATATTGATAAGTAGAACTCTTCTTACTTTCTCTCTCTATGAAGTTAATTCTAACAACAACAAAAGACCATTAAGAATATTACCAATAAAATATTTTCACCATCATAAATCCTAGTTTTATTAATAAATCTTTTTCGCCCCTTTAGAAGCTTGTTGATATCATCGTAGAGCTATGAATTCATTATTTTTCCACCTCTTCTAATGTAGAACATGGATTCCTTATTTGGTACAATAAGTCATAAGTTTGAATTTGTAATTTCTGGATTATAACATTGCTAGGGGTTATTGGAGGCCTTTCAAAGGTAACACCGAGCCATTATTGTAGTGCCTACTCTAGAAATTTTATTTATTGTATTATGATTTGGAATAATATTTTATAATAGCTATTTTAGACCCTTATATTTTGAGTTGTAGAGATATTTATTAGATGGATCTAGTTTATGGACAATATTTTTTTTGTTAATGAACATTTTCACTATTTTGATATTAGTTCCTTGATTTCTACATTTATATGATTACGATTATTATTATACTTTTTATCTAGCCTTGCTAACCAATCATTTCTTATAAATAATCTATTTGGTGTGTATGTCAAATGAGGGAAGTGTTGGAAATATAAGAGGAGAAACTAAGATGGGAGGGGTGAATTGGTTACCACTAAAATAAATCCAAATCCCTTAGATGTCAACAAAAACTTCTTGAAATTCATAGCTCAGTTAGAACAAGAAATCTACTGTAACTCAATTAACAAAGCAATTTGATATATTAATGTGCATTAACCTTTAGCAACTTAGTTGCAGAAAGATAAAGTAATAAGCAAATAAAAGGACACATGAGACACCAAGATTTAACGTGGAAATCCAATTTGGGAAAACCACCAATGCAACTAGTTACAACGTTTAACTCTTCTTAAGTGATCCCTATTAGAAGCCAACCCTATTAAGGTTTACAAAAAACACTGTTAGGCGAAACTCTTTTAAAGGATTTAAATCACACTATTAGGATTCGCCTTGTTAGAGGTCTTAAGACACTTCAATCTAGAGATGTCAACTTGCTAGAGGATTTACAAAATGATTGTTAAATCAACTTTGTTAAGATATTTATTCACTGATATAATTGTTAGATCTAGTAAAAATGATTGACCAATTTTATGAAGAAACTAGATTACAGATTCAGATCACTATTCTAGTTTATCCTTGGGATCCTTCCTGATCAAGATATTCTTTGCAGCTCTTTGGATATTTTGCCCTTAATGAAATATCCTTCTCTATTCGCATCTTATCTTCTTCAACACTTGCACACTATTCAATCCACATCTTGACCTTTCATATACATGATATAATGTCAAGTTGGCTTGAATATCCTTGCAAATAAACAAAGAACATACATTGAGTTGGCTTGCATAAACAAAATAAATAAACAAAATTATTTGGATGCAGGTTGGTTTGAACTAAAACTAAGTCACTCAGTTACAACCAAGTTCCTTGGTAACCGACCTGACTCAAATTACACTAATCTTCTAACTCAGTCATAATTGAATTCCTTTGGTAATTGATCTAGCTCAGCTTCTACTGGATCACTGAACTTGTCTTCTTCTTGGCTGATACAGGAGTCTTCTGATCTCAGTTCCAATTGGAAGTGCTCAGATAGAGTATAACATTTGTGTAACATTAATGACAATATACAATTGAATAATTATTATCAACAGGAAGATATTCCTAGTCACTCCTATAAGAGATCTATGCAATGTTGGACTCCTCCTTCCTTTCCTATTAATTTTTTAATATACATTTATATAAGTGTTTGTTTTCATTATTAGGTGATGCAAGGATGTATAAGTACTAGATGTTGAATCTACCTAGATACACACATCAGAGTGTGCCTTAAAAGATGTAAAAAATTGTTGATTAAGATATAGTTCCACATTTCATATGGAGAGATCCTTAATGGTCTTAGATGTTTATCTTATAGATGTATGGTCCCATGGGTAGATTTGATTATCTTTAATTTGGTTATCCTTCAAACTTAATCCTTTAGTTTTATGTTCATGTTTATAGGGTGTTCATGTTGATATATGGTAACCTTCTATTTGTATTTTTATATAGACATTACTATGTATATATATGGGTGCACATGTATATGCTTAACTATATATATTCATGTGTTCATGTGTAGGATAGTTAGTTGTGGTCCTACATTTGATATGTGATTCTCATATAATATGTGCTGAATTTTTTAAATTAAATAAAATGGTTAAGTTAGAATGAAAAATAATGATAACAAGGATAAATATGGAGTTATAAATAAAAATAAAACCTAATTACCTATTCCTATTATTTCTCCTACTATCTCTCGTTATATCATGATGGGGAGAGGAATGAAACTCAAGACCTCATACTTGTGATGGGGCCCAAGTTCCTTGAGAACCTTACCTCATTAAAGTATACTTAGATAAGTGGTTATATCTTATGTTGGGTAAAATAATATAAAAACCTTATATAGTTAATTTAACTTATTAATATTTATAATTCTTTATGTCATTTTTTTTGTGAGTACAAAAAAGGGTAGGTTAATTAGTTTTACCTATGAGCAAAATACTTAATCCTAAACTAATTAAATGTATTAATTATTAAAAAATCTTAATGAACTTTGGGACAGGTCGTGGCTTCTTAGGAAGCAACCTCCCCAACTTCTACAGTGGATCAAAAGTCTATAAAATAGCAACACATTCTTGAGTATGATTGGAAAGATTTTGGAATAAACAAGTTGGGGGATCATATTTACCATAAAGGAAAAAAGAAGATATTTTTTGTAGTTCTAATTCATAGAGGGAGATTAGTAGGAGGAATAGAAAGGAAAATGGAGTATTGTGCACCTTAGGATAGGTTTGAAGATTTGGATAGCCAAGAAGGTGAGTTTGAGGTTCCGCATCAAAGAATATTTTTTGGAAGTGAGGTAGGATCCAAGTTTCAAGAAAGATCTCCTTTGCATGTATGTGTGTGGTATTAATGGCTATTTTAGATAAATTTATCTTCTATAGGAAAAAAAATCAGATTTAATATAGGCATATATTAATTCTTAATAATCAAAATTATTTATAAATAAATAATTTTTTTTGATAGGTAACAAGTATTTTGTATTAATTAAATAAAGATAGTGCTTACAAAGATATGCCATCATATAAAGTGGCCATTATCATGAAAGTCCTCCTAAATCCCCCCCTCCCCATTGATGTTTAAAGTCAATATATACAAAGGGTAACACCCATTGAAAAAGTCGAACCCAAAAGCAAGTATTACTTGAATGCCATGGGGGACATAAGTAAACATATAAAAACTTGAGAAAACCTTCAAATGCTCTGTCCTTGAACCATTTTGCTGCATCCTCCTTTGTAAAGTTTGGGATAGCCTGATCATCCTCCATTGACCATGACATGCCAATGTTCTTTGATCCTCGAGGGCACTTCTTGCCAATTGTAATTTTTCTCACCTCTGCTACCAATGACACATTAATCCAAGCTCCTACTATTGAGGTCTCTGTAAGGAAACTTGGCAATAAAGAATATAACCGTTTCCACATAACCCATAATAGATCTGAAATAAACACGAAATTAAAATCCACATGCAAGAGAATAGACAACATACTCACAAAAATGTGATACAAGATATACCCTCATTGAGGGAAAAACCCAGCCTCCAAAAGCATCCATCATCATGTATTATTCAATAAAAAATATCATTTCCATACAACCATGGAATCCTTCATGGCCATAGCCACAACCGAGCAAACTATGTGAACAAGCATGAATCCACACATCCCATGCCATGCTTTCAACCCTCACAAATGCTCCTTTGGCTAACCTGTCAAGCCTTGTCCCGCTCGACTCTTGCCTTTTGTCTTCTCCTTGTCACTCTCTCTCTCCTCTCTACAACAACTACCCTTGTGGCTACTTATATAGTAGCAAGTCCCACAAAACCACCAAGTGATATTACATAAAACATGTGCTAATACCATGTGCTACCTAACCCAATGACCCCACATTTAATATTGGGCATTTAATTATTTTCCCCATTATTAAATAATTACATGAAATATTTTCACAATGTTACAATACAACTCATCAAGAATATTCCATGGGAATCTTTACATGTTGCACGTCCATTTAAGTACAACATTACATAATAAAATAAAAATAATAAAATAACAATATTATGCAATGTGTGCAACACCCATTATCTCAACAATCTCCCACTTGTTGTATACATTGCATAGGGTCAATCTGTAGCCACATAAATGAACAAGGGAAAAATCTCTCCCAGCACATCCACCATCATGGATCAAAATACACTAAGTGCTCCATCCTGGTACCCACAACAAAATCAAAGTATCCAACATTTCGAACATGAATGATCTCACCTCCTATTATGCCACTGTCACTGGACATACATAGAAGCCATCCAAAGAGAAAAACCACCCAACCTTTCGCATTAGAAGATCATAAAATCCTGTACCAACTGAAATTCCAAGCACAAAAAACCTGATCCAAAGGTAATCACATGTATCCGTAGTTGTCAAGATATCCATAGCTGAAATAGCACCCACAAAAAGTGCCAAACCCATCCAACTATCCATACCTCAAAGGTATAACAAGTGAATCTCATATCACCGACATATCCAATCTACAACCTGCAATCACAAGCCTCAAGAGCAATACCTACCACATATATACCAAGAAGCTCCCACTGCAAAAGATAATGTCAAATCTATAACCAATCCACTCACAACATCTCAAAGAAGTGAATCCATGTACTATCAAGGACATCCATAATACATAATCCAATATCCTGCAAGAATAACTCTCATAACAAGTCTCCAATAGTCTCTCAAATTCTCCACAACCAACAAAGGAAAGAGATAAAGAAATAACCATGTC
This sequence comes from Cupressus sempervirens, assembly GCA_028749045.1. Classification (NCBI taxonomy): domain Eukaryota; kingdom Viridiplantae; phylum Streptophyta; class Pinopsida; order Cupressales; family Cupressaceae; genus Cupressus; species Cupressus sempervirens. The sequence goes on from CM053793.1 coordinate 141,730,905, forward strand.
ATCTCTCACATGACATATATGAGCACAAACTAGTGATCACAATCTCCAACCAATCTCAAATCCAATGTAGTCAAAACTGAACATCCAGAAAGATAACCAAGACTAGAGAAACCATGCAAATCATAACCTGTATCATGTACTTCTACACACACCTCTAGATGTAGACTGTGCAAGTTAGATCTCCTCCATAAAACCCCAACAAGAAGCCTCAACAACACTTAAACCATACCATATAACTAATCATGGATGTAAGCCTCTCACAAGAAGATCAAACTCAATAAACCATTCCTAAACCAAGGAATAACTATTCCTAATTCAAAGAATATGCCCAATATAAAACCATCTCCCAAACTCAACCAGCATAACAACATATGCACATGGAGATAACCAATGCTAAAACATCTCTCAAATGAACCCTTCAGAACTAACTCATGTACCATAGCTCAAGATCCATATCCATGAAAGATTTGCATAAATATAATGCAACTGAGAGAAACAATGGGCTATACCTCTCAAGTAGCAAACCGCCGAGTAGACCAAGAGTGGGGAATGAGAATGCTCATCAAGATACCCAAATCTCCAACCAAGACTCATCTAAGAACAATCTCCTCTCAAGTCCATATCAGGTGACTGCCCCTCGGACTTCCTACTGAAACCATCAACTATCCCAACAAATACTTCTCTAATCCAAGAGAAATCAGCGTCACCACCGTCTCTAAGTATCCATGAGCACCTGTAACCAATCAATCCATGCCAACTCCAAATGCAACATAGCAATATCGTGAAGTATCCAGCTTATGATCAGTGTACTCAATACCAAGAAACTAAACCAAGATCAATGTCAAAGTTCCAACCATGGCCTCAGGAACATAAACATGACAACATGATCTAACCATCTCAACTAAAGAAATAACATGCTTCATATGAACATACCATAACATGTCACAACTCTAAACGTGTATCAAGAGTATACCATGACATAATAATGAAACCATCCTCATACCAAGGATAACATGCCAAATAAAAGCATAAACCACACCTTTTCCAAGAACCTTGTGAGTCCTCAAGATGCAACCATCTCCACACACCATGAAGAAAACCATCTCCACATACCAGGAAGAACCATCTCCACATACCATGAAGATAACCAAGAACTCCATGAGTCCTCAAGATCTAACCATCTTCACACACCATGAAGATAACAAGTGCACCATGCAAATGTCAAAGATGATTCTGCAGCAACAGGATCTAAGACAAATCTCCAACATCTGCAAACACTCAATAAATATATCAATGCCAATAGAACTCCCACTCAACCGTGGTACCAAGTCACCTATGGCATCATAAAATCTATCCTCTCCAAACCAAGAACTAATCCTGCACTATCACCCCATCACTGTCACAAGCTCCCACTATATCGTGTATCCAAGCTATCCATGACATAATGATGAAAAACCCATCCTCTAACCATGAGAATCAACCAAGGCATCAAACCATCAAAGAACTCAAAGTGCACATCATGAGCTCCTCAAAAGAAACCCAAATAACTATGATCATCAACCAAGAAGATATACCACCATAACTGTATCAGAAAATCCAAGCTAATGAACATAAAGGATGCACCTGTATAACCAATCATGTCATGCCAAAATCCATGGCACCATGATCACATCCATGAATCGAGCATCTGGCTCTCAATCTGTCCAACCTGTCAGCATAGTCAACCACAATCCTCCACCATGACTATCCCTGGTAACAACATCTCATCCCTTCTACATGAAGAAAATAGTGAATCATGTGACTTAGGGCATAAACAACCCAAATCTAAGCCACCAATCTGAATATGCATCAATAATGAAAGATCAATGGGCAAAGACAACCCATAACCAAGCTATAAATGCAACCTGTAAGTATAGACCGCTTACAACACTGCACAACTTGTAGACCCAACAAGTCATCATGCATATCCAAATCCAAACATTGATAACCATATCATCATGAGACCAATTTGAAATATGAACTGAGTATACTATGACATCAAAACTTAAATCTCCAATGCCATAAACTCACAATGTTACCATAGTCAAAATATATACCATAAATTGTTCAGATCAATATATCAACAAATAAATCATAAAAAACCTACACCAAATCTGAACCAATGTGTATAGCTCTTCAAGAGCTTTCCGTTGACTACTCGAAGTCCAAAATCCGACTCCGTATGCCCAAGTTATGCCCTAATCCGTGCTCAAAATAAATAACATCTGACTTTAGGGCTCTGGAAACCTGACAAAATCTCAAAATCATAGAACCAAACCTACACCATCTTGTAGTGCTCTGAATTATCTTTCCAACGCCTATAAGAACTCTGAAATTTGATATTCTGAAAGAAAGTTATGGTCGTTTTACTAAGACAATCTTTTTACCATTTTCAGTACGATTTTTCATTTTTAATTTTTTTTCAGTGACGAAAATTTTGACGGGATTAAATGTGATGGCCATCATGGGCTGAAACCAAAAAACTCTTTCATTTCCTCTGAACATGGCCAAACTAGGGCATATTATATATCAAAATTTATGGAAATGTCGACCTGGATCCAATGGTGAGATTTGTTTTTACCCAGGAGGTCATTTATGCAAGCTACCCCCAAAAACCCTCATTTAAATGAAACATCCGAAAAACTCTTTTGTCCAACAATTTCACATGCCCAAATCTTTTAACATCCCATCATAACAACAAACCCAAATCCCTTAGATCTGCAATAAATCATTCATATATCTTGCCCTTTTCTTTTATCCTCTCATGCATTCCCATGGATTCAATCTAGGGTTACAATAATAAAACCATAGCTCTGATACCACTTGTAAGGAAACTTGGCAATAAAGAATATAACTGTTTCCACATAACCCATAATAGATCCGAAATAAACACGGAATTAAAATCCACATGCAAGAGAATAGACAACATACCCACAAAAATGTGATACAAGATATACCTTGGGAAACCCTCATTGAGGGAAAAACCCAGCCTCCAAAAGCATCCATCATCATGTATTATTCAGCAAAAAATATCATTGCCATACAACCATGGAATCCTTCATGGCCATAGCCACAATCGAGCAAACTATGTGAACAAGCATGAATCCACACATCCCATGCCATGCTTTCAACCCTCACAAATGCTCCCTTGTCTAACCTGTCAAGCCTTGTCCCGCTCGACTCTTGCCTTTTGTCTTCTCCTTGTCACTCTCTCTCTCCTCTCTACAACAACTACCCCTGTGGTTGCTTATATAGTAGCAAGTCCCACAAAACCACCAAGTGGTATTACATAAAACATGTGCTAGGGCATTTAATTCTTTTCCCCAATATTAAATAATTACATGAAATATTTTCACAATGTTACAATACAACTCATCAAGAATATTCCATGGGAATCTTTACATGTTGCACGTCCATTTAGGTACAACATTACATAATAAAATAACAATATTATGCAATGTGTGCAACACCCATTATCTCAACAGTCTCCCCTAAAGCTCCCCATCTTTCCCTAGCCAACTGATATCTCAGTGGTTCTCCAGCCATCCTCACACTCTTTTGAGGCATCATCTTCATGAAAACCTCCTCCCATTGTTTGTGACACAGATAGAATCCTCCAAGAACTTATCGACCTTCATCCAACCTTCCACAACTTTTTGAAAATGCACCCCTTATGGAGGTGCAAAAGACCAAATGACTAGAGTTTGAACTGAGGAATCCCCCCCCCAACTAACCTCCACAATTCCTACCCCATTTCCAAACCAACACCCAGTAAAACTCTGTCAATAACATCATCAATCCCCAACAACTATTGCGGGTCCATGCAAGATGCCACAACCTTACTGACTTCTTCCTTTGTCTTGCCAACTAATAGAGCCAGAGCCACAAAGAGAGATGTTATGTCTAAATTGGACCTTCTCCTCCAATAAGTGTCAAGATATTCCTCCCCAAAAATCTCATGGATACCACTTCACTTATTATATTATTAGTTGAGCCTGAGTCAATGATGACCCTACACACCTTTCCTATGATCTTACATCTAATCCTAAAGAGTGCTCTCCTTTGAATTGGTTCTTATTTGATTGGCTCCTTAATCAATGTTTTCCTTATCATTAGATTCTCCCATTCCTTTGATTCTAGGGGTACCTTAGGGTGCTTTTTACTACTACTAGAATCCTCTTGTACATAATTGACCCTTTTTGTGCTCCCTTGGGAAGTTGAGCTCTTCTCAGAGTACCTATATATAGGGTTTCCTAACTGATGGCAATGATATCACTTCATGGTGGTAATATGATTCTCTTCCTTGATTGTTGCTTCTTCCTCTCCAACTAGTGTTAGAGCCTCTGCACCTATTAAAACCTCCTCTTCCTAAACTTCCCTCTTGCTGCTTAGTAACCTTATTGTCTCCTTGGGGACTATAATATGATCCTCTTCCACCATAGCTTTTACCTCTTCCATCTCTTCCCTTACCTCTGCCTTTGAAGTTTTAGTCTTCCTTCTTCCTATTCTTCTCTTTCACTTTCAAAGTAAGTTGGAAACACTCATGGACTATCATAGGAGTCCATAAATTAATCTCTTCTTGTATGCTCCATTTCAAACCCCCTAAATACCTAGCCACCCCAATGGCCTCATCTTCTTGCACTCTTGGTCCCTTAAAAACAACTTTTGGAACTCTTTAGTGTAAGTTGCTATATCCATGTCTTTCTGCTTCAAACTTTGTCTCTTCTTATGTTGTTGAACCTCATAGTCCTCTAGGAGGTATTTCTCTTTCACCTTTGAACTACCATGGCTTTCCAATTTGCAATGGTCTTCTTTCCCACTTTTTCCCTCTCTTCTTGGAGGTACTTCCACCATGTTAGGGTTGATCTCCTTAGCCTAGACTTGGCTACCTTTACTCTTTGTGATTCACTCATGCCTTCACATTCAAAGTAATTTTCCATCCCTTCAATCCACTCCATGACCAATTCAGGGTCCATTTTCCCGCTAAGCAAAGGGACTCCTTCTAAGGCATTTCCCCCTAGTGCCTTGATTGCTTTTAGGAATGAGTCTTTGTCTATAGGAGGTTCTAGTTTAGGAATAAGGTCTTCCACATCCATATTCTCTTTACCCTTATTGATGTTGTCACCTTCTTGGTCCTTCTTCTTAGCTACCTCAACAACTTCTTCCAACTTGGTCTTCATTACTTCCAAAGCCTCTTCAAGGATCATGTTTCTCTCCTTTTTCTCACCCATCTCTTTGGCCAATTCTATAGTAGTCACCATATTTGATTCTCCAACTGATTTCATAGGCTGAAATATCTACCCAAAAGTCCCTATCTTCTTGTTCGGATACCACTCTAATGTAATGATAGGTTAGTTTTCTCTTTTAGTCCTTACTTCCTAGGACTTGCTTAGGCTTTCTCTCACCTTATTAGGGTAATCTAAATACTTTCAAAGATAAAGGTAATCCATTACAAGCGTCTATAAAATTATTAACAAGTTCCTTAAAGCCATTAAGGGGATAGTATTTCAAAAAAGCAATCCAACAAAATAGTTGTTTAGCATAAGAGTGAGCCAATCCTCTCATTTTATACATTGAGGATATACCCCAAAATGTAAGAACTTGATGCTTTCATGTTGTAACGATAATGAGACTACCCCTTCCAAGGTTGCCTATTGTAGGTAATAGAACATCCAATTGGTCAACATGATCCACATCACCCATAACAATGAGCACCTCAAAAGATCTCAAATTCCTTCCTATAATTGCCTTCCTTGGTTAACATTGTCAAATGTTTCAATCACACCAAAGTCTTTAAGAAGTTGAATCTACTTTTTGTACAACACATCTTTAGCATCTCTAATATCAAAAATAAAATTAGATTTTTCCATGGATGAGAATTTTTCGTTGTATAATTCTTTCACAAACTTGATCTTTCCATACTCACCCATGGCCCATATACCCACAATTTGTACACCCTGATCACCATCAACAAGTTGGACTATATTTTAAAAATCTTTCACTATTCCATCAAGACCCACTCGATGTTTTATAACTTCTAATGGCACATTGCTTATTTCCTTAAGTACAATATTCACAATATTCTTCAACTCTCTTATCTCATCACTGAAATGTAAAATTGAAAAATCAAACTCTGAATAAGTGTTTTAAGTCAAAGTTAAGTTCCACAGTTATAAAAATGAATGCATATTTATGAAAGTAGAGAGACCAAATGTGTAGGGGTACCTACTCATTATTTTCTAATGTTGTGGGAAAGAAATCGCCACATTCCAACTCCTTTGATTCTAAGAAAGTCGCGACCTTCATGTCTACAATGATATCATATATCTTACTTGCCAAAGTCTTCTTCACATCTAGTCCCCTATGATTGATAAATACATCATAGGATTGTTGTTGGATGAGAGTTGAGGATCTACCCATTGCAGATGCAGACAGTGTCATTCCTTCACATGCAGAAGCACCTGAAGTTTCTTGAAATGCATCATCCTATTGAATAAAACTAATGGTGTTTGAAGTGGACACCATTGAATCAGATTCCATTGAAGTACACCACAAAGGAAAGACAAAAAACCAATCAAGACAAAATGAAAAAAAAACTTTTGGAAGATGATGGAGAAGAAAATGATGAAGGGGGCTCTCTATTCGACCAGAAGAAGATGCCACAGGACTTTGTTACAATTGGACAAAGAGAAAAATGGTGAAATAGGCTTGAAAGTTGTGGGTTTTGAGTGAGAGCAATCATAGACTATTTGAGGGAATGTAAATAAGAAATGAAGCCAGTAGGAGCAAGTGATTTGTATGATGGGTCTGAAACATTAAAAAGGTAGATTCCTAACTACGTCAAGTGTTATTGGGATCAATAAAGCATGGTGATGATTAAAAGGAAAGAGGAAAGTATGTTGGTAGAGTCGTGTCATGTCTTGCCCTAGAAACTTTTTCTTTTCTTGCTTATGTGGCGAATAATCAAATGTTGACTTGGTCAAAGATGGTTTAACCTTAATTTAAGATAATGAAAGTTAACATCTTAGATTATACCAAAATTAAATGAGTTATTTTAATATGTAAATACATTCAAGATATTACATTATGATGATGATGTCATTTAAAGTGTTCTTAAATGTTGTGATTTAATAATGTGATTATGCTTTAATGTTTTCTCTTAATGATGACATGATTAAGATGTGATATATTGATTATGATGGACACTGACTCATTTTTGGTTGCAAGTGTCTGAGTGGATGCAGGGATGATGAGAGTGTGGTTGAGGTAGAGAGGGGTAGCCTCTCAGAAGGGGATGCATCGGATGTCATGCTACCACACACACACATCACGTAGAATCTCATGTTGATCGTTTATGTTTTTCATTAAATTGAACTAAGTTAATCTTGAAAGTTTACGTTAAATATAGAGTTTTTTATTTAAATTTGTTTATGAAAGACAAAAAGAAAGAATTTTTTTTAAAATATTAAATCACTAACGATGATTCTTGATATTTGATTTTTGTACACATAAATAAAAGTTCTGTATGGATTTAATGGAAAATTAGAAGTATTTTGTTTATTTAAAAAAATTACATATATATGTGTTCATAAAACAATGCTTCATTCTTTTAATTGAAAAAAAAAAACAAAAATACAAGCAAAAATAATCGACATTAGGTCACTTACGGGAAGAGGCATTACAAAGGGGGTTTTTGGGGAAAACAGAGAGACAACAGACTAAAGAAAGGGCTGGACTTGGAGAAGAATGGCAACAATAGCTGGGAGGAGGGATTCTTAGCGTCAACAACCAACGTTGAAACAAATTCTTGAAAACTCTTTATTGCTTGTTTTCTACTTAATGGATTGCTTAGTCGGGTTGAAAAAATTAGGGTTAGTAAAAGCATGGAATGTTGTTCTTTTTTATATTACATACATGTTCCATTGAATCCCTGTGTTTGGCAAAAATGACATGTCACAAAAACCCATCATTGTATGCTATTAGAGGTTAATCTCATGCCGTGACGCCTTGTCTTCAACAAAAATCTCCTTGTCTTCAATGAAAATCTCCTTCCCTTCACCGACAGTCTTCCCTGTTATGGATTTTTCCTCACCACTATTGTTTACAAAGAAAGAAACTCAGACCAAGATATTAGATGCTATTGGAAAAGGAGTAGGAAGGGTTAAGAGTAGAGTAGAAAATGCAGCAAATACAGATCACACAACTATAGATTCGAATGGGTTTTAAACATGAATCTTTACCCTCTTTATGGTACGTACATCTATGCAATTATTAAATGAAACTCGAAACAACATATGTATTTGAAACTTCTTGCAATTTTCAGGGCATTAATGAAATGTTGAGTAGGATAAGTATCTTGCTTGAAAAAAAGTTTGTAGATTTTGTAAAATATACAAATCATTCGAATAGGACTAGAGAAGGTGGTCATTAAACCTCTGCGTTGAATGTTGGTTTTTCTCATTTGTTGAGAAACCCAAACTTTAATATACATGGCTGATTTCTTCTAAATTTAATGATCATGCGAGTTAAGCTTAGACTTAGTGGAGTCGATTCCAGACTTAAGCATAGTTTAATTCCATGATAGCACATAGAGTATTGTAACAAGGAAAGAGACTATCCAAGATAGATGTTCTCATCTTTTGAAAAAGTATCTTCTAATTTAGGAGAGAGGAAACACACTTAGTAAATTGAATTCAACTTTAGTTGTAATGCTGAAGCTATTTTATCGATTGTTTTTCGAATAATCTCAATTATTAGAATGTACTACTGCCCAAAACCTTTTTGAGTACTTAAAAGATTAGTAGTTTGTGGTTCTTTTCATTGATTTTACTTCCACAACTGAGTGTATTAAATTTTTCCTTAGTTGTCTAAAATTTTAAAGCATAAATTCAGCATTTAAGTGTTGGCTGAACCATAAAAACAAAATGGTAGACATTTCATATGTTTTTAGTTGCAAGAGTATTCTTTCTGCAATACTCTGATTCACTGTATCATAAAGAACAAAAAGAACATGTGTTATTCATATGTAAATTAGAATTTAGTCAAACACCTTGTTGTAGTTAGTGTATAGGTGTGTATTTTCCTTCATGGTTGGGTGTAATGTAGCAATATTAGGAAAGATAGAATGGATACTACACATTTAGTTTCCTCTATCTACCAGTTCTGTAGAATGGATACTACACATTTAGTTTCCTCTATCTACCAGTTCTGTAGAATGGATACATGTTGTTCTTGTTTCTTCTACCGTTAAATCTAGCTTTATAAGTGATTGGCCAAGCCATTTGATTTCCCAAGTAATGCATATTTGTGTATGTAACTATGCTTATTTGGTTTTGCTACATATTTGTAGATGTGTAGTTTTATTTTTATTCCCTGCTATGTTCCGTGATTAGGCTATTAGGCACATGGTTGCATATAGTGTGTTTCATGACCACACTAGATCCATCTGATCCATCTTGTTCTAGGAAGCTAGGCTTCTCATACCAGGGTTAGGGTATTCTTCATGTTAAGAAGAATCCCGAGAGAGTAATCACTCCATGGTTGGCAAGGTAAAAGCACCTGGGCCACACTTCTGTCTCATATAGTAGTAGGTGGACGATGTCCTACAACTTTAGAGATAGGTTACGTTGAAGAACACAATAGGAAGGGTTATCCTAATTTTATTGTACTGTTTCATCCTTGAAATGAATTGAACTATGTAAATTGTAAATGAGAACAATATAATTATGGAAACTGTTTAACATGTATAATCACTGAAATTGTTGTTTGTTGGATCAACAACTATAGTTTTATGTTTCTATCTTAATATGAGATGTGTTAACTGATTAGTTATCACCATTATTGATGTAACACTGAACATATAGGTATATATGTTAAAGATGTAAAATAACAGATCAACATCTTAATGTTTTCATTATGTGCATAAACTAATTGTTAATGGATAATTAGCTTGACTTTTCCACAATGTTTTGATTGGTTTTCTTCCGCATTTTCTGCAATTTAATGATGTGGAAAATTTAAGCAGGACATAGTTCTTACAAGCGATGCAAAAGAAAATTAAGGCGAAATCATCCAAGAAAGCATAGATTATACAACAATGAATCAATGTGGAAGAGAGAAGATAATAAGTGACAAAAGTGGCATCAATAATGGAGACCCTAATGAGACAATGGGCTTATCATGGAGGGGAAGAATCAAATAGATAATATATTGAAATAAGGCATATCGTAAAGAGTGAAGTGGAGCCAAAAGAGTAATGGAAGTAATGGCATAACTTTAAAGAGTAAAGTGGGGTCAACATAGTAATGGAAAATATGGATCACATAAATAATATATTGAAATCATTTAAAGAATAAGTTAAAGTCAATTGGAGAGCATTGGTGCATATAAATCAATGAATAATTTATTGTGGATAAGTAATATATTAATATAGCTTATAAAAATAGAGTGCAAGTTAAAATTTCATAGTGAAGTTTAGGTTGTAGATGTTCAAGTAGTGTTGATTTAATTTTCTTGCAATATAAAGAAAAGAAAGACAAGTGATAAGTTAAAGATGGGTGGAGATTAGTACATTTCTATTAACATAAATGATATCATAGATTAAAGTGGATGTGACATTTGCAAATTAAATTGATTGAAGAATAATAGAATCCAACGAGAAATTATCTGGAAAAAAATCTTCACCTAGGGGTAATGATGCACGACAAGTGGAAGATCACATTATAATGGAGAAAAATATAAAAATTATATTTTGATTTTGATTATTAATTGATTAATATAATAAAAAGGTATATTTTTCTTTCAACATACAATGTCCAATAATAGAATGCACAATGAATGAGGGTATAGTCAATAGAGCCCACTAAAACATAGAGTGAAAGTGAAAGGGGTGATTTTATTGATCCCACTACATAATAGAGTGAAAGATGGAATTGCATAATGTTGTCTATCATAGATGACATGAAATTTGCAAGAATTCTAAACACATCCTTTTAATTTCCATTTCAAATTTACATCTCTCTTATATTAAAAAAATAAATCTAAAATATAATGTGTTTTCATTTAAAATATAATATTGTATTTGTTTCATTGTATCTCGATAAATCTTACTTTAGTTAAGAAAATGTGAGTATTTGATATAATTAATGTCACCAATGTAAACTTTAAGAAATCTCTCTCAATAAAATAATATAAAATATTAGAGAATCTTTCATTATTAAAATAAAATAAATCTATTGGCGAATCTCTCAATTTTTTAATTTAAAATATTCTTTATATTAGCAATTATTTTGGAATCATATTTTTTGTGTAGAAAATATTGACAAATCTCAATAATGATAAGTTCATTAATCACCATGGTAAATACTTCTATTTAAAAAATAGCATGCTTATTGAAAATTATTGTGTTATATGTAAATATGGGTTTAAGAGAAAAATGTAATATGTAGTTTGTATTATTTTTAAAAGGTAATCTAATAATCTTTATTGTATTACATGTAAGATATATGTAATGATATTATTAATTCTAATATAACCCACAATTTCTTCAATGTCATTGATTTCTATGTGATCCACAGTCCAAAGGAAATCGTAACCCCCATAAGCATTACAAATCAAAATTGAACATTTTTTTACCACATATAATATTATTAGGATCATTACATTATATTTTAAATCAATACTGAAAGCTAAATATTGGTGATACATCCCTTAAGTAACTAATAATTATGATAATTATTGGTATATTAATTTTGATTTTTCTAATAATATATAATACTTTGGTAATCATGTATCAAATATTGTGGTGAATCTGTGAGTTTAATTTTTTTAATAAAATAAATTATTGGATGATTTTAAATATTTTTAGAAGTAAACTCTATAAAAATGTGGAAATTTAAGTCACATTAAATCTATGCATGCAATGCGATCTGAATCATTTTATTCAGGGGAGAGCTCCAAGCTGAAAAAAGTTAATGGTTGTTTTCCGCGTAGCCATGATCGCCCTGTTCTGGTTATTCCTCCAACGGCTGTAATGGAGGACATTGATTATTGTACCAAGCATGCTTTGATATGCAAATTTCTTGGAATCCAAATTTCCCTATCTGCTCTTGAGGCATGGATCCGCCGCTCATGGCAAGTGGAAGGCGATATGGAGATTATGTTGGCAGGGAATAGTTTTTTTTTGTTGTATTCTCTTGCATGTCTGATCGGGATCGTGTTTTTAAAGGAGGCCCTTATTTCTACAATCATGTGGGGTTATTTGTCAAACCTTGGCATTCAGGTTTTAATTCTGCTGAGGATCTCCCTTCAACAGTGCCAGTTTGGGTTCGCTTGCCTCGTCTTCCCTTGGAATTTTGGCATGAAGACATCCTTCGACAAATTGCTGCTTTGTTGGAGAAGCCGGCTGCGATCGCACATCAATCCCTCGATAAAAAGGTTATTTCATATGCTAGAATTTGTGTTGAAATTAATTTGAATAATCCATTACTAGATTCTTTGGAAATTTGTATGGGGGATTTTTCTTGGGTGCAGCAGTTAGATTATGAATCCCTCCCTTTCCGTTGCCGGATTTGTCATGAGTATGGTCATTTACAGCGTCAGTGCCCCCGTAACTCAAGTTTCAAAGGAGTGGATGGTTCTACAGCTAGCAATACTGGTGGTTTGGCAGATACTACAGGGAAAGGACAATCTCAAATGGCTAATACTACCAAGGGGATGAATCCGCAAGATGCTACAGGTAAGGGTAAGGCTCAAATGCAGGATAAGGATGGATTTACCCCTGTTCACCCTTGAGCTAAGGGACGTGGTCAAAAGAGGCCTTTGAAAGAAAGATGATCTGATTCAGGTTTTAACCGCTTTGAGGTGCTGGATAGTATGGTTCTAGAGGAGGGTATTCCTCCTCCTATCTCTTCTGATCCAGTTTGCCCAGATGAGAGATCTGTTCCTAATGATGCTTGTGGGGCATCCCAAGTTGTAGTATATCAGAACTGTGAGGTCCCTGTAGCTCCTGTGACAGAGGCTCTGGTGACTCCTAAAGTGTTGGAGGATAATGATGTTGTTTTAGCTGACTTGGTTAAGGATGTGCTACCATCAGGTAAGGGCAAGGCTTCTCCTCTCCCCTTGGGGTTGATGCCTCGACCCTTTAAGTGAGCTTCTTTTACTCCCCCTCTAAGGAGTGGGTGCAAAACAGACCAAGAGAAGATTAAACTCACATGAGATATACTGATTGAGTCTGGTTCAGTGAAACCTTTGGATTCTCATTTTCCCAATTCTACCCAATGATGATTATTCTCTCATGGAATGTAAGGGGGTTGAATAACATCCCTAGATAAAAGGCTATTCATAACTTGGTGGTTGATCATAGCCCTGATGTTTTTTGTATCCAAGAGACTAAGCTCTCTGTGGAGTCTATGGTCCAACATGCCTCTAGTATTTGGTCTCGTGGCCAATGCCAGTGTGTTGGGGCAATAGGCAGTGCAGGTAGTTTAGCTATATTTTGGGATCCTCAAAAAATTTCTCCTCTTGGCTGGATGTCTTCTCGCTCAACTCTCTCTATGGTAGCTTCTGCTCTAGACTCAGGAGAGGTAATCATGGTTACTAATGTGTATGCACCTGTTGATCTTATGGGAAAGGAGGAACTTTGGGAACATATTCAATATGTTAGAAATTGTCATCCTTATCATCCTTGGGTGTTAGCAGGGGACTTCAATTCAGTTTTAAGTTTGGAGGAGAAGCATGGTGGTTTGGCTAGATTGGGGCCTTCTTCTGCTCTTCTTTGGCAACATATATCTCTTTTGCATCTCTCTGATGTTAAGCCTTCTAATGGTCTCTATACCTAGAATAATCGCAGGACTAGTGTTGCTGCTATCTCAGAATGTCTGGATAGATTTCTTGTTTCTTGCTTCTGGGTTAGTGGCACCCTTACTATCTCTTCAGAAATCCTTGATTGGAGGGGTTCAGATCATTGTCCAATCAAATTTTTCGCTATAGGGGCTTATGTTCTGAAGCATCCTCCTTTTAAGTTCCAGTTGATGTGGCTTTGGGACTCCTCTCTTCATGATTTTGTTTTTTATTGGTGGAAAGATGGTGCTCCTACATATGGTACTGCAATGTTCTCATTTTCTAAAAGGCTTCAATATGTTAAAAGACAGCTCAAGATATGGAATAGGGAATGCTTTGGGAACCTTCACTTTATGAAGAGGCTTGCTCAAGAAGATCTTGATGTCATCACAAGGGAGATTAGAGATTGAGGTTTCTCAGAGGATCTTGGCAAGGCTGAATCCCTTGCTTCTAGAGCTCTAGAAGAATGGGAACTTTGAGAGGAATTTTTTTGGAAGCAAAAGGCTAGAGTTGATTGGCTCCAGGAAGGTGATCGTAACACTGCCTTTTTCCATAAAACAGTGCAATATCGCTAGAATCAGAGCACTATCTCTTCTTTGGTTAATTCTCAAGGTATCCAACTGAATTCCTTGCCAGCTTTGTTCCAGGAGGCTATTTGGTACTTCTCTACCCTCTTCTCTGAGGACTCTCCTCCTGCTGATAATGAAGAAAATCATATTTTGTCCTGTATTCCTTCCCTTATCACTCAGGAAATGAATGATTATCTCATTCGTCCTATTTCATTGGAAGAGCTGGAGGAGGTGGTCTTTGGCATGCCTAAGGGGAAGGCTCCTGGTCCTAATGGCTTTCTAGTTGAATTCTTTCAGGAATTTTGGGACATCATTAATCATGATTTGTTGGAGGTGGTTAAAGAATCCTATGCTAGCAAGCAGATGCTTTGAGCTTTGAACTCTACATTCTTGACTCTTATTCATAAGAGAGAGGGTGCTAATCAATTGGAGTTTTTTAGACCAATTGCCTTATGTAATGTGGTTTACAAAGTTATTACTAAGTTGATTGCTGAGAGACTGAAAAGGTGGCTTCCCATTATTATCTGAGAAGAACAAGGTGGCTTGTTGCTGGCAGACAAATTTTGGATGGGGTGGTTATTGCTACTGAGGCTATTCACTCTATGGCTACTTCAAGGGAGAGAGCCATGTTTGTTAAGCTGGATACAGCTAAGGCCTATGATAGAGTTAAATGGAGCTTCCTAAGGAGTATTCTTCTTTCTTTTGGATTTAGCTCTAACTGGGTGAGTTGGATTATGAGTTGTGTTACTTCTGCCTCTTTTTCTGTTCTTATTAATGGTCAACCTTCTCAACTATTTGGTGCTTCTAGAGGCCTCCGCCAGGGTGAGCCTCTCTCCCCATATCTATTCATCATCATGGCTAAAGGCTTGGGCAGATTCATTAAGCATCAGGTGTCCCAGAATTCTATTCAAGGCTAGTGGTGGGGTAATGGCTTACCTTCTCTTTCCCATCTTCAATTTGTTGATGATTTTGCTCTTGCTGGTCTTGCTAGGATCGAGGAAGCTGAAGCCTTTCGACATGCTTTGGATGTTTATTTGGCAGCTTCAAGCCAGAAAGTTAATGAGCACAAATATTCCATTTACTTTTTTAACACTCCTGATTCTATTCAGCACAGGATTGTTGGTATCCTACGGTTTCAGATAGGATCACTTCCTTTGACTTATCTTGGCATTCCTATTGCTGTTTCTAGGCAACCATGTCTCTTCTGAAAAAATTTGATTACCAAGCTTCAGGATAAGGTAAATCATTGGACTCATAGATGGCTTTCTACTGCTGCCCGGGTTACTCTTCTTCAAGCTGTTATCCAAGCTCTTCCTACTTATTGAAGCACGGTTCACGCTGCACCTATTTACTTTCTCAAGGAGTTTGATGCTCTTTCTCGAAAATTCCTTTGGAGTGGTAATTTACGTAGTACTAAATGGAGCTTGGCTAATTGGGCAACTGTTTGTAGGCCTAAAAAGGAGGGTGGTCTTGGTCTTTGATCTGCTCTATTGAGTAGTCAAGCTTTGGCTGCTAAACTTTATTGGCGATGGTGCTTTGGACAACATCAACTTTGGGCTCGTATTATCACTCATAAATATTTTCATGGTGCTGATCCTTGCTCTGTTTCTGCACTTCCTCTTGAAGGTCGTGGCTCAATGGTTTGGCATACTTTGAAGACAGGTGCGATGTTGGTAAAGAGGGGTCTGTTTTGGATATGTAAAGGAGGTTCTCAGGCTTTGTTTTGGTCTGATACTTGGGATGGATTCCCTTCCATTTTATCCATATACCCTCATCTTCAGCCTCTTTTTGACTCTTTTCTTGCCACTGGATGGGATAAAGTGGCTCATTACAAGACTCCTTATCAATTGGGACCTGTTGTTGGTTACAGATGGAAGCATTCTTCTGATTGGCCTCTTGGAGGTACAGACATGGATCGTCAGGAGCTTTCTCAAATTCTGGCCTCTAGAGAGTGTTCTTCTTTGCTTGGTCCAGATGTTTTGGCTTGGGGCCGTACCTTGTCTAGTAAATATCATGTCTCTGCTGGGTATCAGGAGATAACTAGACAATTATTTGGGGATGCTGAGGTCCCTTGGTGGAAGCAAGTTTGGAATAAAGTTTCTTGGTCCAAGTGCAATTTTTTCATGTGGCTAGTGGCTCACAACCATTGTCTTACCTGGGATAATCTTTGTAAACGTGGATTTCAGGACCCCTCTTATTGTGTTTTGTGTGGTAATGGAGAGGAGTCCGTCTCCCATCTGTTCTTCCATTGCTCCTATTCTACTCAGATATGGCACCTTTGGTGGAGCGCTTGGGGTTGCTCTTGTCGGCATGCTTCCTCTTTGCCTGAGTTTTGGGCTCACTTGGCTACTGCTCCGTCCAAGTCTTCTATTCTCCATGCTGCTTGGATTGCTGGCCCATCTTTCATGCTTTGGCATATCTGGTTGGAGAGGAATCGTCGCATATTCCAAGATGTTTGGCTTGGTGTTTTGCATCTTTGGTGGAAAATATCACATTCTCTTCAGGAAACTATTCTTGTGAAGTGTGAGCTTGATGGGGGTATGGATCCGGTTGATCTTGCTATCTGCAATCGCCTCAATTTTCATCTGCAGGATGGGGCTGCAGCTCATAGGTTTCCTTCTATGTCTAGGCAGCTTCACCATCAGAGGAAGGGTCAAGTTAACCAGGATGGGCACTGGACTCCTCCTCCCTGTGGAGTTCTGAAAATTAACACTGATGATTCTTCCCATGGGAATCCTGGTCCAGCTGGTATTGGCAGAGTGACTCATTGTAGTTCTGGGGATGTTCAATTTTTCTTCTCAGTTCATAAGGGTGATTATACTAACAATCTCATGGAAGCTTAGGCTATTTTATATGCTGTGGAACAGTGTTTCTTGCGGGGATGGAGTAAGATTATCTGTGAGTCTGATTCCCAGGTGGTGGTGAACATGCTTTCTTCGCAAGAGCTTGAGGATGTTAGTTGGTAGTTGGCCACTATTGTTAAGCAGATTCTTTTCTTCTCTTCCTCTTTTCAATTCATTAGGTTCACGTATATTCCTCGTGAATGGAATAGAACTGCTGATTGTTTAGCCAAATGGGCATCTAGTCATGATCTGGGTTGGAATATTAGGGATAGGAGGCAACTGTCCTATGAGATGGTGCAAGAATTTGATGATCTTGTTGCTCAGGATCGAGCTCCTTGTTGAGCTCTCCTTGTTGTATTCCTTTCTGTCTTAATAAATTTTTACCCCTTTTTGCAAAAAAAAATCTTAAATTATCAACAATTTGTTTATTATAAAAAATATTAGCCAATTAGTGAATATTAGCTAATAAATATTACCTTGAATGTCACAAATAAAGTTAGATTGTAAAATTAATAATTTGAAAGTAATATTTTCTGAATTTTAATGATGAAAAATTATTGTCATAATATCAAAAATAATTTGTCAATATTTTCTTCTTTTTTATTAGCCAAATAAATTTTTTTGGTTGATTATTTGCATTGTACATTGGTATCCACATCTATATAATTAATCCTCATTAATGTCAAAATGATATTTTATGTGAAAATGACTTAGAAATTGGTGAGAACAATTAAGTAGTTTAAGATTATTATAAGTCACTTTCCTCAAACTCTCATATATGAGTGCTTGTAATAAATGATAATTAATAAAATCCACAACAAATTTTTGAAATAGTTATGAATCAAAACTTACAAATCTTATTTGAGGAGAATATATATATTTTCTGAAACTTTTGATTATCTATTAAATCATTTTTTTTTTTTTCAAGTTTGTAAAATTCTAGTGCCCTCTTCTCTCCAAGAGATTTATTTTTGGGCCAAAAAAGATAGTGACTTCACCAATGATGCGTTTATTAATACAAATTTTACAAATATTTTCTTATGCTAGACGGTTTTTCAATCCATAATTTTGATTATTTTAAAAAATATAATTGATTTTCTACCTAAGAATTTAGCCAAGATTTGATTCCATTTTAGACTCTTTGAAGTTGTTTACATAAAAAAATTTATAAGTGAAGAATGTAATATTTTATTTATTTTTCATTATGAAGACTAACTATAATATTTTTTTATTACATTCTAAAGATTGGCTTCTATGTTCTTCATTTGCACTTCCTACCACCAATTTCACATGCAATGGATTACCACAACGTTCTTTACTTCCAACTCTCATTTTTTGTTCTTGAGTTCTATATTTTTTCTACTTATTTATATAGTAGTTTCCCTCATATTAACTTTAAGAGACTATTTGAGTAAAGAGCATTAACCTATTTTAATTTTAATTTTTTTTGCATTTACCCATGCAGATAGCTATAGTGAAGGTGTCTATATTGTCTTAGGTTATGTAAGCGAGTATTTAGCAAAATACAAGGTAGTTTCATGAACTTGTTACTTTAATATGCCTTTTTACCATTACATCGAAATTGAATTTTTGTGACCAAACCAAACCTTGAAAGTTCAGTTTCCTTATTTTATTTAATTTGATATGGTCATAGTAAACATGTCCTGAATAAAAGTAACACAACACATTGCCCCTTTTCAAGGAAAATATTGTTCAAGCTTATATATTTTCTCAACATTGTAGATCTTGTATGTAAACTTATTATTCTTTTTAGTGGTGTATTTAAATAATTAGTTGGTGTGGAAGTCTTTATAACTCTTAGTTTGTTACAGTAGTTTTCGTAAAAATAAAAGCGTAAGGTTTGAATGCTTGATATGATAATATCAAAGAATATCTTTTACTAATCATCATGAAGTGGTTCTAGAATAAGTTTCTAATCAATTTAATTACTTCATCATAATAGAAATTTGTATAATCTATACTATTTGTATTTTAGTACTAAATATAAGTTCTTTTAGACTTCATCCAAGGTCTTCTAAATTCTTATTCTACTTATGTCTTCTATGAAAATTCTTATTCTACTTATGTTGTCTACGTTAATTGGTCTTCCAACATTCTTTTTATATGCTTTTATTAGCCAAATGTTTGAAGTTGATCTTTTTCCTTGTAAGATTAATGTACAAAGAGAAACATTATCTAATGTTCATAGATAAACATTACAAAAATAGAAAAATAAAATTAGTAGCATCTATAGGCATAAGCTAGATATGTTTTGAAATTTCATGGTTGGAATGAATTTATTAGAGTACTTTTTTATTATTTGAAGGTGACATTTCTGTATCATTGGTTGCAAGTAGAGACAATGACTTCTTTATTTCAATCCTTTCTTGCCTTATCTATTTAGGATGGACTTCAATATTATATTATGTTTACTTATTGTATTTTTCATAGGAAATATACTATTGCAACCACCAATATTTAACTAGTGATTAATCCTTTCAATGACAACCAACCAAATGTAAGTATTATTTTTTTAAAATTTAAAGTTTTGATTTTTGTAATGTTTATTTGTGAAATTTTTAATTTCTAATTTTTCAAAAATTAATTTACTTGAACTTGATTGACTCATATAGTTGGGGTCTTATAGGAGCAGATTTTAAGCAAGCACTACCCGATATCTTCCTTAATAAATAAAAATAAGATTATATGATTTTTTTATGAGTTGTATATATTTCAACATATAATAGTATTAACTTTGATAATTCTTAGTGCTAACTATTGTAGAAAAGGTAAAAAGAATTAGTTATTAGATAAAAATTATCAAGTCACTATAGTATTGCTTTAATGATTATAATTTTTAAAGAGTAATCTTGTATACAAAATTTTTTTCCATACAAATTGATTATAAATATTTTTATATTAAAATATATTAATTTTAATATTTAAATATTTAAAATAGAATGATAATTTCTTAATCTTTCTAAATTATACATTAAAATGAATAATATTTCCTTTACAAATATTTTGTCATCCACATAATTTAATTATATATATATATTTATTTATTTATTGTTATATTAAAAATATATTTTTAAATGCTTAAATATTTGAAATTTAATGATTTCTTTCAAAATTAAAATTAGATTTATTGTTTTGTAAAAGTTCTTTTCAAAAATGTCAAAAATTAATCAAATATCAACATATTACTAAATTTATTTAATATATTATATTTTTAAATTCTATTAATTAAACTATAGTTTACAACAAATACAAGCCACTATGTGGCACTTGTTTATTTATTTGCATTGACATCTTGTAAATCTCTATGATAGAAGACTAATGTTTTAATTATGTTAACATGTTCTATTTTGCCACCTCAAATAAAAAAATGAAAATAGTCAAGATTTGCATCATATAGTGGACAATGTCTCAATACTTATCCAACATAGTTCCAAATCAAAATTTTAACTATCACTTTTATTTTTATTATAAAGAAATGACTTTCAAATATTTTCTTTTCTTAAAATAACTATTTTAGTGTTACATTCTTATTATTTATTGCAATGTTATTGTTGCACAATTGGGGTGACCTCCATATAGGAGGTTGAAATGTCCCTT